>CM046838.1:45216806-45525752 GCA_025618425.1 Heliocidaris tuberculata
GTACCGGGTGAAAAATTACTTTGGAAATTCCTATAGAAGGTGTTACAAATAAACAAAAACATGAGAAGCTTATGAAAAAAATTTTATGGTAAATGGGTAGTATTTGATCACATAGCAAAGGATAATTCATTTTGGTACTCAGTTTGTAACCTAGTTGTTACACATAGGTACTCTAATGAATATACGCATAATAATCTTTATGATATCACTAAGTAGTGGCGCATTAATGACAATGGCTACAGTCAAAATGCCTCTTGGACATAAACAGTCAAAACTAGACTAATTTGGGGTCACCGAAAATGAATATACACTTAAAATTGTTGATTGGCCCAGGTTTCCAAGATATTTGAATTTCATATTTCATGTGTAATATACTGTACGTACTGGGCGTAAGACAAAAAAGATGTGACCTTTTCCTTGGTAATAACTCAAAAGTCGAAACTCGTATCTGACTGAATTTTGCACATGGCAAAGTTGAAGGATATCAAATTTATTTGGAGCAAGTTTTCATGACCTGCTTTCAAATATCATTCTCACAATAATGCATTATTTATAGCTTTATTATTTTGTCAAATCAAGTTAAAAAGTTTGTGTATACCTCATAGTTAATTCAGAAAATACAATTGCAAATATTTATTGCAGCTGAAATTCTAGGGCACCTTTGTTACCCAGAGTTATGAATAATTAATTGACTCTGGGTTAAAAGAGATGTCCTAGAATTTCAGACGCAATGAACAATGGCAGTTGTTGAGTTCTGAATTAATTACAGACAGATACAAATTTTCTTATCTCGATTTTTTTTTTTCCAAAAGTTAAACTAATATAAATGCCTTATTGTGAGAATCATATTTGAAAGAAGGTCATAAAACTTACTTATCCTTCAACTTTACAATGTGCATATTTCAGTCTGATACAAATTTCAACTTTTTGAGTTATTTACAAGCAAAAAGGCCTCATGTTTTTGTCTTATACCCAGGCTGGACAGCATGAGTCCCATATACATTACACATGAAATATGAAAATTGAAATATCTTGAAAACCTGAGAAAATTAACAATTTTCATTGTCATACTTGAATTCAGCTTGTCAAAATCCCAAAGAAAAGGTGTGTTTTCATTAAGAGGCAAAAAATGTTGGATTTTTTTTTTCTTTTTTTTTTTTTTTGACCTGTGTAACAGAAGAACGAAATACACCTTCCCCAAAGCGACTGGCGTAGTTTAACGCGTCATGTTACGGTTGCATCTTACAAAGGGAAATACAAATTAACCCTTTCAAGACAATTGACCACATTTTGTGGTTTGGCTCAATATCTTTTGAATCAGAGCTCTAAAAAATATACCAGATGCATGAGTAGAAAGAGCAAAAATATCTGCACACACTATGTCCATTTTTGTTGCATGACCATATTGCGTTTGATGCCAGGAATTTTAAAAATGAGAATAAGCTTTAAAATCCCTAAATTGGCAACACATTGAGAGGTTCAAAATTATTGTTTTTTATCAAAATTGGCAATTTTTTCAACTTTTCGACAAAATTAGTAACCATGTATATTGTTTTCAAAGACATTACACCTCATTAGAACCATGTAGCACTAAAAGAAAAATATTATTGTTGCCAATTTGAAGAACAAAATGTGATCAATTTAACCCTTAAATAATTCCTGTCCTGAAAGGGTTAACAGTGCAAATACTGCGTTCAGCTACTGGCGCATGCTACAGTGGACCTCATAGGATTGATAAGAGTAGGTAAAAACTCAATAGAAATGACGCCTCTTGTGTAACTAGACTAGGCAAATGTATGATATATTGTATACAATTGTTTCTATATTTCCGTGTTAGATTGGATTGTATAAAATACCTTGTTACAAAATTGGGTCTGCAACTCCAAACTAGCCAGGGGCAGTTCATGCTGACCAAAGCAGATAAGGCTAGGCCGGTTTGGGGGAAGCAGGAGAGAGGAGACCAGTCAAGGGTAGAGTGAATATGGCTATGCGGAGTATAAGCCAGGGAGTAAGAAGATGGAATTCATTTGACAGTTAAGTTGTGATTTAAGCTGGTATTCCTTCTTGTCATTGGACAGACGTTGTTAGTTTGAGGTATGTGACTTGGCTGTGGCACTGCGGCTTGGCGCGGCGCGCCTCGCTGGGTAGAAATTTTCCAACATTTTTAAGGAATTTTTTGTATGGTATCTTTTTTTTTTTGAGCAGCGAAAAAAATAAAAGGAATTCCCCCCCCCCCCCCCGAACATTTTTCAGAAATTTTATGTATGATTTGTGTGTGCGTGTGTGTGTGTGTGTGTGGTTTTTTTTTTTTTTTTTTTTTTTTTGTTTGTGTGTGTGTGTGTGTGTGTATGTTGAATCAAATCAGACCACTGGCATACTTTCAAAATTTAGGTCTGTGTAGTGGAAATATAGCTAAGATTTGGGAAATGTGTAATGTAATTTTAGAGAGCAGAAAATATGACGGGGGTTCAGACAACTGCTACTCAGTGGATGTACGAAATTACAACAATACCTTAAAGATATTTGGAAATATGATCCTACTGAGAGATGTATCATCTAGAAAGGTGTACGGTCATTTTATTACAGCTTTGCAACATTCATAACACTTTACGAATTCGGGATGGTCAAAATAAATTTGAATTTTCAGAAAAGGAAATAAAAGATATTTTTGTAAGACCCAGAATCACAACGCTTTATTAAAAGTTAAGGAATTTCAGTACAAATTACTCCACGGAGCAATTTATACAAAAGAACATCTGTTAAGATTTGGCTTTGTTGAAAATGACCAGTGCTCTTTTTGTAGACAAATGAAGGAGACATACTCACATTTATTTTTGGATTGTGTATATGTTAAGCCCTTGTGGCAGGGAGTGGTAGAAAGAATAGGGTTAGTGGAACTACAAAACGTACGGTGGGAAACTATTCATGTTGGTATAATGGGAAATTCATTTAGGATTAAGTGCTGCAATACACTAATTTTTATAATTAAGTATATCATATTTTGGTCACGTTCAGAGGGCGCAATTCCCAAACTAGATAATTTGTTTAAAATAATATTGGAATATAGGGATGAGGAAAAGGAGTTAGATATAAAAAGAAACAAGTTAGGTAAACTTCTACAAAAGTGGGAAAGCATTGAACTACAACCAGTGTCAAGACATTTATCTTTTAATTCATCAAGACTGATGGCAGTCGGTGTGTATGGGTGAGTGTGTGTATGTGTGCAAGTGTCTATAGTGTGTGTAGGTGTGTAGGTGTGTATGATAAGTAATGTGTATGTGTATGATGATGAGGTGTGTGTGGGTGTGTGGGGGGGGGGTAGAAATTTTAACGTCTGGTATAAGTGACTTCATTCAATTTTGTTTTGTTCTTCAATCAAATGTATGAATTGTTCATGAATTAAGTTTACTGGAAAAGAATTGTATTTTGTATTCAGTTTAGTGGAAAAAGAATCGTATTTTGAAGAATAAGTTAAATTTTTGTGATGATCGAGATCAGAATAAAAAATCATAAAAATATTCATGGGGGGTGTTTGGGGTTTTGGTTTATGTATGTACTTTCGTCGGGGGTTTCTTTGTTTGTTTATATTGATTATTGATTTATGTGTAGTGATGTATTTTGCATGAAATCTCTAATAAAAACATTATGGAAAAAAAATGTTATGCTGTGTAAACTGAAAATTCAAAATGATCTTATATGTTTGACTTTTGAATCAATAAATGAATGTGAATTTGAATTTGAATTTGAATTTGTTTACTTGCAGTAAAGAAGCGAACCCTTCTTTCTGAATAATTACACCTTTCCTCCCTCCACTAAATTGATCTCTATTCTCTTCTAACTCCCTTTTGACCCTTTCTTCCTTTTCTTGCTAAATATTACCCTGAATTCAGAAAAGTACAGATAATTTAGTTAAAAACAAGTGTAATAATATGAACAAATCTGTAATGTATTATTACTTATCTGTCAAAAAGCATTTGAATTGTCATACTATTATGCCATAACCTATCATTTTGCAATTATATTCCACTTGAAGATTAACCATAATATTCATACAGCCCAAAACAGCAATAGATATGTCATAAATTTGCCTGTACTGTGATTCCTTTTTTTTTTTTTTTTTTTTTTTTTTTTTTTAGTCTTCTAATCCACTTTCAATTCTAAAATAATTATGGATATTATATCAATCTGCAGCATTATCGTAGTACACAGTGATTTATATTTCATATGTATTTATAAAATTTGGTAATTATCTAGCCTCCATACAATAGTTTGCCTCCTCTGTGTATTTCTATCATTCCCCATGTATTTTTCAATCTATTGCAATTAAATTTCAAATCATAATGTATACTTGCATTGCAATTTTTAATATGAAAGTATATTAGCATTTTTAATGTTACATGCAATTGATGTTTTTAATGATATTCTGGTAAGATTTAACCTTTTGAAGTTGAATTTTAAGTCAGATTTCATTTCATTTCATTTTGTTTTCTTCATTTTTTGAATAGTGGATTATCCATTATTCCCTTCTTGTTTTTTCCAAGGTCTCAATCAAACAGATATTTTCACGAATTAATCAACATTGATGACAGGCAGTTTTATCCGAATCCGATGTAATTTACATTTTGCAATTTTCAATACTTCACTGTAATTTTCTGGACGATCATTTGTTTTCATTTGTATAATTATATATGTATATTGTGCAATATCTATTATATTTCTCGGAATGGCATGTGCGGGTTCACATGCCTACGGGCCACAGAGAAGAATTTCTCTTTTGTGAACCCTGACCCATGCCATTCCGTTTTATCTTATTCTATTTTATCTATTTTATCTATTACTCTGTATGCATATCTTGTATTCGTTTTTATGGTCAAATAACTAATAATAATAATAATAATAATAAAAAGAATGGGATGCCTCCAACGTCAATAGATCTAGGTTCTCAAGGAAGTAGATGTCAGTAAACGTAACAAAACTAAATTAAATTGATGCTTACCTGTCGCCATCTTCCCCTGAGCTTGAAGTCATTGTGATACATGTACTTTTGCATGAAAAGCTAAGTGTATTTGTACATCATACTACACACATCATTCAGAGGCGCAACGAGCTTCACGAAAAACGTAAACACAGCTAAATAAGCGCGGGAACAAGTAGGTGTAGCGCGGGAAAGTGACCTCTCTGCGTTTTGAATCCGACATTTTTTTCCAAAGATCAACAAAAACAACAATTAATCGATTACGTAAGTGATTAATTGATCAATTAATTAATTAATCCATCAATAGATTCATTCATTGGGAAATCAAACAATTATTTCATGCTGCGATCAGGTCACCTCTTTTTTAATATAAAAATTTCATACAGAATTACTAAAATAAATTTTTGACGTAACAAAATTACAAGTAAAGTATCACATTTCATACATAAAGTGGCGTATCTGCGGGGGCAGAGGGGGCACGTGGCCCGGGCGGCACTTGAAGGGGGCGCACAAAACGCAATAGAGAGAAAGAAAAGGGGGAGAAATACAAGAAAATTTATGGTCTTTGAGTTTGAAGGTTATTTGCGCCACAGTCAAGGACAAAATGTGTAAGAAATGGTGTTTTATTACGTTTTGAAAAGATTTTTAAAAGCTCGGTCGTTTTGCTCCCTCGCAAAATTATGTTCTGGATCTAGCTATTTCGTGCCCCAATGGCGTTTTAAAGTTAGACCAAAAATTGACTCTAGTTGTTTTGCCCCCCCCCCCCCCTCCCACCATAAAGCAGGAGCTTATTAAATTTTGTGCCCCAAGACGGGATATAAGTCCATAAAAATCACTTCCAAAGTAAAACATTTGAAAGAAATCATAAATTTGCCTAGCAATTGCCTTGGCTAAATTACACAGGGTTTCATTCATTTCGCGCCCCCAAAATAGAAATGTTCAAAATTTAAAAAGAAATTTATTGCTAGGTCGGTGACAGCGACCCTGTATACACTTGGATTATTTTTTCTAAGGGTAAAACACATAAACACAGCATAACATACAAAAATACCCCCCCCCCCCCCCTCAAAAAAAATGTTTTAAAAAATGATTCATATCATTCCGGAAAAATGTCCGGGGGGAAAAAAATCCTCTTTTTTTCGCTGCTCAAAAAAAAAAGATACCATACAAAAAATTCCTTTAAAAATGTTGGAAAATTTCTACCCAGCGAGCCGCGACCCGACTGTTTAGTACAAGCCCTAAATAATGTAAATACATTGTAAAGTCTCTTGTTCTTGTAAATAAAAGTAGTCTAGTCAGTTTGATTTAGTAACTTGTGTGGGAAGTCTGATTTGTCTATGTACCAGAGATGCATTTCTAACTTTCTTGTAATTAAATCAATCATTAAATTTCCTAGTTTGGTTACAACCTATTGCGAACGAATACATCCCACGACATGATGGTTGAAGGCTCTTATGGGGGTTCGATGTATAAAACCGTCAATATCTTCATTTTTTAAATTTATCACTTCATAAATAATAAATGTTGTGATGTGACAATTTCTTTATATAACAAATATGCCATAAGGTTGGCTTACATTTTTTTAATTCCCAAAACGAAGTTGGTGATTTATTCATACGACTTTTGATATTACTTTCAAAACATGCCTTTTTAATCACCGTGTTAAAGGTTAAACCATTCTTCAGGTAAGGTTCTGTAAATTGATCTAAAATGTTAGAAGTGTGACTGTTTGAGCCATTTATTGAAACAAGCGGATAATGATGTAAAAAGTATAACAAAATGACTTGATATATACATATGATATTTGTAATTCATCAACTTGACAGATATTTTTAATTATACCAGGAGCATGTGCATAGGAAGCAGATGTTGTAGTATGTCTATCAAATCCTAAAATAGTTGTGTAAATATACAACAGCAAAAAATATCATATTGCAAGTATTGATCCGTTATACAGAATTCTGTTTCTGTTCTGATCTACTAATGTGGGAAAGCATGTCATTAATGTATTCTCTGAAATGAATAGAGCGGTTATTGTTTCTTTGCAGGTAAATCTGACATTTTCTCATAACAATTTACTACTTTGTAAGATTTTTAATGTTGTAAGTTTTTTTTCTGAAAATATCATCCAAGGCTTACCCATTATATAAGATCACAACTAGTGATGAAATATCCTATCTTGTATGAAAGGGATTCGGTAACTCTGCAGAGGCTTGATTTAATAAATTGTTGAATTTTGATATCTGTTTTGTATAATGATGTTCAGAAGGATAAATAAATAGCCAGGCATAGAAAGGTTTTCAAATATATTATGCTATTTTTAAGATATCTATGACTGAATACTCCCATTTACGAATGCGTATGGCCATACGCTTTAGTCTAACACTGAGTCTAAGGGGGAAATGAGTCTGGCATTTCCGGACACTTGTATATGTTTACTTTTGTGAAGCACATGCTGATTTTGAAGTGCTTTTTTTTTTTTCCTGGGCTTCATTTTTACACCTTATTACATACACTGATGGCATGTAAGGCCAGACAGTTTAGATTTTATCAAGCCTCTACAAAGTTACCAAAATGCTAGAATAAACTGCAATATACCTTAAAAGATGAAAGCTGCGCTTAGAGACATCAATATTGCTCAACGAGCTGAACCCCGAATATTGTCTTCGTAATAACATCTGATGAGAGCTATGGATGAGAGCTATGGCTGAGAGCCAGAAAGGCGATTATTTACAAACAGGTGGCTTTTAGCACACGACACTCCGCTTTATTTACCTCTACATTGCATGTAACGACAACCGAATTCAAAGTTATATATTATATTTGAAAAAAATATTGAATATGAATATAAGCATGATAAGATGTGGCATGAAACCGTGTAACCTAATATACAACGATTGACTTTATGTGCAATAAAAATACAAGGAAGTACCCAGATTTGTTAAAAGTATCATTCATATCTTCCATTTCCATATTAACATAGATTATTATATCCTTTTCATATGATATTTCATATTTGTTCTTATGTGTATACCCATAATTAATAAATTCAGTACTGACAGCGAATGGAGATGGAATTACTGTACAATAAAGCGAAATATATTTTGAGTCATGTTAATCATTAAAGATAGCAGAACATTTATTTATTAAATACAGCAAACAACTCCACCAAATGTTCTGTAGATTTATAACACCAAACTTGTGCAACAACTTGAACTATGTACATCGAAAAAGTGTACTGAGGAAAAAATATGAAAATAATACACAATGTGATTATTTCGGGTATTTTGATAAGAAAGATTTCAAGGTTTCAAGGTTATCTTTATTTCCACATAGTGTTTTTTGGTTCTTTACTTAACAAACAAACATGTATATACAATTTGCAAAGAAATATTTAGGCATTACTCCCAGTGTTAAAGATCGCTATTCTGGTTCACGGCCAAGTCAAGATGAACTGGAATCAAATACCCAAATCCTCTTCCGCCGTGGACAATAGTATTAAAGAACCTTAAAGGAAGGAATTTTATTTTTTTATTTCTTTGTTTTGTTTACTAATTAAAATTCCTCCCATTAAGCTGTATTTATACAAGTTGATATTACATAGCATCAAATAAGATAACGATATGGAAATGGAAAAAAATTGATAAAAATTAAGTAATTACATATAATAAACAATTGTAATATCATAATTTCAGTTAAATTAGGCATAGTAAAGAAACGTAGGTGAAGAAGTCTACTGAAAAGCTCAGGCTGGATTTTATAGACCCCATTGTGAGAAAACAAAATATACTTACAAATACTCTGATTATTTGCAAATATCATGTACAAAGAGGTATTAGACATTATTATTATCATTAAAGTAAGTTGCAGACGAAACGTCATTAATTTGCTGACTTACGGTTGCCTCAGCTACCGGTGCGGTCTTTGACGTAGCATGTTAGAGTGACATTGTAAAAAGAGAGAATGCAAAATAAACAGTTTAAGTATTTCACTGAATTAGTGGCGCTTGCACAAATCTCGATCATTACCATGATTACGTTCCTTGACTTGATTAGTGAGGGTAATGTCGCCTTGTGTGCATGCATGTAAGTATAATTATTATCATTATTATCAAAATTATTATTTTATTCTGCAAATCAAAGTACATACATGTTGAATTACAAAGAAGAACAAAATACAATACAGGAAGGTTTAAAACATTATAATAGATCCTCCAAGTGTACCGACAAGATGCCAGGAATGGGGCAGGTAAACTGCATCATCGAAACCCTAAGGGTCCCCCATTCCTACTTGCAATACTCTTGAGGGATCAATAAATACAAATAAAACAATAACAAATAGAATAACATGTGAAAAAGAAGGAGTATCACAATAGAATGGAATGAAATATATGGGGCTTTTTACGCAATCTGCTTTTCTGATTATTCTGCTTATCTTCAAAGTAGTTTGGTATGATCAGGTTTGGATTTCCCTTCCATAATTTTTTCATTTAAAACTTTCCCTAAACAGAAGAGTAATTTTGTAGACCTGAAAACTACAAAGAGCATTTATTTTTACATTAGGTATAATGCCCACCTCAACGCATAAGTGGCAGCTATTAAAAATGCTTTTCATTTAAATCGGAGTATTCTCCTTTAACAAGGCTGATATCAACGTCATGAGATATTTCATACATGCTATTATTTGTTTTGATTATCGAATGTATTACCAAATGAAATCCAACATGGAAAAACATCTTTTTTCCCCCACCAGGACAAGTCCTAAGCATTCACATCTCTCTTTCTCTCTCTCTGTCTCTCTCTCTCTCTCTTTCTCTCTATGCCGTATCCATCGACTCTCCGTCTCCAGCCTTTACATAATAGTTTCTGGTTCATTGGAAACTTCCATTTGTCTGAGAATTTAATTTATTGTAACTGTTCTTAGTACGAATGTGGACAACTATAAAGGCTTGCTCACAAATGAGTGATTTGTCGCCGTGACATGTCGCTTGGTGCTTAATAAGATTAAGTTCAGTAAGATTTCCAGATATAACACTAAAAATTCTGACAGAATGAAGGAAACTATTGGAAATGTTAAAATAAATGTCTATGGTTAGATTTTCGGTGATGGTATGGTGTACTGATGGAATTTCAGAAATTTTATTAACCAAAATACTAAACAAGTGAACATGCACTCCTTTTGTGCCAAGGTAATGTCTCGTTGACAAATGGCTCATATGTGAACAAGCCTTAGTATTTTGCTTGTATTCACAGTAATTATAGAGAGTTGACTCTATTGTTTCTGTGATAATGAAGAAAAGTTACACAAATTAATATTTGTTCATTTCAAAGGCCTATAATTTTATCTTTTATCAATTATAAGTCAACAGAACAAAACGATAACTTGAATGCCATTAACATGATTAAAGCCAATATAGAAAAGAAAGTTTCCAACTGAAATGGGGAAAAAAGGGGGAAAAATAATATTTCCCCAAGAACACCAATAGTTCAGTCTTATCAGATAGCTAATTAAAGTAATAAAAAAGTGAATCGTCAAACCCTAATAAAACCTTAAGTTTGTACATGTATCAGCTAGTTCATTAAACTGGCTTAATGGCTTGTAATACAAGTGCAACATTAGCATTCATTTTGGAAACTGACTACATGACTAAGTGACTCAAGTAAAACGAATGTAATTGTTAAACCGTAATTAAACCGTTTGACACTGCCAAAAAATTTTAATTGCTGACTTTGACTTTTTGCACATTTTACTTCTTGCCACAGGAGCATTGGTTGCAAGTAAAAAGATCAAAAGATTATAAACACTGTAGTTTATAATACTAGCTTGAAATACAAGTGGAATAGTAATCTGTTCGAGACTGCCCAAATATCCCAAGCTGGGGTCTATTGGAAACGTGTGTTATAGATTAATCCATCTCTAAATGGTTAATATCAAGTCCTTGTGGCTCGAGTCCGAGTCGGAGTCCGAGTCCGGACTCAAGTCCTACAGCACTGACTACTACTACTACTACTACTACTACTACTACTACTACTACTACTACTACTACTATTAATAATAATAATAATAATAATAATAATAATAATAATAATAATAATAATAATAATGATAATAATATTATTATTATTATTATTATTATTATTATAATAATAACAGACATAACAATAACAATGATAATAATAATAATCATTATAATAATGAACAACATCATTAATATTATAATTATATTGATTAGTACTTAACCATTGTAAGAAATTGAAATGTATATTCCGATGTAAATGTCAGCCATCATTTTGTGTTTTTATACAGTCCTGATGAAGATCATTGATCGAAAGCTTGACAAATAAAGGAGGACAATAAAAGCTACGACCGTCTCATAGTGACATTTCTTTCATTATATATATATATATATATATATATATATATATATATATATATATATATATAATTTATTATTATTGATATTGTATTGTATTGTATGTGCATTTGTAATGTTTGGGGTTGCTTGTTTTAAACTTT
Organism: Heliocidaris tuberculata; assembly: GCA_025618425.1. Lineage (NCBI taxonomy): Eukaryota > Metazoa > Echinodermata > Echinoidea > Camarodonta > Echinometridae > Heliocidaris > Heliocidaris tuberculata. Next base: position 45,228,298 of record CM046838.1, read on the forward strand.
TTTTAGCAATCCCGGCATGTAATTCAATATACTATATTTGTAATTATTTCATTCTGATTTTCATCTCTTGCTGAATTGATGTGAAATGAATTGAATTGAATAAAGAGGTGGCAATCATGCATATAAAAATCAAATAATGAGGTCTGTGATTAGAAGATACATTAAAAAAAAAACACTTACCAGCGTTATCAGTCACCATCCCAATGGTAACCATCATCCAAATTAGCTGCATTTTCATTTGATTTTCCAACTACATGTATAAAAAGATAAGGGATAAACATGTCAGCATATTGGGAGTTGGCCCTTTACCTAATTCTACTCTCCTTATGCATGTTATGTCTTGCATGATGACGACTTTGAATAGTTGCAGAATGTAATAAAGAATTGTGCCGTAGTTCTTATAGGATATTTCTCTTCATTTGATTAAAGTGTTCCATTGTATTAAAGTATCATTTACCGCGTAACACATGAATAACCATTTCTTCTCACGTTATTCTCTGTTATGGTTTATAATAATTCAGTTCCATTTACCAATTGAAACATGTTTATGTTGGAACTATCCTGTGTGAACCTCAATAAATAAAATGAAGATGACACTCTACATACCCTCTTGTCTCCACACTTCCGATTATGACGGCAACACCAACTACAACTGACTGAACTTCCCAACTACAGATCAGCGCTTTTGGAGACCCGCCCACCTGTAGCTGGGGAGTCCCCCTTCTCATTAGCCATAACGAAGATGACATCATTATAAATTTTGCAATCAATTTATAGCACTTCGGAAGATCCGAGGTCCGGCAGCTAAGGAATTTTCCTTTTTCTTATGCAACAAAAAACATTTAGTATCAACTGCGGCATGGGTTTTTAAAGTTTGTTCTTGTAATGACGTAAAATTGATATTATAATCCGACAAAACCTTAACTGGATGTTCAAGACCTCTAATGAATTTGGTGGGTCTTTCTATTGAAAATCTAGAAAACTGTGTAATAAAGAAGACCGAGAAGATCAAATCCTGACCAAGTGTGCCAAGAAAGAGAACAACGTGGTTCCAAATATATATATATAGATATATACCCATATAATATAGATATATAGATAGATAGATAAATAGATAGAAGATAGATAGATAAGAGAAAGGAAGCAGTGAGAGAATAATAGTTATGTAGCTTAAATCAAAGTTCCCCAGAGCTGTCCTCCCTTTCAAAATTTTTGCAAAGGCCAAAAAAATGTCTCCGTGGAGTGAATGAGGGGTGACATATTTCACGATAACGCAAAAAAGAAAAAAAAAAGAAAAAAAAAAAGGAAGTCTGTAAGGAGGAATATTGAATTTAGCTACGCAAATTATTTCTCTCTTTCAATTCAATTCAATTCAATTGATTTCTCACCGCCGGGAATCGATCCCGAGTCACTGGCTTAGAACGCCAGTGCCTTAACCGTTAGACCACGGAGACTGGCCAGTGATTTTGTCGACGCCAGATTCATTTGCCGAAGTCACTGGCCCGTCTCCGTGGTCTAGTGGTTAAGACATTGGCGTTCTAAGCCAGTGACCCGGGTTCGATTCCCGGCGGTGAGAAATCAATTGAATTGAATTGAATTGAAAGAGAGAAATAATTTGCGTAGCTAAATTCAATATTCCTCCTTACAGACTTCCTTTTTTTTTTTCTTTTTTTTTTTCTTTTTTGCGTTATCGTGAAATATGTCACCCCTCATTCACTCCACAAAGTATCAGTTCATTGCGTGCAACGCTATAACATCATTACACCTCAATAGATATAACACGCTGGTGTGTGCGTACCATATAACGTACACTCTGAATGAGAGGAGATATTCCACGATTAGGGCGAGATTATTGTCCTTGATTGACGTCTTCAGTTCAATTCAATTCAATTTATTTAAAAAAGCAGACATAGGGGCCTAGCAATCAAGCATGACGAAAAAACATGATGCGAATTGGGACCCCAAAAAGCTATGCTTGTGAGTGGGGCCCCTGAGAAGGATGGACCTCTCGATCCCGGCGGACCGGCAATGAGACCAACGTGTTCAAGGATCTGCGCATGCTCAAAACATGAAAGATAATACGATACGATCATAGAGTTACATACGATCCAGTCACACACGCGCGCAGAGCCCCAAAACAAGCAGATCCTAAAGTCCGCCACCCGAGATCGAGAACATTTAAAACAAAAACAAAAACATGATAATGTACAATACTGATTACAAGGAAATGGCAAGATTGTGTAACTTTAGAACGTATTTACAAGGGAAAAAACTGAATCACTGAATAAATCAATGAACCCCGGCCCTAACCCCCCCCCCCCCCAGCCTAATCGAGCTGTACACACACACACAAATACACACACCCACACACCCACACACACACACACCCAGGCTGACTGGCTAATCCTCACTATAATACTAATAGTACACAAAGTACTTGGCAATCTATTTCAATCTTTCTAACAGATATGATTTTCACAAAAGTCTGAATCTAGTAAGAGTGGTACTGTCCTTTAATGCCTGCCGGTAACTTGTTCCATTATTTAATGTACGTGATTCGAAAGGAATTTAGTGCAACATTTGTTCTTACATGAGGTTGATGCACAAGGTTACTTTGACGCGTATTGTAACTATGTATCTGGGAGTTACACAGTGGCGGCACCAAGGGGGGGGGGGGGGGCATGGGGGGCATTTGCCCCCCCCCAGGCAGAAGCTTTGCCCCCCCCCCCAGTTGCCCCCCCCCAATAATTTTCGGAGTGAAAAAAAATAAAAGGGTGGAAAATGAAAAAGAAAAGAAAAGGAAAGAAAAAAGTGAAAAAGGAATGGAGAAAAGAAGGAAAAAGAAAGAAAACGGAAACTTGGAAAGCAGTGGCGGCATCAAGGTGGGGGGCATGGGGCAAATTTGTTCGCTCAGCTCGTGTAAATATCCTCATATTTGGGTAGTTTTATAGCCGAATAATTTCTGTACATTTCCACTATAACAGTGTCAAAATTTTTGCTCGCTCGCTTGCAATACAGGCCTATAACTCCCACCACATAATCAGGCCGCGAGATGATCAAATGCCCTTATATTGGGGTAGTTTATAGCCAAATAATCATTTCTGTACATTTTCACCACAAAATTTTTGCCCGTTCGCAATGTATAACTACCACCTCATAATCGGGCAGCAAGATGCTCAAATGTCCTCATGCATATTGGGGTAGTTTTATAGCCGAATATGTAATTTCTGTACATTTTTACTACGAAATGTGTAAAAAATTTTGCTCGCTCGCTTCGCTCGCTCGCAGTATATAACTAACACCTCTTTATAATCGGGCAGTTCAGCTAGATGCTGAAAATGACCTATCTGGGTAGGTTTATAGCCGAATATTCTGTACATTATCACTACAAAAAGTGTCAAAATTTTTTTTGTCCGCCCTTGCCCCCCCCCCCACATTTTCTTTTGCCCCCCATTTGCCCCCCCCCCCCCCCCCCCACTTTAAAAATCCTGGTGCCGCCACTGGAGTTACAGGAAAATAGGTCTTTGAACAGGCAAACCTGGGGACAAAACTGAAGTTCAAACACAAAAAGCATAGGGCCTACTACTGAATGACACAAGCTCATCAAAAGTTAGGAATTTTCTAAACTCCTGGTTCTAATAAAAACAGTTTGTCTTTTGAACATCTTAGCAACAACTTAAAATGCCGGCCGTGGCGCTCTTCAGCCTTTCAAAGATTGTTCGCACCATTTCTTCGAATGATTATGCAGGGGGAATGGTGTAAGAGAGGGGGCGGTAGCTAGTGTCCTTAAGCATGTTAAGAAAGTGTATTTTAACCTTTGTTAAGCATCCTTCATAAAGGGGCGCTCTTCTACAAAGTAACTTCTTTTTTTTCTTCTTTTTTTTTGGCAACGATGCATGCTCACATCCCCCCCCCCCCCCCCTCTCCGCGACATCCCCCCAAAAGAATGTAAACAGTAAATGTTGGTCTTGTGAACACTGAGAAAAGCAGTCTTTGGTGTCAGTTTTGAATCCACAATGGTATTTAATAAGTAACAGTCAAGTGACCGCTATGTTTTAAATTCCATTGTTCTTAATTCTCTCTAAATTTGTTATTTTTGTCTTTTAATTTCCAGTCCATATATCGTCTGCTGAACGCCCTTCTGGCTACAAACAGATGATAAGCTCCTATATAATATAATATAATATATATATATATATATATATATATATATATATATAGAAGACAAGTAAATAAAAGATTCCGTGAGACTGAAAAGTTTTCAAATTTTCGGCCATAGGCCTTCATCAGGAAATGATGAAAATTTATTAAGTATCAACAAAAGAGCTTGAAGCGCAACAATGCAAAAAGCTCCATGGATACTAGCGCAACCATGGTAGAGAAGGCTGAGGGAGGACAGAGAGAGAACTTTTCAGTCTCACGGAATCTTTTATTTACCTGTCTTCTACACCTCATCTAACTACGATTCCGAAGCAGAACTCTTATTTTTTGTTATTCTATATATATATATATATATATATATATATATACATTAGAGCCCCGGCTTTTCTGTTTGACTGCATGTAGTGTGTGAATTAATTCCATCATTCATGACATCATTCATATGTGTTTTATATGTTGTTTTACGTTATACTGACTAAATTGTAATGTTTTCAATATGCGCATTAACTAAATCTGTATATGAACCGAAAGCTACCTTTTTGGGGATACAAATGAAAGATTTATGTGAAGCATAAAATAATAATGACTTCATGCAATATACATACCTAAAATAACATTTCCATTTATTCACATTTCAATTAGCAACATAGATTGAGAACTGAATTCCTCAAAAGAAATTATATGTTTTTCATCACTCATGTAATAACAGTTTCACTTAGCCCCATCAAGTTACTCTATCATTTAAGTTTGAAAAAAACATTCATTAATCATTGTTACAATTCTGCAAGTATGCGCATAATCCAGTATAACATCAATATAAACCTATTAACTGAATGTACCTTATAATTTTTACTATTATTATATACAAGTAAATCTTTACACACTGAAAGACAAAGAAGAGCTATATTTACTTGATCATATTATTTCTAAAAATATTATATTCATGTATTCATTTATATAGGTCTATGCTAGGGGTAACTATGAAAATTATATAATTATTCCAGCACCAGTACTGATATAAAAAGTGATAAATATATCTTCAATCTTCATAATATATGTATGTTTAGTACTACATGTAATTTCATAAAACATTATAATACATCTTTTACTGCATCATTGTCCCCTCTGCAATCAAATATCAAGACTTGATAATGAAGAATCAAATATAAAGTCATTAAAATAGAGAATTAAAGGAATGAAAGCAAGGAGGAAAGATACTGAAAAAAAAAGAAAAAACACAAATTTACCCAACAGGCATTTTTACATAACATGGCATTATACAAAATCAAATCATTAAATGTATGATACAATTTTATACAAACACAGGTAAAAGTAAATTGTTGTTTGGATTAAAATATATTTCACACTTTATGCTTTTTGTATATATATATATATATCTCTCTCTCTCTATTAACAATAAAAGATAACAATGAGCTGTTGAATCCAAAGATACATCCACATACACCCCACATATCGTCTGTTTAGAACCAGAAGGTTCACATAGTGAACACCCTTTTGGCTCTGCACCGACGATACTATCCCTCCAATAGCAATCGTAGTGTTTTTCATAATTAGTATTTCTAGAATAAGAATAAGAAAATTTAGTTTGAAAATATTATTTAACTTACTTTTATCCGCTATATATGAAACAAATATTTTGGTTTCCTTCTCCATGGAAATTAGTTTAGTTTCTAACAAATACACACGGTTGTTCAAATTACAATAATTCTGGGGGATAATATTCAAAATTCTAGTAGAAATATTCCAAGAAATAATGAAAACAAAACAAACAGGCTTTTCAAAGTATCTTTCAATTGTATGTATAAGTAGCACTATACTATATCAATTTGAGGTCCATGGTACATAAAACAACAAAATGATAAAATGAAAGGAGTAATATACACATAACAGAAAATAACAAACCAATAAATAGACATTATAAGATATACAGTCATTGCATAAACATGAAAATTAAATAAATGAACATAAATAAAATGACAAGTCTAAAGACACTTAATAACAGTTTCTGATAAACAATTTCAAATTCAGAAAATTGTAAACAATAACTATTAACATACATCAGAGGTGGTAAAGATGAGGGGCTTTATTGCTTTATTTTGGAGGTTTGTCAGTAGGTTGGTTGGAACAATATCAGGCCCTTAAGAACCAATGGTATTTTAATATATTGTATTGTAATCAAATATATTCAATTGGTTATAAAACTTAATAATAAAGAGAATGACCTACATGTATATATATACATGTGAACTACAATAAACAGAACTGATAATACATAATAACCATGCACAGATATCATATTTGATAAGTTTTCAGTGTGAATATATGAGATCCTACATAGGCCTGTACAAACAATATATTTTTAAAAATCAAGTAAACATTTCACCTCATTTAACATTTGCTTGTTTGTAAAATAGTATTTTACTTCAGAATTAAAATGTTTTGGTAAGTGGTGTATTCTAGAATACATAATACATAAGGTAGCTTAGCAAAACGTCGTGGCGCATAAGAACGTGGGAAAAATGCATTTTACAAATTTGCTCAAAATCATAATTTTATTCTATAAAGACAGACTCAAAATATTACAATGTAGAATTAGTATTCAAATATTTGAACAATTTTAAGCAATATCATTTGAAAATTTTTATTCAGATTATTCAGATATGACTGATCCTAATTTTATAAGCACATACAAAACTTGCAAAACTTCACAAAGGATATTAAAACTCAACCCATGGTCCAAACCAAGATTTAAACCTAAATCATAGTTAATAAACAATGAAAAGCACATTTATTAATCATATAGGAAACATATTCAATTTATCCAACACATGATATACAGAGACACAGATCAGTTTTCAATGTTTTAAGTTGACATACATGTAAGGCATACAAAGCTAGGGGAAAACATCATGGAATCTAGTCAGGAGATGACCTTGTCCATTATAGGGTAATTAAGCGAAGAAGATAATACAATGTATGTTTTAGGCCAAATTCTGAGTGTTATTTACACCAAATGATGTGCAGATGTCATTAAATGTTCAGTCAACATATATTTGTATTTTTCATGTGTGTGAATGCTTTATATGCTTGCTAGCCCAGTTTCATTTTTCATTAACAGTTTTTATAGTAGTTCTCTTTTTGTATATCAGGGCAGAAAATGATATGTAATTAGTATGTATTAATATAGAGAAACCAATTCATATCCGGTAACTCTAAAATTCTGTTAATGGTCTGTTATTCCGTAACATCAATTGATATACAAATACCTCTGTTCTTTTCTTTTCTAATTAACTTTATCAGTGTCTTATTCTAATTTCTTTTATCTGACTATGCTAACAAAAATTATGGTGATGCTCTTACAGTAACAGGATTTTTAAAATTTTGTTTCTGGAGTCCCCAACACAAGCTCCGCTGGCTATTCGGGTGATCGCCTCCTTCTTAGTAATATTTACTTCTTAATCTTTACTTGTGAAATATATTGTTATAGCTGTCAGAAGGATACAAATGTGAATCCCATTTCAATTGATTTCATTTCAATGTATCACATTTTAGTCTCATGGTAGACATAGCCTAATCTCAATATGACAGGTCTCCTTACATGTTAAGGTTTGCATACTCATCAAACTTCTTCATGTATTCTGCCATCCCTTCATAACACATGCCATACTGATCCTGTGAACAAAAAAAATGGAAAAAAGATGAAATAGAGAAAGGTCAAGAATATGAATCAATGAATTTGGTGCTATTGAAAATGCACACAAATGGCAAAGAATGAATTGCTTGTGTTACAGATACTCAAGAGATTATTATTCAAAATATCTATTCATTAAGACCTAACAGCACAGATTTTTATGAACACATTTCTATCTGTGAGGTGCATTAACAAAGCTTGTGGGATGCCTTTGCTATGGCTAGCTTACAGCTTCTTTTAAAAAAAAAGGAAACCGTCTGGCCAATCAGTCATTGTCTTCCACCTATCCAGCCAGGATTTAGCAAGCAGGGACAGACATTCATAAGAAGTATTCATTTGGATGCTACTACATCCCTGCTCCTGCTAGCTTCATCATGGACTACGGGAAAGAAAATTTCATTGGACACAAGTGTTTCTTTTTTAAAAGCTCTGGGAAAGACACACCACTTGTTTTGCTTATTGAACAATGTAATTCAATTTAATTAAATATGCATGTACATTTCCTTTGTTGTTACATTTTTCTTTAAATTAATTGTATCAGCTTTTAGCTGCAATCTTGAATATTCTCCAATAAACCAATAAACCAAACCAAACCAAACCAAACCAAAAACAGAAAAAAAAATTAATGGAGAAAAGCTAACAATCAACACAGAAAAACACAATTTTGGAGAAATGGGCACACAAATGTAATATCAAAATTTTTAATTAATTAATCAATTCATTAATTTAACTTAAATTAAATTTTCTTGAGAAAGAGAATGAACCTTTGAACCTCATGATCTTAAGCCATTATAATACATAATAATACATAACATTTATATTGCGCTTAATACAATGCTTCTAAGCGCCGAAGTAGTATTATTACCCTGGCTTTAGCCCAGCTGCCCTGTAAGGCGCTGAAAGCATTCAAGGAATAAATTCCTACCAGGTACCCATTTACTACTCCTGGGTGGAGAGTGACAAACGTAAATTAATGTCTTGCCAAAGGACATTAGTGCCGCGGCGGGACTCGAACCGCGAACCATGAGATCCACAGTCCGGTGACGTATCCACTAGACCACGACACCTCTACTTATGATGAACGATAACCATTCACAAAGAATGCGATATGTGGAAGCGTGTTTAGCTTGCCAATAAACTTGCCATCAAAACCAACCCTGTCTCAAAAAAACTTATACGATCCCCTTACCACTGATTCAATCATGCTGGGACGGTTTGCTCGTAATCTCTTCACAGCTTGGAAGATGTCAACAGAGCTGTCTGTGATCATCTTCTCTGCAGCTGAATAGAGGGCTGCAAATACACCACTCCTACCAATTCCATTGCTGGGACCATTAAACAGAAAAAAAGCATGATTTTATGATGGGAGTCAAAATTTCTGATAATCGTTATGTAAGTTGGTACAGAAAAAACAAAAGGTCTACATTAGATAGATGTGGTTGCTTCTGTGTTCACTTTATGATGATATGATTATGATTATGATTATTATTATTATTATCATCATCATTATCATTATCATTATTATTATTATTATTATCATCATCATCATCATTATCTAGGCATATTGATAGGCACTACAAATATCTCAGGCATACTGATATGTACTGTAAAGATTGTAGGCATATATTCATATGCACTGCAAAGATAATGGGTATATTGATATGCAATGTAAAAACTGAATGTTACAAACTTCTTGACCTTTAAACGATCTGGAAATAAAGATACAACTGATATGCATATAACTTTCAGGGATTCACACTAAGGATGCTGTATGCAAAAGAAATATTGACTGCTTTGTTTTGAGGGTTATAATTAGTGAATTGACCTGAGACTGCACAATGTCTCAAAGCTTCTTGACTTTGACAGGGGCTCCCACATATTTAATCTTGGGTTAAATTTAACCCTTTCGAGACAAATGACCACATTTTGTGGTTTGGCTCAATAACTTTTGATTCAGAGCTCTAAAAAATATACCAGATGCATGAGTAGAAAGAGCAAAAATTTCTACACATATTGTTTCCATTTTTGTTGCATGACCATATTGTGTTTGATGCCAGGAATTTTAAAAAGGAGAATAAGCTTCAAAATCCTTAAATTGGCAACACATTGAGAGGTTCAAAATCACTGTTTTTTAACAAAATTGGCAATTTTTTCAACTAAGTTTCTAATGATGTATATTGTTTTCAAAGACATTACATTTTGTTGGAACCATGTAGCACTAAACGAAAAATATTATTGTTGCCAATTTGAAGAACAAAATGTGATCAATTTAGCCCTTAAATAATTCCTGTCTTGAAAGGGGCATCAACCCTGCTCCCAAAGCATTCAACACTTGTACATTATCATATTTCTGTAACCACCTACACCATACAGTAACATGTACATAGGAAATATCACTACTTCCAATTTTGCATAGATTGGAAAGCTATACTCACATGCAGTGAATGACAATGGGACCTGATGCTTGTGATCTCCTTTCACATTCATTGACAGCATCAACCAGCTGAAGAAGAGGAGCCAAGGAGTCTGGTCTTGTCTGGTTAGTATTCCAACCCATCAACTGAAACTGCTTCACTGTCAGTGTCTGCAACATATGGCAAGATGGTGAAAATATAACAGGCTACATATGAATAAAGAAACATGTATTGCATGCCAGGATGTCATTGATCTCTACGTAAACAAAACATATCTTACAGTAAGCATCCTACGCATATACATATTTGTCTTGTTCAGTTAATGTAGCAACATTTCTCAACATTTCCTAGGAGGCAACAGGAAAAAGAAAATTAAGTAAGTTGAAGAAATGTATAGGAAACAACCATACTTCTTAAAAATTATTCCATATTCATGTGGAATTCTTACTACTTATGTTGAAGTTTGTAAGTTCTGTAAAGGAACATAGAAAATGCCTTCATACTTGTGTATGATCAAAAGAAAAATAAATCTTTAATATTGTAATTATATGTATTTTTTTCTCAAATGAACACAAAATGTAAATTCTGCAGTAGTATGAATATTATTCACAATCATATCTACAGACCAAAAAGATAATATGTTGGACTACAAAAGGATGTGACTCCACAGCTATGGAAGCACATCAGTATACATGTAGTATATGTAACATCCTAACCTGGTTGGACACAATTTTATTTCTCTACTTAGGCATTTCTACTAGAAGCCAGCTCTAGATGTCTAGGCAGAATATAAGAGAAACTTACCCCTTTCTTGGGTCCTTTGATCTCAAACTTCCTCATGATATAGTCACTGCGAATGGTTTCAGCTGAGACAATGGACACCTTGAGAGGACCAAACTGGACTGAGTCTTGGTTGGGCCAGTACTGGGCACAGGACTAGGGAAAGATCATCAGATTTATACAATTACAATATGAGAGAAAGCAAAGAATCCAAGATCTAAGGGACAAAATATTGGTGCAAAGATACAACCCTAATTATCATGAAATAATCCATTAAAATTTGAAAGTGGACATCACTGTTCTGTATTTCCTAAAAATGGGAATTATATTTTGAATTCTAATTTGATAATTTGCAAATTTCAAACTCCACAAAATATCTGATTTGAACATCTTGAGCCACTTAAATAAAAGAGTACCATAAAATGATAAATGTCACTCCATTAGCACAAGGATTCAATCAGTTCAGTAGGTTTCACCGGTTTGAATATTTTACTGCTGATCATGCTATTGCATTTAGGCTAATGATCGCATGTACACGTAGATCATGCTGTCACAATATAAAAACACAAGTAATTTAAGGGCTGAAAAATATCTTCTTCATTATTACATGTACTTCTACTTTATACATGTTTAGCTAGTATTTAACTTAGGTAGCTTAGCGAAACGTCGTGGCGCGTAAAAACGCGGGAAAAACGCATATGACAAATTTGCTCAAATTTATAATTTTATTCTGTAAAGGCAGACTCAAAATATTACAATGTAGAATTAGTATTCAAATATTTGAACAATTTTAAGCAAAATAATATGAAAAATTTTATTCAGATATATCTGATTCCAATTTTATAAGTACATACAAAACTTGCAGTTTTCCTCTATGCATCTTTCCCGCATTCTTACGCACCACGTTTCGCTAAGCTACCTTATGTCAGTGTAATATGCATTTTTGCTTTGAGCAAAATATGAACTTTACTATTCATCACATAAGGACAGTGGAATTAAGTAAATACCTTTGCAATGGTCCATACATTTACATTTTTTTGCTTAACCCTGTATTTCTAAATTGTGACAGAAATGAAACAAACAAACATAAAAACTTGTTGTCGCTCACGTATGTTCGCGACTCTATTTTCCTGCTTGGAACCATTTGAATGTAGTTGATTTTTTTATATCATCTCCCTTCAATTATTGATATTATGAGTAATTACACCTTTACTTTTTTAATTATTTTAATGGACCTGTTGTTTATGCTCTTATTAAATTCTGGATTGGATATAAGTATTTTTCCCTCTCTCTAATAATTGCTCATACATATACTGACACGAACACCTAACACGGCAATCCTCTGTTACCAGCAAAAATCTCAGTCCGAAAACTCCTTACATTTCAGTTCCGTTTGGAAAGGGTTGAACAAATCAAGATGCTTGATAGTGAATAAATCAAGTCCCCCATTCATGCCATGTCATATTTCATAACTATTACAGGGATTATCAAAAAGATCACACTTTAGAATGTTTTGCAAAAATATGAATAATTTATTCATCAATAATACTAGAGTCTATTACACTTATTATTTTCCTCTTATAACTTATTAAAGTTTGATTTTAGTATGATATGGATACTAGGATACATGTATTACGCGCTTGTTACAACACTGATTTTTATTATGCGTACATTTTGACAGAAAATGCCATCAAAAGCAGAGGGTAATAATACTACTTCGGCGCTTAGAAACATTGTATTAAGCGCAATATAAATGTTATGTATTATTATTATTATTATTACCAGACCAATATTTTCTTATAACAATATCTCCTCTATAATGAGCAAAAAGCATGTCTTATAATTCGATGCATATTCAATACCATGAGAAGTTATTACAAAGCATGTTGAGGTATGAATCTTGCTCTTTTAGGTATGCTAAGTCATATTACGATAGATAACCCAGATTTTCAAAATCTGAAGTATTTGTAAAAATATGAATAATTTATTGATCAATAATACTAGAGTCTATTACATGGAATATTTTCCTCCTACATATACTTATTGAAGTTTAATCTTAGTATGATATTTGATCCCCAAAACAGCCAAAAACAGGATGAATTTCTCATTACGGAGGTAAGCCTTTACATTGCAGGTAGTACATGTAACTCAGTGTGGGTGCTTCATCTTCATTTCCATATCAATTGGCAAATTATTCAAACAATTTGAAATGTCTGCGCGCAGGAAATTTCCATTCCTACTGTGTAATTCACTGATCTTGTCTTCTAGGTCTAGGGGGGTGTTTCATAAAGCTGTTCGTAAAGTTACGCATGACTTTACGAATGACTTAAATATGACAAACCAAATGGGATGCCCAATCATTTTTAACTGCATCAACTAAAGTTGAACTGTGCAGATGCAGATTATCATTCTTATTATGACAAACATTTTTAGTGCGAAGTATATTTTTTGCAATAATTTAATTGAGGTTCTTGGAAATACAGTCACACTTTGTTAAAACATCAGGAAAAACTTTGGGCATCCTATCTGGCACTTCATATTCAATTCGTTCGTAAAGACATGCGTAACTTTACGAACAGCTTTATGAAACACCCCCAGGTCATTAAGCAAGATAATGACTGGACATTTCACAGTCAAAACAATTTCAATGTTAATAAAAGGTATATAACCCTATGTACATGTATATTACATATTCAATTTAAAGCAAAACATGCTTTCCACTTTCTATCACTAAAATATGTACCACAAGTACTTCACTGACCTTGTCTTCTAGGTCAAGGTCATTGAGCATGACAATAACAGGACATCTCCAGTCATACACCATTCTCCAGATATCACCTGTAGTATGAGGGAGGGGCATCTGAGTTGCTATGAACACATCCTTCTTCATGAAAGTCTGAAAACAATAAACATCATCCATACATGACAAAACTATACATATTTCAATTTAACACTAAATTGACCCATTTTGTGCCAATTAAGGGCAGCAAAACCTACCAAAGAACAAAACAGAAAGGGGTACCTTCATTGAGAAGAATATTCTCATGGAAGATATATTGTGTCTAATTCAACCATGAAACAAAATCGCTAGTTATAATCAAAATTAAGACTTGAAAGTTAATTTATGACAACTGTTCATAAGCTTGGAGGTACTGAAAGGGTTACCCATGACAAGAAAGAGATCAACACTTCATAATCACAAAGTTACAAATATTAAATGTCAGGGTAAGTCATATATTTATGTGCTTTAAAACTGTTTCAGTTTGGTCAGGTCTCCTTTATAATTGTGAACAGTTATACTGTATACTGGTCAGGTATAATATACAAACATACAGTCAGCATCCATTATTAGTGAACAAGGTTATTCATTTTAATTCCTGGTATACATTTATATAAAACATTATGACATCAAAACACTTCATAATTATTTATCTCTTTGAGTTAGGGTTATATTTTATATAATGTCATTACAGCATTATTATACAGTTTAAGAAGAAAGAGTGAAAGTGCTAGTTATACTGATAAACATGGTTACCTTCATACTTACATTTACAAAGGAAGCATTGATATAGTCTGTGCTTCCTGACTCTCCCTTAGTAACTAGGCATGGTCTGTTCTTCTCCACTGTAATAAAGAAAAAACAATATATTAACATTTATATACCTTACTTTAAGAATCTTTCCTAATCCTGTCATCTGATTGGTTGAAAGTGAAGTCGTGTTTTTAACCATGCCCGCAAAAATGAACTATGCCCACGGGCATAGTTAAATTTTGCTGCGATCCCCATTGGTTTACGTGTAAAAAATTACTTTGTGCGAGCGCAAGTGCGGATATCAGCATAATATATACCAGTATAAGCAGTGCCATTTGATTGCTAAATTTATTTTACTTGCAAAAAAAAAAAACGGCGATCTCCTATCTCGATTTAATTCCAATTTTTTTAGTTTATTAACAGTTTGATGATGATTTTTAAATCTGAGGACCGCATGATTGGTAAGTTGCACATGTATTCTTTGATTCTTACCTGACTTTGTTCGGTATATAAAGGATATATTGACTGCTTCAATATTGGAGGCACATTTGTTTCTATAGGCTCTCGGGACCTTACATCCTGCTATGACCCCTCGGCGAGCCTCAGGGTCATAGCAGGATGTAAGGTCCTCTTGAGCCTATGCCTCTCATAGCAGTCAATATATCTATATTAATATGATACAAATGTATACATGTACATGTACATGCAGAATGATGCCCTGACTTAGCAACAGAGAGGCCATACACTGGATCAATGAAAGTGATGGTTGTACAAGATAAGGGTAAGTATTATGTTTACAATTAAACACAGCAGTGACATTTTCCAAAACAAAAAGGAGGTGAACTCAAGATACATCAATCAGATCCCTCTTATTCAGACAGTTTAAACCAAAACTTCACACGATTGCTGGCAAAATATAGAAATGCTTGTCCTAAAAAATGTATTGATGTTTAACTGCCAATCATTCAATTCAAATCAATGGAATAAATTTTAACTACATATATGTCCATGCCTAGTAATAGTGAAAATAATGCACAACAATATTAGTCTATAAAGATTTGTTTACAGGGTAAATATGTGGTCTTCACCACACCTTAAAGATTAATGCGGCATACTACAAAGGAGGAAAACTTACTTGGCAGAATGTTGGGGAATCTGTTCTTGTCAATATTGGCAGGTAGACCAGCAGCCTTGAAAGCATGTGGTCCAGCAGGGGGGGTTAGCTGGGTCAAGATCTATCAACAAACACAAGGGAACACTACTACATACATGTAAACACACCACAGGGACAAAACAGTGGGGATTGCAGAAACATAAAATACATGTAGATAGAAGTCATATTCAACACATTCGATGGTTATACATGTACATGCTAAAAAGCAATATCTGTACTGTTACCATTGTCAAAATCAATTAATGAATTTAAACACTTTGTTCACCATAAAGGCATCCTGTGCTAACAGAGGAGATATATGTTCTTGATTGTTTCTTAGACCAATATGTGTATGTTTTACACATATTGTATGTTTGGAGCCAGAAGGGCATTAACTGTATAAAGATGTGAGTTAACACCCTTCTAGCTCCAACAGACTATAAAATGCAAGGAGCATTACAAATCAGTGCAAGAATTTAAATAATTGGAAAAACAAAGAGTAGGCAATCGCTGAGAATCCAAAGCTAGGGATAGATATCAGGTATGGTACTTTATAGTCCTTCAGGATGACTCAACATGGTTTTTTTTACTATCACTTTATGATATCCCAAAGGGATTTTATATTATTACCTCAAATTCATGTTCAATGTTGAGTTTCTGTGTGACTGGATTCCTTTCCTGGAGTGAGACTAGCTTAGCCTCAAAATGGCTGACAGGAACATCTGTGTTACCACTCAGGTAGGCCTCAACAAGGGCAGTGTGGATAAGTGTATACTGGTCCTAAAAATGAATAAATAACAAAATCTAAATAATCATATTTAAATATTAACTATCAATTTAACTATTATAATTTTCATTATCATACTACAACTATGTCACAGTACCTACTTGTTGCTTGTTACTTTCTTGTATTTTTCAAATCTTAAATTTATATTTTATATGTAATCTTAGACCTGTAATCTATGAAAATAAAGAATATTTGCACTTCAGACCTTCATGAAGAATATCAAGAGAGAAAGTAAATGAAACTTACAGCAGTTTGGACCATATTAGGTCTATCCTCTCTCATCTTCTGAATGAATCCAAAGATGTTGACCCTGTTCTCAACTTTGACCTGACCCAGCATGCAGTACAGTGATATGAATGTTCCTGTCCTTCCAACACCAGCACTGTTTAGAACAAAAATAACTACAAGTTGACTACACAAGTTTAGTTGAATGTATTACACCTAATACTTCAAGATAAAGTTGAGTTCTGGTCATGCAATTACATGGTGACAGAAATTGTCTCAAAGTAACAAGGAAAGGTTGATCATGTCTACATAAGAATTGTAAGGTTTTGGAAGCATTAAAATGATAAGAAATTGACCCAGTCTCGCTAAAAAGCACATGCACTGTACACAGAAATGGGTATGTGGGACTGCACACACAAATGTAGCATAAATGTTTGGGCCGACCACACTTCAGTTATTTCTTGTCATATTTGAATATTAGGGTCATTTGAAAGAAAGAATGAGAAAACTCACAAATTATTTTTACCTTTACCAGAACTAACCTTCTCTTTTACGAGCTACACATGTGTTTCATTTTCTAATGGCCAATCATAATAAACATAAACATTATGTTTCATAGGTTCAACCATTACAACTCATAAAACTATTTGGAATGTCATGAAGATATGTAAATTCTTCATAATAAAGGCATATGTAGTTCATTATCTTTAATTTATAAATTATCATATCACAGAAGAACTATGTTTTAGATATGTACACATTCTATAATTCTGTGAGTTTCACACTGTAACGGCCATGTTCTAAATCCATTCTATTGTACTTTGGTGTTTACACTCTGTGACTGATTTGGCAGCAAATACATCACATTGCATGAACACAGTAGGGTTTTTTTACTGTCGCACAGCGTGCAAAGTGGGAACATTGATTTCACTGTCACACAGCATGCAATGTCTTAATTGTTTTTTCACTATGTCACAAAGTGTGTAAGTGTGAACATAGCGTTTTAACTCTGTCACACAGTGTTCTCACTGTCTCACAGCGTGCAAAGTGTATGAAGATATTGTTTTCACTATGTCACACAGGGTGTTTGGTGTGAACATAGCACTTTAACTCTGTCACACAGAGTAGAACAGTATGAACATAGTGTTTTCACTATGTCACACAGTGTAGCCCACCGCACACTATACGATCGGTCTGTGATCCGATTTCATAAGAAAATGTAATAGCATTGGATATAAACATTTAAACCCATGAAATATATTTGATTGAGGTTCTGAATAGTCATATAGATAGTAAAATAAAAAATACAGCCTACTGCTAGCTTTCTAGTCAGAGGAAAGACGAAAGTAGTGACCAGTCGTAGTGATGTCAGAGCAGTTCTACGATTGTCTACGATTTGAAACTGATTTGGCCCTTATTCGGGATATATGGCTGGCAGCACACCATTTTTATTTGTTAAAATGCCTATTTTTAATGCCATTGTGATTTATTTCCAAAATTGGACTGCAGTTGATCATAAAAGTGGGCTTTAGGTGTAAGTATACGTTTCACTATGTCACATGGTGTAGAACAGTATAAACAGTGTTTTCACTATGTCACAGTGTGTTAAGTGTGAACATACATGTAGTGCGCTTTAACTCTGCCACACAGTGTAGAACAGTATGAACATCATGATTTCACTATGTCACACAGTGTTTTAAGTGTGAACATACCTGTGGCGCTTTAACTCGGTCGCACAGTGCAGAACAGTGTGAACATCATGTTTTCACTATGTCACACAGTGTGTTAAGTGTGAACATGGTTTGTTTTTAATATATCGTACTGTGTTTAACTTATGCACATAATATTTTCATGGAATTATACAGTTTGGAAAAGTGTGTAGGTTACCATTTTTTTCAGTGTTCATACTGTGTGCCACTGTCCAGTATGGGAGGCAACCTAATCACTCACCTGCAATGAATAAGCAACGGTGTTGGGCCCTTTGTATTAGCTGTGATTCTCTCATGTACATGTTTGACAGCCTGTGTGAAGCTGATGAGAGTTGTAGGATACTGTGGCACACCCATATCCGGCCAGGACATGTAATGGAACTGATGGACAGACCTTGTCTCTCGTCCATTCACCTGTGAAGAGAACATAAACAGAGCCATTTCATAAAACTTGTTATCACTAACAAGTTACAAGACTTGATGAAAGCTGCTCATATCATACAGTTTTATAGGCACAGAGTAAATTTATAATAGAATTCTAGCATGACTTATTAAACAGGGCCCAGGGCACACTTCACAACAAGTTATGTATTACTAGTGATTCCAACAATATACTCTAAGGAGTAGTAGAGCAGTGGTCTCCTAGCTGGACATTCCCACATTTGAAGGTGCAAAGATACAGTACTGGTAGTCTTTCCAGCTACTGGCTCTTACTCATGTCATCCACAAGTATTCTACAGTTAGTATCTGCCTACTCTTGATATGTTCCATTAGCACTTACCTGTTTGACATCCATAACCCTGTGCACATGATCTGAGAATTCCTCCACAGCCCTCAGCTTGACCTCAATCCCTCCAAACGTCCTGCTACTGCCCATCTCCTTTGGCCAGTATACTGTGCAGCGATCCTGGGAAATAGAAGAATTACAAGGATTACGGGTTGATCATCCTGCTGATACTATTAATAGCTGCTGACCACTCATTTAAAGACACAACATTTCAGTTCAATGCAACTTCAATTTTTTTCTCCTTCATAAGAAATGAGCTTACAGATATAAATAAAGGATTCCTTACTGGGGTCACTTGATATATTGTCTACATTTCAAGCACACGAGATACCCATTATATTAAAAAAAAATCATTAAGTTTGCACCAGTTAATTTCTTGAAAAACTAAACCTTACCTCACTTTTATCATATTTACATCTTAGGGACAATTTCATTTTCGTTCAACCAAATTTCCAATCATATGGGCCTCATGCCAATTTCCCGAAGGCTTGATATTCACCACTTAAAACTATCTTAGGAACTACCCCACTCCATAAATTTTAGGTGAGAACTTGTCATAATTATATTACTCACCTTGCCTCCCTCTACTGTGTTTGTAACCATGACGACAGAACAAACATTTTCCTGCCAAATGAGTCGCCAGAAGTCATTGAGGCTTGCAGTGTTAGGGGCTGAAAGTAGAAAGAAATACAAGACATACATGCATTTATTAATTGTGAGTTAGAAAAGTGAAATATCTATGTGTACAGTTGAACAACGCATTAAGATATCATTCTTTCTTTGCCAATTAAAGCCAAGTCTATTTTTATAATCAATGTCAGAGAATCATATAAAGAACTTAATTTATTATTTTCAGAATTACTGTATATGCTTTCATGTTCAGAGTAAATGTTAATTCCACGATATCATCAATTTATTTGGATTGAATACTTTAAGAAGTCACAATTTTAAACAGACAGACAGATTATGAGTATGCTGCCTTCAAACATACCTTGGGCAGCAATAAATGTCTTCTTCCCCTTGTTATCCTGTGGCAAAATTAGAAAATCAATAAATATCAATATCATATTCCCAAACACGATGTACACACAATGTAGAACAAGCTTCTAAAATTGGTTTTACTACACTTCTCTACTTTCTTCACTCAAAAGGACTTGCCAAAAGATATTTTCAGGTGCCAAGCAGAAAAAAAAGGCTATACATATTATGGTGGGCTCATTATCTTTTTAAGGATATTCAAATATCATTCAAGATTAGCTTTAAAATTCATACACTAAAAGGTTTGGCAGGTAGATTGGAATTGATAGGTGAAAACAAACTACATAATAAAGATGGAGCTATCAACCAGAAACTTTCAGTAAATATTAAAGGTGAACCAATTTTGTGCAATAAAAAACCAAGTTACGCCACTTAATTTTTGAAATCTGTAAAAGATTCTGGCCTCAAAAAAAAAGACCTTGTTAATAATAAGTGAAAGCTTAATGTTGCAAAAATTGCTAGAGAAAATTTTGAAAAGTGAGAGAGTAAACCCGGTTTTCAGACACTCAAAATAGGTATTACTCTCATAACTTGCTGAGAAGCAGACTCGCCTGTATGTAATTAGCATTGTAGTAGTCTGAGTGCGGATCATCCTTCAGGGTCTCTAAGACTACTCTGGAATGATCAACTAGAAATCAAAAAGAGACACACTTAATTTACTTTCCAAACATTATCTCACGCTGAGAATTTCTAACATGATTAATGATGATGATATTTTGTTCTTCTAGAGCACATTTCACAGTGTGATATACATGTAGTTTTCTAGATGCAATTCAAAAGTGATTCTAACTTGATATTAAATTATCACCTCAGTTTTAGCTTTCTATATCTCTGTTCAAGTTTAAAGAAACATTCATGGAAGTAGGAGACAAAATTACAACTACAAATACATGTACATGTATGACAAAATATCTTATACCTAAATTATCCTTCACAATGTCAAATCAAAATTCATAGAAATGTTCACTGTTAATATCTGTTTGTATTATACTTGTATCAGCGGTAGTTTGCCGTTAGATCTAGTTAGATCAGTGCAGGTATACACCATCAGGCATAAGAGTTAATTATGTTTAAGATTCTGCATACACAAATCCATAAGAATAATTGAGATTTATGGGAGTAGGAAGAATTTAAATATTAAAGGGAGTACCCAATGCTGAAACAATGTTAGTTCATTTAAAAGATCATGATTTTATTAGAAGAAAATCATCTGCCTTAAAAAATTTTTAAAATTCGTGTTGCCAGAAAATCCCCGAAATATGGTAAGATTTCAGGATATTTTGGCCCCTCAGCTGTGTCCCAATTTCAGCTAGGTAACCACAATGACGTCAAAGTGGTTACCTTGTCGCGCAATTATAGCAAAATGCGCGCAAGGTGTAATGCATTTTGGACAGTCTAGTGCGCAACACATCTGCAATACGCGAACCTGGGTAACCACTTTGACGTCATTGTGGTTACCTAGCTGAAATTGGGACACAGCTGAGAGGCCAAAATATCCTGAAATCTTACCATATTTCGGGGATTTTCTGGCAACACGAATTTAAAAAAAAATTTAATGCAGATGATATTCTTCTAATAAAATCATGATCTTTTAAATGAACTAACATTGTTTCAGCATTGGGTACCCCCTATAATGTAATATGTTCTTCTAATCATCTGTCACAATTTGCATACATGTACGCCAAGATCTAAAGAAATATGAACTCACATGCCACAATGTTTTTGAATCGATTTTTGGCTTTGTTCTCTGGTTTCATAGCAACAGTCTTGGGAAGGCCATCATCTGTACGCAACAACTGAAAACAAAATAAACATATCACTAATTTATGCACAAATACATTGTACAAGTACCAAATTTGGAAATATCCATTATCAGATATTGTAAAATTCTTATATATACAATACCTTTATATCTTCTTTGTTTCTTTCTATATTTCTCTCTCAATCTTTATCCTATTCTCAACTTCTTTCTATATACACAAATGTATAATCACTTCTCTGTATTTGAAGGTAAATACTAAGCATCTGGAATCAATAATAAGTAATAATGTATATAGTAACGACAGTACAGTACACATACAAACGAAAGCTTGGTCATAATCATTGTGGTATATATAGTCTTGCAACGGCCCTCTTCGTAAACCACTTTTTGGATCACACATATAATATGACGGAGAACCGCAAACGTAAAACACTGAGACTGATCACAATTATATATATATATATATATATATATATATATATATATATATATAATTGTAAGGAAAAAACATATACAACAGCTTTGGCAACTCTCATGGAAATAATCATAATTGTGAGAAATGAAAATGAAAGAATAATGGTTGCTCAGCTTAAATCAAAGTTCCCCAGAGCTGTCCTCCCTTTTTGAAATTTTTGCAAAGGTTGAAAAAATGTCTCCGCCGGGAATCGAACCCGGGTCGTTGGCATAGAATGCCCATGCCTTAACCACTAGACCATGGAGACGGACCAGTGGTTTCGGCCACACCAGATTCAATTGACCGACAGATTGTCGGCTTGTCTTTGTTGAAAACTCACCTGCCCCGAACAAAGGAATTAATTAATAAGGTTGAAGATTTGTCAATCTGTCGGTCAATTGAATCTGGTGTCACCGAAATCACTGGCCCGTCTCCGTGGTCTAGTGGTTAAGGCATTGGCATTCTAAGCCAACGACCCGGGTTCGACTCCCGGCGGAGACATTTTTTCAATCTTTGCAAAAATTTCAAGAAGGGAGGACAGCTCTGGGGAACTTTGATTTAACCTATACACAACCATTATTCTCTCATTTTCATTTCTCACAATTATATATATATATATATATATATATATTAAAAGATTCCAAAGAATATCACATTTTGTGAGAGTATTATGAATACAAAATTTGAACAAAAGATACACAAGCAATACTAGCAAATACATATAACGGAAATAAATGAATTATAAGGAAGAAATATAAATGTGAATGATTTTATAGGAAAAGAGAGCTTTGTTTTCCAGTACATCATGGGAGAAAAAATAATTTGTAACATCTCCTCTTATAAGGCATTATTTACTCATCATAATATATGACTGAATCAAATGAAATGAAATCATTAATGAATATGAATTGTGAATGTTTCATATGGCCTAAGCACTTCTGAAAACAAACTTAAGCACTTCTGAAAACAAACTTAAGCTATATACTCTTCAAATAGGAGAGTCAGAAGCCTTCCTAAAATCACCCAGAGATGGGGAGATATGGATTAAGTTTGTCACCTTGTTCACGAGTTGCTGATCAGGGTCATATGAAACACAGTCATCAGTGTCTGTACATATTCTGGACACATAGACTAAGGCACTCTCTTAACTTGACAGTCATACTTACACCAAATTCATGTGCAAATCCATCCTGATCCTGAGCTTTCTTCTTCTCCACATGCTCTACAAGATTGGCCACAGCGATGGCACCAGGGAGGTTCACATTCTCATAGATGTCTCCTTCCGTCGTATCAGTCCCTACTTCCTTCACGGTGGATGAAAGAGTGGGCACAGAGGCCACATCAGATCGCTTCTCAGGTTTGGCATAGAGTGTGTTGAGAGCATCTAAAGTGATGTCTCCAGACAGCAATGGCAGCGTGTGACCCTTTCCATTGGATGAGACTGGTTTCTCGGTTGCGACATCATAGGTGGTGTCTTTCTTGATAGTCAGGTCCAGGTTATTAAGATCATCGTTCAGAAGGGAGTTGCGCTCGTGGCTGACGTAGGCGTACTCCGTATCTGCTGGATCACGGACTAGCGGCTTGTCATGTATGCCTGCTGGATTACAGAGAAAATCAGAAAAAAAATTCAGATGATTCCATAATGGGCTAATTTTTCCATTTTTTGACCTTACACTCTACTGACAAAGTTAAAATAATGCTAATTATATATATTCAAATGTTCAAAAAACATGACTCTGAGAGAACCGACAAGTGCATTTTTAGTCTTTGACTTCACATGGTAAACACATCAACTTTTTCAAGTTTACAACTACAGGTACATGAAAAATATTACTATTCAAAAAACGATTTCAAATTCCCGATCATTTTATTCTCCTGGGAAGTTTAAAAATAAGGAAATTATGCTTAAAGATATCAATTCAACCTACCAGGACCATTCCCATTCTGACCAGGGGGAATATTAGACTCATAGAGCACATTGTCTACAAGCTCAGTTGAATTGATTCCTCCAATCTTCTTTTCTCTCTTTCGTTTGCTGTATATTGAAATAAGGACCAAATTGAAAAGTTACATTCAAATGAAATTATACATCACATCACATACTGGTAATACTTAATTCAACATCAACTTAAACACTCATTTTCAAAATATACATAATGTACAGTACATCTCTGAATGTGTTACAAAAACTGAAGTATACAAGATTTAACATTCACAGTGAAAAAAAAAATAAATAAATAAGCCTAAAGTGATATCAACAGCATTGAACTTGAATCTATTAAACAATAATTGTTTTACATTCAAATTGAATTTATTTTAATAGTGATTCACTTAGTGTAACGGTTTTGGTACAATGAAGAAAAATAATGCAAAGCATGTGACATCAGGTAACCACTCATTTTGCTCATTATATAATAGTGCTTCTTAGGCTTCAATGGAAAGTCCACCCTGATTACAAGTTGGTTTTAAAAGAAGCAGAGAAATTAAAGAAAAAGATCAGTGGAAGTTTGAGCAAAATATGATGAAAGTTATTAAATTTTGATGTTGGAATCAATCAAATACAAATTGGCAACTCTGTGACGCATCTTGCGAGTTCCTCTCCCATTTGCCCTGTACCCCAAAAATCATTAATTTTCATATTCTCTCAATAAAATATTAAATCATACATGCACCTTAGATATAATCATTGCTCATATGTTTTTACACAAAACATATATGAAACAAATCTATTCCTTAATCTAAAACTAAGAAAATTAAAATTTATGAAATTTCTTTACTGAGCAAATGGGAGAGGAGCTCGCAAGATACGTCACAGAGTTGCGAATTTGTGTTTGATTGATTACAACTTCAAAATTTAATAACTTTCTTATCGTATTTTGCTCAAACCTTCACTGATCTGTTTCTTTAATTTTTCTGCTTCTTTTAAAACCAACTTGTAATCAGGATGGACTTTCCCTTTAAACCAGTAAGCTTTGCACACAGAATACAAAATATATAAAGAGTCCTAAGACTCATTCTTCTACTTTGATTTCTCCTTCTTCTATTTGGCTTTTGATTTTGTAAAGCTTGATGCACGGCCTTCACAATAAAAGGACATTGTGTGACCCCACATCCCCCCCCAAAAAAAATCACAAGATATGTTCTCTTTTAGTAAAACTTCTGTTTTGTATCTCATTATCACTATAATGTATTATATATTCTCTTTCTTTTAATTCATAGTAGTCTCTGTATTTCTGTCGTTTGTTTAGTACGTACAAATGCAATCCTGAATGATTTCCCACATCTAATTCAATTGATAAGTTATAAAACAGCAGAGTAGAGTTACCTTGCACGTAAAGCCAAGACAAGGATGATGATGAGGAGAAGTATAATGATGATTCCGATCATGATCCCGGCGATTAGGGCTACATTGGTCCCGGATTGTTGCACTTGTTGAAGTAAATTTAAAATTCAAACATGAGTTTAGTGATATACAGCAGCCAAGCCATGTTATCATTATATTCATTATTATTATCGTTATCACTACAACATTATTACCTACATTAGGGGGAATCCTATCAATGCATTTTATTCTGTCACAATAGAAATTCGACGTTATGGCGAAAGCGACCATGCGTTAAGGCGAATAATAACAATAGGCTGAGATAAAAGGATTTTCCCCCTGGAATAAGAGTTATTATTATTATTATTACTATTATTGATATAATTTTCACTATTATTATTATTATTATCATTATTATTATTATTATTATCATTATCATTATTATTACTATTATTATTATCATTATCATTATTATTATCATTATCTTTAATATGTTGGAAAGAAATTTTCTGGGTGTATGCATAACACAACTAAATATTAGCTACAGAATTGTGCAACTAAAAATTATGCTTGTAGAACATAAATGTGCTGGTTTAAAAATAAATGTCAACCTACTGGAATTGACTTTTTTCATATACTTCCCCTGAAATATATGTATCTGATATTTGTTCTTTATCTCATCAACTTTGATTTGCTCACAAATGAATACTTACATGCAAATGATGTCATTCATATCTAAAACGAAAGAAACTGTTTCGTGATTGTGTGTGTGTGTGTGTATACATATATGGTATATATATGTATTTATATAATTTCATACTGTAAACAAAAGGCCTATACATACTTTAAGTCCCTATTAGGGCAAGCTTCAGATTTTTCCTTAATACTTAAATCTCTATATATATCCAGCAAGAGATATATTAAGACTATATTCTCCTGTTTACAATCATCCTATCAGTTTTTTACCTGGAGATTGAGATGTCATTATTGGTGACCATTCACCATAGCCAACTCCATTTAAAACTCGAATCTAAAGAAGAGAGGGATGAAACAGGGATAAAATGAACACAAAATTATCTGTCAGAACCCTGGGCATATGCTAATAGCAAGCCCTGTATACCTTTGATACACAAATTCTGAATGCAATATCAGATAGATATAAACAGAAACCACTTTTGAATAATTTCATTTGCATGTCCCTTAGGAAACTTATTACGATAAATAAATAAAAAGCATTTTCAAAACACTTTGTCCTGCACATATCTATTATTGTCATAAAGATATGATAAACACCTTAACGACAACCAAACATATACCTGTAAATGTATGATTATGATATATTAATCCCACAGTAAAATATTTATATCCACAGGAGTTTTATGGCTCTGGAAACCTATATCTATAATACTGATACAATATAATAAAATACGATATAATATGATATAATATGATAATTTGTCATTTCAAACTAATATACATGCATGTACAAAAAGCACACCTTATCAGAATCCTGTATTTTGAAACAGCACATGAGAACTTTACCTGAATTTCAAATTCACTGTCCATTGTCACTCCCTCAATAATGACAAACTCATTACCCATCAATTGGTTGGTTTCTATGGAAACAGTGACAGGATCAAGTGGCTCTGGTTTTGTCTGGGTATATCTGAGTTGGTATCCCTGTACATCTCCATTCAGGTAAGCTGGGCTTGCAGCATTCCAACGTACTGTAACAGCTTCAGAGGTAGCTTCAACAATTACAGTGGGTGCAGGGGCAACTAAATACAATAGAAAATCACAGACAAGAAGGACTGAAAATAACTGAAAATAGCTGAAGTACCAAGAAAATGCCTACAAGAACACTTGAATAATAAATTTATTTCCTGGATTTGTAGGAGCATAACTTTGATAGATATAATTTCATACTTTGGATGTAAGATGGAATAAATTTCTACAAATGAAATCTATAAATTAATTATAAAATTGTAAATGACAATTTGGTTTGACTAAAACGAGAAAAAATTAAAAACATTTCAGATCAAATATGAGATATCAGTTCATTTTTAACAAGATTGAAGACTATCTTGCAATGTTCTCACTCCTTCAAGTTTGTGTTTTTTTAATTGCCTAAGATACATCTTTGCTACAATGTTTATGAACAAGAGTTATATGACTAAGTTACCAACTGGTCCCTTTCATGCATACATTGTTATCTGTTGGATTGTTCTTCTGATTTTCTGTTTATATGATTTTTCTTCTTTTAATTTACATAATTTTGCTATCGATACCCTATACATTCTTTATAGGGTCACAGACGCAAAACAAAAAAATCTAATCATTAAAAAAAAAAAAAAAGAGTGAACAGCAAACTGACTTATCAAAAATGAAATCTTGCTTATAGTTTTTAATAGAGACATGCATGCCCACTTAAGTATCATAATACTTGAAAAAATGATTTGTCCATGAATTTCTACTCTGTTACTTCACAGTTATTCTCATTTCAAGTCAATTCGTAAAATAATGACTGTTTTGTCTCTTACTCATTTCCACTGTTGTCATTGAGAAGCCCTCTCCTCTAGGAGTCTCTGAGTCTCTATTGTACACTACAACTTGGATGAGATACTTGGAGTAGGGTTCAAGGGTCAAAGTGTATTCAGAAAGTGAGGTGTTAAATGGAATATCAACAGATTTCTCATTGGAATCAGCTTCCCGTTTGGAAACCCCAGATGCGATGTCAGAGCGGGTGTAGTAAATACGGACTCCTCCAACGCTACTGCGACAGTTGGAATCATTTGATGATGGATTCTAGTATGAAAAAAGACAAAAATACATCTATGGCGGGTGTAAGAAAAACTGCTAGGTAATATTTTGTTAAAATTCACCTTCATGTGAATGTCATATTGTACAGCAACATGAATGAGTATCTAAAACCTTTGATCATATTGAGCATATCTAAATTGATCATGTCTTTGTAATCAGGGATATCAAACCTTATGTCCACCACTGGAATTCTTACGAGTGGGAATTGCAGCCCATTAAACTTAGATAGAGGCTGGTGTTAATAACTTAATTCATTGAGATAATCAATATGCCTACCTCCCACGATACGATGATCTCTCCAGGTTGAGTCCCATTGGTGATATTCACAGACGATGGTCCTTCGCTTGGAGCTATAAGAAACAGCAGACAATATCTGTCCTGTGAAAACATTCTTTATTTCCTTTAGCAGTGCTCTTCCACTGCAGAGTATCTAACCCTTACAGGGCTTCCAAGTATACAAACATGTACCACTACTAAGACAAAGAAATTTCAAATCTGTCCTTTTTTCATTATTCATCTTGATAAAAATTATATTCCATTACACTTCATAATTCATGAGCCTGTTTTGATTTTTTTTCAAATAAAACACAAATTTCCTAAATCCAAGATAAGGCATATAATGCTAAATTATAGGTGGTTATCCACCTACACGCTTATGGCACCAAATGGGTTAACGTATAGTCTCTCCCCTCTTAAATCTTTTTTTACTGTTCTTGTCTTAAACATAGACAATTGATATTAATATCAGAAGTTGAAAGACTATGTATAAGATGTATAAAAGTCATTCAACTAATGCACTAAAATAGTCAACACCTATACGTAAAAGGTTACTTCAGTTTTTGAAGTGGCAAATTGCAATAGATATAGTGATATCTTTTATTTTGGGTTTAATTATTTTAAAATATTAGTAGATGCATACATTACAGCATAAACTGTCACACAAAGATAGTATTATCTCCAAATGTACAAATATGTTGGATATATCTCTCTAATAAAAAGCCAAACTTACTGCAATCAATATAATGTCAGATCAGAGCATTAAAAACTTACATGAGCACAGAGTGGACCCTTTCACCTCCAATCTGGTCCCTTGGCCTCCTACTCCAGGTCTTACTGCTGCCACACCAAACACATAGTCTGTATCTGGACTAAGACCAGTCACTGTTTCAGATGGTGCAAGCTGGTCAGTCCTGGTAACTTCTTCATCTTCTGCTTGTGGGTTGTCCAGCCTGTAGTATACTCGGTATCTATTAAGAGGAGGGTCACCTATATCTGTTGATGCATCCCAGGCATCCCACATCAGAGTGACTGAGTCATTGGTTGCTGCACTAACAACAGGTGGACTTGGAAGTTCAGGCTGGGCTATATAGTAAGAGGAAGGAAATTTGTTCACAGTGAACTAATGCAGCTTTAGAGAAACAAACTGCTTCTTAAAGATTAACATTTAGTTTTAAATAATCACAGTATAGTTAGGGGAAATAATGTAATTTTGGAAAGTTTCTTAAC
Organism: Heliocidaris tuberculata; assembly: GCA_025618425.1. NCBI lineage: Eukaryota > Metazoa > Echinodermata > Echinoidea > Camarodonta > Echinometridae > Heliocidaris > Heliocidaris tuberculata. The sequence goes on from CM046838.1 coordinate 45,258,460, forward strand.
CCTATTAAAGGGGAAATCCACCCTGATTACCTGTTGAATCTAAAAGAAGCAGAAAAATTAAAGAAACAGATCAGTGAAGGTTTGAGTATGATACAATAAGAAATAAGATGTAAATTTTTGAATTGGCAACTCTGTGACGTATCTTGCGAGCTCTTCTCCCATTTTCCCCGCATGTACCCGAAAAATCATTAATTTCCATTTTCTCTAAAGAAAATATTTGTTCATACATGCACCTTAGATGCAATCACTGCTCATACGTTTTTTACACAAAACCTGTATAAAAGAAAATATACTGCTTCATCAAAAACTAAGAAAATGAAAAAATATGAAATTTTCTGTACTGAGCAAAGCGGAGAGGAGCTCACAAGAGTTGCCAATTTGTGTTTTATTGATTACAACTTGAAAAATTCATATATCTTTCTTATTTCTTATCAGATTTTTGCTCAAACTTTCACTACTCTGTTTATCTCATTTTTCTGTTTTTATCCAAATCAACTAAATTCTAGAGTGGACTTTCCCTTTAAGACTGGGGTATGGGTATTTGACCCCCTGCCCAAGACGGATACAAAATTTTGCACTGACATGGACAAACATGTAAAGAGTACGGATACACAATTTTTCTGATTTAAAAAAAGTTCCTTATTTATAACTTCATTACAATTTATGTAAATCAGATGACTATATTTTTTTCAAATTATATTTTAATAGAAACTGAGATATGAACATTAGTCTTTTACAAAAAGTTCGTGAGAAGCAATATCAACCATATGACATAAATCAACTTTCAAATTTAAATCCACTGTTTTGTATTTTATTGATTTATTATTTTTTTTATAGTTTTCATTGTTATCTATTATGTATTTCTTTGTTTTCATAGCTAGCAATGTAGGAATTATAAAACTCAGATTTCTTTGCTGGTGCATGTGTACATCCATCCACTTACTGAATTCTCCATCAGCTGTAAAAGGCTCACTAAAATAATTGTTGACATCTGAGACAGCACAGGTAAATATTTCACCGACCTTCACATCACGCACTTGAAATCGAAATTTTGTATTTTGGAGTTTTCCCATTTCGTCTGGTAATATGTTATCTTGGGTATAGTTTCCATTGCCAAACCACCTGTAGAGATTGACCACTGGTTCAGCTGCAGAGATCAGATTCCCACCTTCCAGGCAACAAAAGAAGTAGGCATACTGTCCTTTGTTGGTCTTTTCATATTCAACAGTTAAAGCTGCATTAGGAAAAGATAATAATTAAATGCAATTTTGGGTGATAGTTATTAGGTTTTCTTCTCCTCTCACAGGTGCATGTATATTTCAACAGACTGAAAGTTTAATCAACAATTGATTACTAATTATGATATTAACTACAAAGTCCTACAAAGACTGTAGGAATGTGTAAATACTCTTAAAATATGCAATCTTTGATTTGTTTGACATCATGTGTTGAGTAGTGGGACCAAATGTATTTGGTTTTATCTCTAAAAAAAAAATTCAACTAAATGCAATAAATTTGCAACTCGAAGCAGTTTGGAAACAAACAGGTCAATAGACAAAAGCATATACATGTATGTTCATAATGTAGCCTAATGTAGAGGGGAAACAGAGATTAAAAATTAAATGAGAGATTAAGGTCTGCTCAGGCTTCGTGTAACTCCCTTTGTCTTAACTCTTACTGTACAAAGAGGCTTTGCTTGTTTCAAGATCTTACCCAAACTTGAACAATGCTTACATTTGTGTTCCTCATTTGTTTACTATTGTATATAATGCAACCGCAAGAAAAGATCCTGTACAAATCTGCAATTTTCTCTAACAATGTCTATGTAGCATATGATAATTATTAAATACTTAGAATGCTTGATTCACAAACTAAATACTGATATTTATTGATCACCATAAACATATTTCTTGGTGGAGAAATGTGTGATTGAAAATACCTAGTCTGTTTGTAACATTATATGTGACATTGGCCCAGTAAGAGAAATCTTTCTCTGTGTACTTGTGTACATGAGGGTTTTGAACAGCTTTTTACAAGTGATTTGTTCTGTAGTATCTCTAGCTTTTGAACTTTCAATTTCAACACTTTCCAAATCTTTTGTCCCTCAACTTTCAACCCAGTTTTATTATATTATGTAAATTCATCTCTTGAATTTTTCTGTGTATTGCAGTAACTCCATTGGTTTCCTTTTTCTTTAAACTTTCTTTACGTACATTTTTGTCTACCTGTAATGTTATGTTTATATTGTACCCTATCACCATTGTCTGTATTGTAACCTATCATTATTTTTTATATGGTATTCTATTATTATTGCAAATGTTTGTATCACCAGTGGAAGAAGAATTTCCAGTATTGGACAATGAATGCATACTTATACTTATCCTTATGTGTTGAAATTAAATCTTGGAAGATAATAGATATGATAAGACGATAGTAGTGACAGCATGTCACTAGTGATCATTATTGTCTGAAGGTTGATGATACCGGTTTAGATAGGATTCCGCCATCAATTTTGTCATATCTGTGAGGTCAATATGCTACAGACCTCTCTCTCATATATATCCACTTTGGATCCTAAGACATTTTACTCACTTCCATCCAATGTGTCATTTCGTGAAAAAAGTGAAAAGCGAATTAATGTGTAGTGCGCGGCACGGACAATCATGTCACTTCGTAAACACAAAAACGCATACCAGATTACGCATATCATTTTCTTCACGAAGTGACATGAATGTTTGCAGCCTTGCACTGTTAACATTTCACATGAACAACTCTATTTTTCTACATGAATGGGTAGACAAGATTCTTCTTGTTCTTAACATATATGATTTATCAAATTTAACTCATATCAACAAGTCAAATTTGCTGTTTTCAATATGCAAAAATTTGAATTGCGTTTTTCTCACAAAGCGGTTTGAAAGATCCGTGGGAGGTTGTGCCACTTCGTGAATTCAGTGACGATATATTACTCATATTTTACAAGAGAAGAGGCCTATTCCCCTGACAATTTCCTGTTTGATGTGAGATATAGAGATCAATTAATATGATGTACCATATTCATTGTGACACTTAATGTAATCAGTAAAGATTAATGCATACATTTCATACTTACGCTCACAATTTGGCCCATATCTACCAATCATGCATTCTGAAAATATTAAAAAAGGGTTCATATAAGCATCTTATCTGTGAGCAAGAAACAAGATGAGAGAAATATAATGCATACTGCAAATACATTTACCATATATTTCTTAACCCCGACAATGCCAAAGGCAATATTAAATGCTCAACATTGCATCCAATATTTTCTTACGACAAACATATGCTTTTGTCCTTGAATTTATATAGCATTTAAAACCTATTGGAGACCCTTTAAATTTCATGAATGTATTTCTCAGGGGTTTCATAATAAGCTCTGTATTAAACTGGTTTAATTTTTTTCAGCCTAAGATTGTGAATTGTAAATGAGCAGGCCATGGGTTAAACAAGACATTAATCTTGAGGAGGCTGAGGAAGGGGTAAATCATCTGGGTCACAAAGAAATAGTATTAACTTAATGTTTTTGTATATCAAAACTGTATTTGGATTTAATACCTTCCTCCACATACATTTAACCCCTTTTGTGCCACCAATTTTGCAAACAATTGTCATAGATATTATGAACTTTTATGAGTCATTTTTTTGGTTTAATTCTTTGTTTAACTATTGAATCAGGCAAATACTAGATTTTCTTCTGTGGGTATGAACTTCACATTGGATGCTCTGTTTATTTTAAGGAAGAATATTCTAACCATTATTATAGCCCAAAGAAAGAGTACCGTACAACAATCAAATTCTTGGGCTGGATTCACTGCCCAACAATCAAAGGGATTAGGATAAGCAAATTTATTACTTGACTTCTATGAACAAATGAGCCACAAGGATGTTCTCATTCTCTCCTTGAATAGAGAAGCCTTATATAATCATGATAGCATATCCTACAAAGACTTTTAAAATTGCATTCACATATGAACATATAATATGAATTTAAATATCTAAGTTGACAAAAGTTTTAAATTTGTTCAACTGACCTTGACAGTTGTTCCCTGTCCATCCTGGTTCGCAGTCAGTAGAGCTTCCCGTACATACTCCAGTGAATCGATCACACTCTCCTGACACACAGTGACATGTCTCGCTGCAACTAGCACCAAACTCACCTTGATCACATTCTAATAGATTTTTTTAAAGAAGGAAAAGGAACACAAATATTCATTTCAGTGAAAGCAGCAGATTAGAAAAGAAAAAGTCAATAGTTCTTGATAAAAATTAAAGGGAAAAACAATGTATGACAAGCTTCAGAAAAAGAAATAATTAAAGTGTACCAATCATCTGAAAAAAATCATTTGTGTACTGCTAGAATTAATAAAATTAACCTCTAAACACTTTACCTGACCTTCATAGGTCAGTGGTTAAGGAGTATGAAGGAGTATGAAGGAAAAATAAAGAAACCCACGTGGAAACCAACTCCGATTTTGGTTCCGCGCGGGCCCTAATTTGTGCGAGCGCTTACGGGTGCATCAACTAGTCTACATACAAGTCATTGTAATATTCATTTACAGTTTATTTAAACTTGGAATAACTCTTTATAGAATTAGCATTTGAAGCTCATACTTTGAGTACAGTATAGCAAAATGGAACCCCTAACATATACTAGAGCACAATATTTTGGGGTCATTGGTACCCTTTAACCTAGGCAAAAAAAGTTTTGGCATCATGACTCGTTTACACTGTTTGTTTCAAGGGAAGGGGAAGTAATTTCACTTAACAAATATGCATTCAATGAATAAAAAGAGAGGAAAGTCTAAACATGAGTGCTAATCTAATTCATATCTATGTCACAGTTTTATGGATCATGATAAAAATATAAAGCTTTCACTTCAGTTGATTTTGATGAGATCCATGGAACTGTGATGAAAGAGTTGACAGATTAATGAATTTGAATAATGGTTTTTTATCATGATTGTTCAATTGCATATTTATGAGTGATACTTCTGCCCTGAGACTGGCTTTTCAACCTGGCTAGCAATAAATTGGTACATTTTGTGAAAAAGCTTTTACCAAGTTGCAAACAAAGAGTGGTTGTATATATACATTTGGGCTTTACTTCACTACAAAAAAATATATATGAGCTTCAGTTATTTCTATATCCTGATATGTGCTGTTAATCATAGTAGAGAAACTTCCAAAAAGAGCTAAAAATCCAGTTTTGATGTTTGTTTCCCATTTGTGCCACATGAGTGAAGATCAATGTTCCATGACAGTATCCATATTGACAGTGTTTCACTTCCTGCTATTGTTTACATACCTGTGGTACAGTCCAGTCCTTTGTATCCTGGTGTACATGAACATCCGTAGGGATCAGGCACACAAACCTGAAGTCCACTACATGCAGTCCTATCATCAGCAAGCTCGTAGTCACATCTGTACTCGCAGTTACAACCATAACGATTTCCACCACAAGCTAAATATTATGCAATAGATACATATGATAAAGATTGTTTTTCATAAATTTTTACCAAAAAATTACAATATTGCAGGCATAAATTCTAATCTTGTCCAATTTACTTTGAACTGACCCTACCTTAATATATTCCACTACCTTCAAATATATATTATTTTATAAGTGCTAGGCTTATGGTTATATAGCCTTATGATTATCACTTAGGATTGGGTTCCTTTTTGTATATGGTTTGGTTTCATCAGACCTGCAGAACCAGATCACTCCAATGAAAACCAATTAATGATAATATTCCTTTATATCGTATAGCATAATTATATCACAACATGATGTAATATATAACCAATAAGTGATCTAAGACAGGTTAGCCATAAAACCAATAGAAGGTAAACTGTATAGGTAGGGCTGGATGCTCACTGAAATACTTGGTTACATCAGGCAGCCAATTTAGGCTGCAATGGACCTTGGAAAGCTGCTAATTATCAAGCCAGAATGTAAGGTGCATGGAGGGAAAATAACTTGTATTGTTTGGGGTATAATGGCCCAAATTCACGAAAGAGGTTTATCTAACCCATGGTTTAAACCTCCATAAGCGTAATACGTGCATGTCCACATGTCCAATGGGCTGACAATAATGCTCTTATATACCACTTATTTACGCTTATTTTAGTCCATGGCAGAGGTTTAATCCATGGTTTAGACCATGGTTTTACATAAATCTCTTTTGTGAATTTGGACCATTGGGTACAGTCTTACCCATTTCACAGTTCTCTCCCTGGAATCCTGGAGGACAGATGCATATCCTTGTTTCATCATGACAGATTCCTCCGTTGTAACATGATGGACAAATACTGGTGCATCCAGTAGATTCATAATAGCGACCAGCAGGGCATGCTGAAAAACATGACAACAATAATATGTGAATGATTATCTTGTATGTCTATATCACGTTTTGAATTAAAAATGCATTAAAAGATATTTTCATAACAATTATGATGAACACTGATTATATACATTCAATGGAAATCCTACATTATATCAATATCATAGAGTCTCCCTATCTACTTTCAATGAACATTAAGAGGACGCAATTCAAGTAGTACTTGATGCTTGTACACATAAAACCTGTTACTTCCACAGGTCCCAATCTAACTTATCTCACACATAGATTTAACAGGTCAGTATTGGGAGATACATGTATGTTCTATTTACCACATTATTTTTCCTCCCATTTCTTTCATTGTTTTTAAATGAATTTATCGTTAATTTTTAAAACATACATTTCTTCTCACGCTTTGCACATTGTTTGATACATGAATGTTGCCTTTTCTATCTTTGTCTCTCATACCTCTCTTCTAGCATTATATTCCCTATGTATATATAGTCTGCAGTCTGTTCCACTCTAAATAATAATGATAATAATAATCATAATAATAATAATGGCTACTTATATAGTGCTCATATCCATCACACAGTGACGCTCATGGTGCTTAGACATGAAATAAATAAATGAATCAATAAGCATTCCTTGATGATATGTTTATTTACCCCCCTCTCTTCTCTTGTCTTTCCCCTTTTTTGTTAGTCTTCTCTTTATCTACCAATATATCTTCATGAATATATTTCTACTACTTTTCTATGGCTTCTATATATTTATTTCTTATTTTGTCCTATTACACATGACTTACCTCTTACAATAAGTCTGAATAGTCCAGCTCTTGCAATTCCTCTCTCACCCCCAAAATGAAGCTCATAGACACCAGCATGGGAGGTATCTACTTCTGTGATTGTGTAGACAGTCAACTGCTCTAAACCTGTGCCAGCAGAAATAGTCTGACTTTGGTCAGTTGTACCATTAAACCTCCAGTTCTTGTTAGTATCACTAGGATTATTACTGGGAGCAAGTTCTGTAAAATCAACAGTAACATTCACATCCCCCTTGCTGACAGTCTTTGAGAACCTGCCACTTGTTGGAACAAACTTAGCTGCAAAGAAAAGGAAATAAAAAAATAATTTGGTGCATTATTTACATACAACATAACCATGTAAAGGTAAACTGTGAGTAGAGTACAGTACCTTTTTTCATTTCAATCTTCAAAATTCAGATTATATAATGCAAGAGGAACCTTTATATATTGTATAATTGGTATTCATTACGAAACTTCATTGACATTGTACATCAACATGTTGTCTTACAATACAAAGCATATGTATAAAGAACATGAAATTTGACACTGCTTATTGTATTGTACTGTATTGTATCATGAATAATATGACCTACCATGAGTCCCAAGTTATTTTTTTTTTTAATTAATAAAGACTTCCACATTGTTACCAGAACCACATGTATTTAGTCTTCAGTCTTTTGTACGACTACCTTTATTTTACTCTGTAGTTTATTATACAATGTTCTGAATGTTGATTGATTGTTTAATTGAAGATGGAAATAAATGTTCATTTTGAATTTGAATTTGACTTGATGGAAAAAAATATGGCCAAATATACTTGAACGATATATAGCTTAAATATGTAGTGTGTTGCAACACTGCTGATTCCAACAAACTTATAGAGACAAAGGTAATTGCCTCGACTGATTTCTCTTTAGGGTCTAATATGTTTAATGTGCTTCAAACTTTCCACATTAGGTCAACGACCGATTTTCCTTAACACAATAAGACTAATTTTTGTGAACACTAAAAGACTGGATGTTTGTAACTTTGTACTAGTTCATTACAGGACTTGCATTCCGAATTTGATTTAGATCAATGTTCTCATCATTACCATGATTGCTTACTCAATATGATAGTAGAAACATAACAAAGTAGAACTCTTACCATCAGATCTCAAGAAGATTGTAGGTACGACTGTGTATTGTCCATCTAGGGATGCAGCACAGTAGAAGACACCATACGACCTATGATCAGCTGTGTTGAGATTTGTTTTGTAGGCCTGAATGGGTGGATTGCCCGCAGTGAAGGTAACACTGTCTGGTGGAGGACCATTAGCTGCGTCATTCATATTATTGTATGTATAGACATACCTCCCTCTTGACACAAGAGCAGCCAGATAAGGAGTACTTCTGTAGCACTCAAAGAAAGGGTTACCAGTCTCTGTGCTTGTGAATCCTCTACTGGTGGTAGATATATATGGTTGTCCTGCAGGATGAGAGAAAAAGATGAATTTGGGAAAGCATGAAAATACTGAAGAAGAAAAATCAGTTCAAGTAGCTGCTCTGTACTGAATGCTCGGGATTCAAATACCATAAAATTAGTTTCAAGTAATCTAAACACATAAAAATCAAACAATATGTTCAGATTTTTAGTGTATTATGAGAGTAACATCCATTGCAAACCTAAATATGTCCATATCTTTCCTCTCATAGATGATCTTCACTGGTTTTGTGTTAACAATCAAATATACATGTAAGACCTAAATCTCACTCACAAATGTGTCAATACGTATCCTTACAACTACCCCCAGGACAATTACCCCCCAGGACAACTACCCCCCAGGACAATTACCCCCCGGACAACTACCCCCCGAACAACTACCCCCTGGACAGCTACCCCCGGAAAAATTGTCCTGGGGTAATTGTCCTGGGGGGTAGTTGTCCTGGGGGGTAATTGTCCTGGGGGGTAATTGTCCTGGGGGTAGTTGTCCTGGGGGGTAGTTGTCCTGGGGGGTAGTTGTCCTGGGGGGCAGATGTCCTAGGGGGGTAGTCGTCCAGGGGGTGGTTTTCCGGGGGGTAGTTGTCCGGGGGGTAGTTGTCTAGGGGGTAGTTGTCCTAGAATCGTGTCAATAGTCAAGCCCCAGTATATACTTATCTGATCTACTCCATGCGCACCCAAGTACGACACATGCTCGGCCACTACTAATATACTTAACGTCCCTCAAACCAATGAACAGATAGGTGATAGGGCTCTTTCACTTATCGCCCCCCAAACCTAGAACTCCCTACCTTCTGCATTAAAGAATTGCCAAACTCTCACATCATTTAAGAAGTGTCTGAAAACACATCTCTTCTAATTTTTCTTAGTTTGTACTTTTGTAATGCTATTTGTATCATTCTGTGTTTTTTCTCTGTTTATCTGTTACATGCTCTTTGTATCTCATGAAAAAGTGCTTTATAAATGAACTTATTATTATCATTATTTATTGTAACAATTATTTCATTAACCTCTAGAGAATTAAAAGTACAATAAAACATAAGGCATCTTTCAGTGATATGTCATTTTAGAATCAATACAGACATCATACAAAGTGTTCAGAAATAAAATTAATTGGAAATTGTCCCTTCGCATATAGAAAGTTTGTTAGGATAGAAGTAAAAACAATCAGAGAAATGTATCAATAAAGTTTCAAACAAATCGGAAATGGCAGTGAAGAAGTCTTGAAAGTCAAGATCAATAATAATAAGGCATGATGGCTCTGTTGTAGCATTGTAGCTTCATGGTTGTAGAGCAGTGGTCTCATATCTGGAGGACCCGGGTATGAAACCTAGTGGATGCACTAGTGTTCTTTGCCAAGTCCCTATAGGAGAGGACTTAAAGCCGTCAGTCCCCTGGTTGCTTATTTACATGCATACATAATTATGCTTTCTTAGCAGTCAAGTAAAATAAACCCCCTCAATCAATCAAAGAGATTGACAATTAATGCAGCGATGTAAGCAAGGAATATTCTTCAAAATATATGCAATTCCCCATTTTTAATTCTTCCATATCCTTCAAACCTCAAAGCTATTTCCTCCTCAGTCCACAATAAGTATCCTGACAAAATTGTTCAAGTACTATTACCTCTTACATCCTTTAAATCTTAAAAACTGAAAGCAATTTGAAAAATAAAATTTTCTGCTGAGGATGAGAGTGAAGTAGGTTAACTCACATCTTCTAGAGCCAATGCCCTTCTAGTTCTAAAAAAGACAACATATATACATGTATTAACTAAATTATATTGACAAGCCATGCATATAACCCTAAATGAATTTGATGAAAATAATAACCCATATGGCAGAACAAAATTTTTAAAAATATAAAGCATTAACCTTCAGATTTGTATGCTAAAATGGTTTGAGAATCAGAGATGGTCAAACTTCATCAAATCCATGGGAGACAAGCCACTCCCGCCCCCCCCCCCATCCCTCCCCTACCCCAGCTAAAAACAATCTGTTGTATACTGTAATACACCCCTGACTACAAACTGATATACATATATGTGTGTGCCCCCATGCCCTCCCCATTAAATTCAAATTCGAAAAGCTTTAATTTTTCTTCTTTGCTTAATAGTAGATCTTTTTAAACATACTACAATCTCCTTATAGTAGATCTTTTAAACATACAGTAATCTGCCTATAGTAGATCTTTTTAAACATACTATAATCGAGTCTATATTAAAAAGTAATATCTTTATGGAGTATTTGTGAAAAAACATTTGAGACCTGAGGCTCTGCCCCATCCTCTCTACGACTCCCGGTCTGTCTGCTCTAAGAGTTTCAAATTCATGATGTGGAGCCTTTTGAAGATTGCATTCATCATCTCACTTTATAGTTATTACTAGACCAAAAATTCTGTCTCTTTTTTTTTTTTGGTTAGGGTCGGCCCTCACTTAGAGACAGAAACGGGTTTATCACTCTGCTGTGCAAACTTACTGGCCGTCGACGGCCAGTCGGCATGTAGTTGGAAAAATCTATATTTTTTGTATTTTCATATATTTTTATACATCAAATAGATTAGGCCTAGGCTCTATATGTTATAACGGATCTGTTCACTTACCAATTTGACTATTTCATTCCTTTTAATGCTCATTTTTCAGGTAATGCAGGGTCCCAGTTATTCTCCGTTTGAAAATCTTACGACTGTATTCAAACTGTTATTAGTGTGTGAGTCAATGTCTATTTGGTTTGCACAGCAGATCGAACGGCCCGCTTCTGTCTCTAAGTGAATAGCCGACCCTATCCAAAACAAGAGGCCAATGAATGAGAGACAGAATTTTCGGTCTAAGTTATTACAAGAGAACAAACAGTACATGTATGCAGGCCTATGGATGGCAGAATTCATGTGTTGTGATGTTTGACCTTGCAACTAATCAACTTCTTACAAATCTTTTGTCATTAACATTTTTTACAGAGCATATAGGTCACAATACCACATATCACCTAAAACGTACGAACAATGAGTCATTTCTAAAGTTGGGATCATCATTTCTCTCTCTCTCTCTTCCTCTCTCTCCCACTCTCTCCTCTCTTTTCTCTCTCTTTCTCTCCATGTTCTCTCTCTCTCTCGATCTCTCTCCCTCCCTCTCCCACTCTCCTCTCTTTTAATTGCTCACCATCTCTCCCTCACTCTCTCTCTCTCTCTCTCTCCCTCCCTCCCTTTCTCCTCTCTCTTTCATTTCCTCACACTCTCTCTCTCCCACTCTTTCACTCTTTCTTCTTCATTACATGTGCTGCCACATTGTAGTTTACACCTGCCTGACAACACTACATTACATCTTCATTTTGGGCAGCCAGTGTTGCATAAATGTCCATCATGATCATTATGCCTTTCAAAGTTCTATATGAAAGGAAGACATTGTATGAATCAAGTATGTAGTTTAAACTACAGTTTACATTCTAGGCTACCTATTCAATCTATCACATTTTGGGGGTCTAGTTTTCCTCTAAAATTCTCTAACAAGCAAAAAAAAAAGAAAGAAAGAAAGAAAATGGTTATCGCATTTTTTAGACTCTAGTTTTCCTCCAAAATTCTCTGACAAGCAAAAAAAAAAAAAAATTCATTCAAAAAGGTTTGGGTACATGTCCCCCTGTCCCCCCCCCCCCTGGATTTGCACCCATGCAAGTAAGGTTTCTCTTTATGTGTAAGCTTCATCATTTCATGTGAATTGTCAAAATAAATTTGGATTACCTATATCTAAAAGAGAAAATGGACTTCACCTTGATTAAAGGATCAAGATGAGAGTAAGCTGATGTGAATGTACTTTGGACACAAGTTGAAAGTAAAATATACGATAATAGCTAGTTCCATTCTTTGAAATGTGATTGACAAACCATGATAAGAGGTACTTTAATACCAATCACCTGAAAAAAAAATAATTTGTGTACAGCTATAGAATGTACAAAATCAACCTCATAACAGTTTACCTGGAATTCTATGGGTTAACAGTAATTTAATACATAAGAGTATGAAGAAAATAACGAATAACATGAACATGCTGGTTTGGAACCCACATTGGGTGAATTCAAGTTCGGTGTTGAAGGCTGGTGTTGGTGTTGGGGCAAAACTAGCACCAGCCACAACACCGTACCTGAAATGAAGCTGGTGCTTGGATTGACTTCACTAGGTGTTGAGCTATCAATAATGTGATTGGTATTATTTTTATAAACCCGCATTTGGTGTTGGGGCTAGAATCAGCAGCCCAATTCACGCTCTCAACACCAACACCAACACCGAACTTGAAATCACTCATTGTAGTTTGGCACTACGCAGGCCCTAGTCTTTATTCTTACACTCATTGCAAATGCAAACTTGCAATATCTCTCTATAAAAGTAATAAATGGTATAACAGTACAGAGCAAAATATTATTAGGTGATTGGTACCATTTAAAAATGCATGCACACACTTTCAACCTGAATAGCATTGAAACAAATTTGAAGAAAATGATTTGTAAATCATTACTGTATAGACATAGACATAGACCAGACACCAGTTAGTTTTGAAGTCTATCATCTATTTTCAACTACAAGAAACATTTACTGACAGAGCAGAATTGCTCATTTTTAATATAAATACATGTCTTCTTTTAGGTCTATAAATCTAAACCAGTATTTCACAATGGAATATAATACACTATATAAAATGTATATGTTGAACTATACTTTCAGGGGAAACTTATAATAGTTTCACAATATGGCATGCTTTTAAAAACGAATTACATTTAGATAACATTTCAGATGATATATCAAATGCTATTCAACAATTTATTCCGCGATTTTAACCGATTGTTATTTTTTCTTTCTTCCTTTGGAGATTTTTCGTTGAGAAGTGAATGTATATTTATATGTATTTTAATAATGTGTTGTTGATTGCATCGAATAAATGACATCTGAAGAGGTAAAAAAATGAACATAAAAATAATACACTCCAGATACATTACTGGTCATCAGGCTTTAATTTTCATTCAAGAATTTCCTTTTAACATACATGTATAAAGAGGAACAACATTGCTCATTCTTTCACATGGCTTTTATTCAGTTTTCCTTTCCTTCTAGTGTAATAAAATGGATGTTTTTAAGACAATAGTGCAAGTTTACTATGTATACAGCTATTCTGGAAGGAAAAAAAAAGATCTGAGGTTTATCATGGGTATTATTTCTCTACACTCACAATAATGAAAGTACATCAAATGATTTGTAAGTTTGGGAATTCAATCAAGTCAGGTCCTGGACTTTTGTTATTGTATTGGGGTTTTTTTCTGGTATGATTAGAATCAAAATGTAATTATTGTTGAAAAACTAATACAGTGATATACCACCAGTAATGATACATGACACCTAGGCATAATGAGTGCATAGTATTCAGTTACTTCCCTCTACTAATAGTACCTCTATATAAAGCCAGAGTGCATTAACCTCAGTTTCTATTTCAAGAAGGTTGGCTGTACTTATTATAAATTTCTCTGAACTAGGCATACTCATTGATATTGCTTTTTACTTCCCTTTCATACTAATGAAAACAAATAAGAATCAATAAGGAAGGAAGCTGATTAGTCTGTGTCTGTGAATTCAAAGAGGTTTGAAGAGCTGAATTTCCTTTTATATATCATGTTTATGTTTCCATTCAATAACCTTGATTATATTTACACTGGACTTGGGATATTCTATACTGCAGTGTAAGTAAAAGGTTTACCAAGCAAAACAAGATCAACATTATTACTACTACATACTGCTACTACTACATGTACTAGCCTATTGTATGAAGTAAATACATAATTTCAATGACTTTCAGCTACATTAAAATCATCATGTAGTAGGTTTACTTCACATCTAATCTTGAAATTTCTCTCTCTCTCTCTCTCTCCCTCCCTATATCCCTCTCCCTCTCACCCCCCCCCCTCTCTCTCTCTATCTCTCTATTCCTCTTTCCATATCTCTCCCTCTCTTTCTCTCCATATCTCTCTCTCCCTCTCACCCTCTCTTTCTCTCTCTCTCTCTCTCTCACTCTCTTCCACTCACTCAATCTCCATCTCCCCCCCCCCATCCTCTTTCCCAATCCCTTTCCCTCTTTATATCATGAATATATTTATTTCAGACTCTATATTCATTTCTTGGCATCACAAAGGAAATTTCCAGGATTAATGATACAGGTCAAAAGAAAATTGCTCTTATATACTCCTAGTGGGATTAGTGACCCCTGTCTTTAGTTTCTACAAGCCCCACTCCCTTGCCCCTATCTGACAGGAGTCCAGCATTCTCCGGTAGGCCCAGTACAAAACACTTTTGGTGTTGATACCAGGGTGAGGAATTTCAGAAAATAAAAACCATGTGTAGATTCCTCAAACAAGGGTACCTACAAGGGTAATAAATCAGTCAATGCCTGCTTTCAATCTCCAAAGTTGTTTTGGTCCTCTCAAGCCACCTTCCTGGGAAGTCATTAGATCATATTTCACTCAATATGGACCAATGAATGTGTCAATGTATACTTTCAACCTGCAAAATTGCTTTGGTCCTCTCAGATCACCCCCATAGTATTCCATAAAGCCATATTTCTGTCAATTTGAACAATGTGTGAACGTTTTTCTGCCAAGACTGGACATATGACCTTCTTAAAAAGGCATATTCAGGCATGTCAGGGTTTTATTGGTTTCAACTTCAAGCATTCTTTATTCTTTTCTTTTCAGTGAAATCAATAGCCTTTTCAAAATTAGGAAAAAATTACAATCACAAATATGGTACAATCAGAAACTTTTACAATTTACAAGTAAATCTATACATGTATTCTTTTCTTTTAAGTGAAATCAATAGTCTGTACAAAAATACAAAAAAATTACAATCACGAATATGGTATAATCAGAAACTTTTACAATTTACAAGTAAATCTAGATACATGTATTAATACTTTCTTTTTAGTGAAATCAATAGTCTGTACAAAAATACCAAAAAAATACAATCACGAATACGATATAATCATGATAATCAAAAACTTTACAATTTACAAGTAAATCTATACATGTATACCAGTGAAAATGTATATATATACATTAAAGGAAGAACAAAGAAGTAACTTATACACACATGTACTTGTAATTCACTTAAGATCTCAGCTTACTTGAATTATACAGATATAAAACTGAAAATATACCTTATATATAACTGTTCCTTTTCTGAGTTTTTTTTTTCTCATTTGCCTTGATGTCATGGGGTAAAATCCTCACCCCCCCCCCCCCCCCCCCCCCCCCCCCCCCCTCCCCTTCACATGGATTAGCAGTAGTAGCAAGACTAATGAGCTGATAGGCCTATAGCACAGACCTAGCTCTACTACATATTCCTCATTTAGGCTTTCATGTAAAAAAAGAGGATCATACAACAAATGTAACAGCAAACGTACGGCTTACCGTGAACCATGCATGATACTAGTAGATGGGCAAACCATATTACCCGAATCCCCGTCCGTGTCCAAGCAACGGAAGAAGGCTCCCCGGACTTTAGGCGAGTCATCACTTCTAGTTCTACCAATACCACCTCTTCCAAAAACACGCAGAACTAAAAGAACAAGTGTACTTATTCCGCGGAGATTAATCCAATAATGAAGAGTTTTCAACTATTTCAGCAGTATAAACACTCACGTCGAAGTCAAATTTAATTTCTCTTCATTTGTTTAATGAACTGTGGAGCATTACGTGAACAATACTTCTCGTAAAATATTTGGATACAAATACGAATTCAGTAAATTGCATCGCATTATGACATCATTATGAACGGCCTACGCACACACAATGTCAGTTCACGCTTCAACAACGCTGCATTGTCTATGAGCAGATATTTTGTACGCTCTGCGCGTTCCTCTTCTTGAGATCATAATTATCACAACCACAAATCACAACTAAATGCGAAACTGAAACAGCTAGTCGACGGTAAACAAGGGGATATGCAAAGTTTAAGCGTCATTCGTCTGCAGTTAAAATGTATTTTTAAATCAATGAATACGTCAGTCAAAAGACTACTTTCCCTGATAAGCACTCTTAGTAAAAACTAAACTAACAACAACAAGAACAACAGCAACATTATGAGAAGGGGAAACCCCCAACGTACGTAAGAAGGCTATAATGATGTCATGATGCATAAGGTACATGGAGATATGGAACGTCAAAGTAAGACATCATCGTCTCGAGGGTAACTTCATCATTCTCTACCCTGGGATGAAACATTAAACATCAAATTGGTCACATCACAGTTTTAAGCCTGCGGTAGAGCTGGAAACTTCTGAACAAAACCACTATTGGCTGACCGCTGACGGCAGTTTTGTAAGGGGCTTCGTGCCTTGTCCAAATATCAGTTTCCCTAAGTTTTTTGTTTTTTTTAATTATTATTTCATTTTTCTTTATTTAGCAAGTGGACAAAAATGGTTGCAATATAGTGTTTTAATTCTATTTCCTCATTGTGATATATATGAAAACAAGCATGATTACAATGAGGCCTCACTGTTCGAATATGATGTAGGCCCTAATAACTATGGGTTTGCCCAAATCGGTAATTTCAGAAATTCTCAGGAAGGGCTGCAGCCCCCTATCCCCTGGCGAGTCCATGCCTGCATGAACGAGCTTTCACGTAACAAACTGCCAATTGAAAGTGCATATACACAATCCAATCTATGATAAGGTCAACTCTTATAGAAATAATGTCCAGGAAATAAATGATGTGGGATATGGTTGTTGTGGTTTCTTTAACTTGTTTCAACCAGTTAATATTACTTGCGGTTTTATCATAGTTGAGAAGAGCCCGGTGATTTGAATATGATTATAACAATTATATTCTGACTCTCAGTAGTATATACTATGATAATAATGATAATTATAATAATAATAATGAAAGTGATAATAATATTAATAATAATAATAATAATGATAATGATAATAATAATAATAATAATAATAATAATAATAATAATAATAATAATAATAATAATAATAATAATTACAATAATTAATGATAATAACCATAATAATAATAAAAATAATGATAATAAAATTGAGAATAACAAAAATGATGACAATAGTAATAATAATGATGATAAGTAATTATACAGATTTAGACCTTTGAACTGAAAAAAAAAAAACATATACTGGTTCAATCTGTTTTCTTCTTGTTCTTTGATTATATTTGTTTTACTTTCTTTTTTTTTCTTTTATTTGACATTATTTGGAGTTCTGCTGTCGTTGTGACTTTTAATTTTCACATGATTATCTCTGTTTTCAGTTAGTTCGTGATATGAAATGAAATAGATCTTGTTTAAACTAACAAAAAAAAATAGTATATATATATATATATATATATATATATACAACAGACTAACAAGAAAGAGAACATTGACAAAATGACCTATGTAGTATAAAATAATATGATATAGAAAGCATAGTAACATAGATTTTGTTCGTGTTACACTGCCCTGCCTTTACTATTTGTCTTCTCCTTCTTTCTTTCTTCTTCTTCTTCTTCTTTCTTTCTTTCTCTCTCTTTCTTTCTTTCTTTCTTTCTTTCTTTCTTTCTTTCTCTTCTCTTCTTTTTCTTCTTTTTTCTTCTTCTTCTCTTTCGTCTTTTTTTTTTCTTTTCTCCACATTTTGAGCTTTGCTCTCCCTGTACGTTTAGCGAAGCTGATACTTCTATTCTGTTTCGCTTTTTTTATGCATTTTAATCAGAATTACTTATGATATTACTCTAAACGGGAGCCTAATAATATATTATTTAAAAACTATGCTTTTTATTTAGGCTCCCCACATTTTACACGTTCTTTTCCTTTTTTTGGCCAGTCGTTCCTATGTCTCCCCGAGACTTTTTACTTATTTACCGTAATTGTTTTGAGTTCTTTACCCGTACGTTTTTAAATTGACACTTATGCTATTAAAATCTGAACTGTTTTTGATGTAAAAGTGGAACATAATAACTTCTCACTTCAAACTTCAAAATATGACGGGGAAAATGTATAAGCCAAACCAAAGGAGAACCATATACAAAAAATTATGACGTTGTATCATGTTATCCATACCTCCTGCGAAAAAGATATTAATAATCATGTGCAATGTCATAATTTGTCTTTGCCTAGTATGCTTGATGATACATGTACGTTTATGGCAATACAATATTTTTAGAAAGAGGTAAAACTCATGTACTATAACACTTTCAAAACTTCAGAACCAAGAAGTAACAATAAAATCGGAGTTCTTTTGATATTACTCACAGTTCCGTTTGTAAGAAAAGGAAATGGTAGCTGGGCTATCAAAAATATTTTTAGAGTATTCAAGGCCATTTTCACAGATTTTACTCCAGCATCGGTTTATCAAAGTAATTTAAACCAGTTTAATTCGGACGCCTTGGGGAAAAAAGTGTCAGTTTACAATATACTTCAATTAACTAAAAATATATGGCCTTCAAAAATACTGAGGCGTTGAAAGAATGCGCATGAATATTTGCTAAGAATTCAGTGAAGCTGATCAGTGCGGCGGAATAACAAAGCCGATACAGTGGACACAATGAATCATATTAGTTAGAATGGTGATCGATAGCAAATATACCTCGAACAATGAGAAAAAAATCCATGGAAGGAATTTTAAAATGCATATCTTATAAATAAAGTTGCCTGTTAACATGGATAGTAAATCAAGCTTCAGCTATAACTGTTAAATACAAATTATGCTACGAATAAGACTACTATACTACTACTACTACTACTACTACTACTACTACTACTACTACTACTACTACTACTACTACTACTACTACTACTACTACTACTACTACTACTACTACTACTACTACTACTATTACTACTACTATTACTACTACACTACTTCTTGTTAGGGTGCTTGTAAATGATGATGATGATGATGATGATGATGATGATGATGATGATAATAATGGTGGTGGTGGTGTGGTGATGTTGGTGGCAAAGTGGCCATCATGATGATGATGATGATGATGGTACTGATGATGGTGGTGATGATGATAATGAAGATGATGATGATGATGATGGTGCTGATGTATGGGCCAGTAATAATGTCAGCACAATACCAGGATATCTATATGGACTATTTTTTTACTGTAAATAGTAGGCAATAGTAAATTGTATTTGGTTTTGTTGTTCTTTTTATGTATGTATTTTAATATGGAAATTCAAATGTATCAGCTTTTAGTTGCAATCTTGAATATTCTTCAGTAAACCATAAACCACATACCACAACCATAAATCAAATGGCCATGAAAAAGAAACAGAAAATGTTTCAAATGGTGAGGAGTAGTGGGTAAGAATATTTTGTAGGTTACAAGGAGGATTTTTTTTTAAAAGTGTATTAAAGCAAAATTTCAGGACAAAGTAAATGGATAAGGATAATATATCACTAGCATTTTTTTGCAGTCGTGATAGGCAAAAATCAGGGAAATCCCTTAGTACACTATAATGACTACAATTATGCATGTTTGAGTACATCTACTTATACACAAACGGCAATCTATTCAGTCTGTTTCTACCGGAAGTTATATGGGATGTCTATTTCCTTTAGTTCTGCTAATCCAAGTCCGTTTCCTGAACAACGGATGTTACAAACGTTGGGGGTTTTTTTAGGGGCTCAGACCGGTTTTAAAACAGTGTATGTATATGTAAATATGTGTGTGTGTGTGTGGGTGGGGGGGGGGGGGGGGGTGTGGACAAGAGTGTAGCTATGTCTCACATTCGATCAAAACTGTCTTACCAGCAAAGTATTACATGTATTTCTTTAATTCAGAGATTTTGGGGGGGGGGGGGCGGGGGGGGGGGGGAAATGATGGAAAATTGTGTTTTCTAAGAAGATAGCGTTCCGAGAGAAAGTCTCCCGCTGCCTCTTCCAGGCAGGAGGATATTGTATGGGTATTACCGTACGTCATATATTTGTGAAAATGATAACCTTATTATTATTATTTATTCGTTTATTTATTTATTATTGTTATTATTTTTGTTGTTTTATTATTATTATCATTATTATTGTTATTACTGTTATTCTTCTTCTATTATCATTATTCTCATTATTATTATTATTATTATTATTATCAATATTATCATTGTTAATGTTGTTGTTATTATTGTTGTTGTTATCATTATTATTATTATTGTTATTATTATTATTATTATTATTATTATTATTATTAATATTATTATTATTATCATTATTTTTATTGTTATTATTATTATTATTATTATTATTATTATTATTATTATTATTATTATTATTGTTATTATTATTATTATTATCATTATTATTATTATTATTATTATTATTATTATGCGTGCAGTGGGTCTACATGCAGCATGTGGGCAGCCCACACCCCCCCCCCCCCCTCCTATTTTCAAGTGGTAATACGATAACACCCGTCAATAGATGAAAGAAAGATTTCATTTAAAAGGGAGAAGGCCGACTTGCAAGCATTATTCGACAGTTTTATTTCAGTATAGTGGTTGCTAAGCGCGGAACATCAAACAAAGTATACTTAGCAGCAAATAGACAAATATTTAGCTATTGAATTGAAAAACACAACAGAAAGACAAGCCAAGTTTTTCAATCCCGACATCAAAATTAGTGCCAGAATTGTCCTAGAAACACAAGCAAGCTTCAATATTTTATGACAACATTGTGGGTTTGAGGGGGAAAATAACTTCCGGACAATACCACACAATCATTTCTCATACAAATAAACCCAACCAAATATGTTGTTCTTGTTTCTGATTTGATAATGAGAGCGAGTATTTATTTTATGAAAACGTTTACCTTGGCAATGGATATTGTGTGATTAACAGATTATACAAATAAGCAGATTGATCAACCTTGTAGCGTCCGAAGCCAGTTGAAAAACCGCAAACATGACTAGCCTTCAGAGTGTAAATAAAACTTATAGAGAAATAAATAGCACTGTGGTCTATACAATCATTTTTAGAGTACAATCAAGTATTGTTCCTTCTGATTCACAACTGACAGTCATAATTCTATAAGCGCTCTATATCTCGATCCGCCGATTGGAAAGGATTGACGTTTTATGACAGAAATTTCCTGTAATTTTTTATCTTACATTTTTACTGGCAAAATATTTTTCACTAATAATTATACAAACAATATACTGCTCTTATATATTCATCTATCATAAAGTAGTAAATGTATATTTCCTCTTTAAGAAGCTTATCAACATGTGCATATTGCATTTTATTCATCGATAAAAAATTCAATCCATTACAAATCGACGATTTGCAATTAAGAAACTATAGGAGATTAACTACAGAATATTATCATTGACATTAACAGGATGAAGCCGTTACATTCCCGCAAACTTTTGCAACCCTTTCCCAAGTGTTTTTAAAATTATTTTTTAAAGTTATCTTTATAATAAGTCTTTTAACTGTACCAGCATTATATAGGGGAGGACTGGGACTGAAATTTGGTTGGGGAATTTCGATGCCACGTACCTGGCCCACTCAAACCTATAAAGCTGATATGTCTCGCTAAGGCTAGGGGGTGGGGGGGGGGCACGGGGTGCCCGTACCCTAAATCGAATGGCAAAAAAAAAAAAAGAGGGTTGGAGAAACAAAACTAAAGTGTTATATATATATATATATATATATATATATATATATATCAGGGAGAGCGGGCCTTGTTTCACTTGGAGTGGGGAGAGGGAACCGGCCCGATATTCTATTTTATTCTTCGAGGGACTGGACAGATTTTTTGTTTTTTTTCCTTTTTGGGACGAGCGGAACTGGACAGATTTTCTGTTTTAAAGGTCGGGGGGAATTTTTCGGGTTTTGGGGTGAATTGGCCTGACCTCTTCCTTTCTTTTGCGGTTTTGCGTAGCCACTAGCCCAAAATTTATCCGTTTTCGGGGGGGGGGGATTGGAAAGGGCACGATATTTTCTCCTTTTTCGGGGGGGGGGGGCTAGCTAGCTTGATATTTTCTCCTTATATCGAAAAGATCTGTCAGAAGCTGGCCACAATTTTGTGCAATCAATTCAAAACTACTACTTTCCAAAATCTAAAAGCTTTTTGTTTATTTTATTATATATTTGACGTTTGAAACATTTTCAGTCTGTTTTATCCTCATAATTACATTACCGTCCTAGCTTTGCCATTTCATGTATTCAAAGTGCTGTTTCGCATGAAAAAAATCACAAAATCAAACAGACTTCCATTTGGCAGATTAGGGTCATACCTTGAAAACTAATTGTTGCTATGCTAGGACCAGGATTTGGTTATCTACAGCCTTTAGTGATCTAGTACAAAAGCGTCATGACCTATAGAATTAGCACAGTCTGTTAGCCGAAATTGATAACCGGTATTGAATAGGCGAAGTTTCATTCATAGGTGCTATGTTGGGCTGCCTACCCCTACTTAAAGGTATTATCTAACTTTTGAAAATTAATTTGAAAAGTCAGCGAGAAAATTAAAGTCACTATTAGATTTATAGATGAACATCTATTTTTTCATCATGGGCCGCGGAACCGGGGGGGGGAGGGCTGGGGGCTGCAGCCCCCTCACTTTTTTGGGTAGACGCGTGTCATAAAATCTCTTTAAAAAAGGTTCGAAAATTGTCATTAACGAGTGAAATCAAATCAGCCCCCCCCCCCCCCCCTCAAAAATACTCCGCGGCCCCTGCTCATGACTAACTAGTGATCACTTTTCCTTATATTCTTAGCCCAAATGATAAATGATTCAATTACATGTAATTTTAAAGCCATTTGAAAATGTAAAGTAGTAGTATAAACTATTACATTGAGGCCAGTTTATAAAATTACGAGCTCAATTGATTTTGTGCAACAGACTCTTTACACTATTATTCAACTCCTTCCCCTTCCTATTTCTTATATTATACATATTTTTAGCTCTGTTCCCATGCTTTGAAACTTTGTTTAATCTGTTTTATCTCATTAAATTGATTTTTACACCAATTTTTGATTAATTTATTTGCAGTTTTATTTATACAGGGTAGCATTTTCAGTTTCAAAACTTCTTTCCACAAAGGCTCTTGTAGCCTTCATAATTACATAACCGATGTTTTTAAAGATTGAAATAACAGAGAAAGAATATAATCCATTGTACCAATTCGTTACAGATAAATCGATAAATCAACGTGTGTGTGTGTATATATATATATACAAAATACAGATTGAAGAAAAATTGAAAATAATCTATCAGAATGAAGAAAATTTAAGTTTTATGAATGACACTCAACCAAACCAAGATAAAACAAAAACAAAAATCAATCAAAAAATAGAAATGATTTAAAAGTAAACTAAATTGTCTTTAACTTATACTGTTTAAAGCTGCATTAAAAATGAGATATTTGGAAACGTTTTATAGAATTTTAGAAAATAACAACATACCGTATTCCGAGGTTAATCAAAGGCAAAGCCCTAAAAACAAGTTGTCTTTCTTCGTTTATTGAAAGCCAAGCGTAGTACATAAGACTTTACAGAGTTGGAATTTTTAATACTCGTTGTTGCTTTGTAAGATAATTATTGTTCTTTAAGAGCCCTTTTTTGTTGTTGTTGTTGGATGTATTACAAAAGAAATTTTACCTAGATTTGAAACTACAATAGACAATTCGCTCTTTAGTCATTGCTGCTATCGATTTAATTGGGGAAACTCGGGCCTATATCATATCTCAACTTGTTTTTCGGTAGAAAGAATTTAGGTCTAGTCAGAGTTTGGAGTGCACCTGGCACAAATGACCACTCTGAAACTGAAGCTTCACTCTGTACATTGTGGAATAATCCCAAAATGATAAAGGTGCCACATGCATGCATATCTCCCCCCCCCCCCCCCTTATAAAGAATGATTCCACCTGCGCTTCATGGAATGCACATTTGGTGCCGTTACTGCATAAGCCCTAAATGAAAAGACCCAATGAAAGAGCCAACCGGAATGGGGTATTCTTTGATTTTTTTTTTTCATGACTAAAAGGGTAATCTTCCTTCTTTTCAATCATAGAATAAAAAATTTTACGTGAGTTAATTTTTGATCAACCGACCCTTAGCATGCTCAGATTACAACTCGAGCGGCCTTCGGGCCAAAATATCGAGAGGCCCGCGGAAAAAATTCCCCAAACTCCGATGCCCATATATGCTGACAAACATACACCAGGAAAGTGGTAGAACCTGCATACATCGACTCTGAATCCATCCCTAAACAGTATTTTGTGTTTCATCCATAGAGTAAAAAACAAAATGAACGCACTACGTAAAACATGATAAAATTCATGCGGTTACTAAAGAAGGTCACAAATAAGGAAATAAATTCCCTTGCATGCACTATCCAGAGAATCTATGAATGTTACATTTCCCTGCACTATCTAACCGAAATAGGATACAGAACAGGAACTTTGGAACTACATTTTGGAAACTTATTTCCTATCAGAAACAAGATTTTGCTTTAAACCAAATGTGCTGGTATTGGCTTAAATTATCACATCATTTGTGAAATCACTTCTATATTTCAAAGAAATATAATTAGGCATTTGCACTAAAATGAAAGGAGGAGGGGGGGCGGAGGAGGAGGAAGAAGAAGAAGAAGAAGAAGAAGAAGAAGAAGAAGAAAGAAAGAAGAAGAAGAAGAAGAAGAAGAAAGAAGAAGAAGAAGAAGAAGAAGAAGAAGAAGAAGAAGAAGAAGAAGAAGAAGAAGAAGAAGAAGAAGAAGAAGAAGAAGAAGAAGAAGAAGAAGAAGAAGAAGAAGAAGAAAAGAAAAAGATAAGTAGTAATTATCATCACTGTCATCATAATCATAATCATCATGATAATTATAAAGTACTGTCAGCGGCAGCTCATTTTAGAGATCATTATTGTTTGAACTCATATGCACTTCTTTTTTTCCCTGATAAATATTTTGTTATGGAAATTGCATAGTATAGATGTAAATCTTGGTACATGCCTGTAATATTGTCTACTTGTTTTCTTCTCATCCCCCCCCCCCCCCTCTCTCTCTCTCTCCATCCTCCCTCTCTCTCCCTCTCTCTTTCTCTCTCTCTCTCTCATACACATATTACCCATTATGTGAAATACATGCATCAGGCACCTTGTTTCCCATATACACAGCCTATTTATGACCACGTGACATATAGGAAATAATACTTAAGCCAAAGTCTTAGTTTAGGCTTATCATTTCCATTCCACCTGCTAAATGTATATACATTGTATGTTACATGTAAGCGTGCAAAAAACATTTTGCCAGCAATACAAGTTAATTAGTGTGCACTTGTTTTTATTGCTCTAGTCTATACTCGTGTATCAGCCTAATGTTGACAAACCTGTATTTTGATTGTTCCATCAAAGGCCCAATCCAAGAGGATGACAAGGTACTGAGTAATTTATTAACATAAATTAGTAAAATAAACACCCCTGTAATATTAAAGGATAAACATGTATGAGTAAATTATTACTTTCTAATAAATCAAATAGAAGAGAATTCTATTTTTATCACAGTAATAAATCAAAAATCATTTATATCATCATAACCAGATGAGTAAATTCAAAAGAATTCAGTACCATCGTCACCGCCCATAAAATTGTGCTTCCTTTTGGCCTTATTTTTCGGTCTACGCCCGATAGTCCGCGGGGCCGATAGACCGCGGGGCCGATAGACCGCGGGGCCGATATAGACCGCGGTGTCTGAAATGCAACGCATTTTCACATCACGTCTTAAAAGCATAATGACTCAAATAATTCATGTATCTTAATCCCGGGGGGGGGGGGGGGGGGTATCTTCCATTGAAATCCGTACAGCATCCGCGAACCTGAAAACGAGGGGAAAGGGTAGTTTTTCAGGGTCGGGCGAGGATCCGCGCGGATCAGCGTTTAGGGTGTCAAAAACGAAAAATATATAATACCAAAAAAATAATAATACTTGGTTCTTTTACAGCGCATTACACATAGCAACACTGCACGTCCCTATGCGCTTTATAAAGTAAGAACGAAATAACTTAGAAATAAGAAGGTGCATGCAATGTAATGTTGGACACTGAGTTCATACTCTAAGTATTAAACAGATATCTTTTAAGGGAGATTTTGAACTTATCTAAGTTGCTTTCATATCTCATGATACCCTTTTCATATAAAAGGGTATCAAAATCACACTTCAGACCAAATGCAGGGAAAAAGGGTATGAAATTTAACACGGCCAATCCGCGGAAAGGGTACAATTTATTCAGAATTTGAGAATTTCGGTCGTATATGCTCGCCCTCTTAAGGGTGTAAAAACAAGCCGTTAATTATTTATCTCCGTGTTTAGGGTATCAAAATCAAGAATGAAAAAATATCCCTGTTTAGGGTATCAAAATCACAAAATCTGAATCCTCGTTTAGGGTGCTTTTCAGGGGGTAAAGTTCGACGATGCTGGACGGGTCTTGAGACGCCGCGGTCTATCGGCCCCGCGGTCTATCGGCCCCGCGGTCTATAGGCCCCGCGGTCTATCGGTCCCGCGGTCTATAGGCCCCGCGGTCTATCGGCCCCGCGGACTATCGGGATTCCCCCTATTTTTCAAGAAGAATCTTCAATATCTGAATATTAATTTTAGTATTATAGTAAAACAGCTTCCATAAAGCAATAGACCAGTTAGGTATTTAAATCATCATATGGAGACTTCTTCCCAAATGCCTGATGATAACTATAAAGTTTTAATAAACCGTTGAATTGCAATGTACATGTATTTCAAATGTTGGAATGTAAGTGGAATACACTGGTTGTTGCCAAGTGAGGAAACCCTAAGCTATGATTACTAGTTGAGAGCAAATATTGTACAATAGTATGCATAAAACTTTTAAAGAACTGGTATACAGTAATAATATTTTTTCCATTTATTCATGCAATTAGAGACTGCATGAAAAAAATAAATCATAACTCTGATATTTTCTCTAATAAACACAACAAAAAAGTAACTCTCCTCTTAATCAAAATGGCATAACTTTTTAACGAAAAGGTTTTGAGCAAAAAAACTTGGCAGGAGTTTTCCTACACTTATTGACTAACTTTTCTGTGAAATGAGATTGATCCATTGAGTCATGCATGAGTGAGCAAACAGTAAAGGCAAAATTGTAACTTTTCAAAAGTCACAAGGATCATTTTGGGGATTCTGTGAAACGAGATTTCAGCGAATTCGGTTTCTGGTGCATATTTATGTGTTGTTGTTGTTGTTTATTATCCATCGCTTGACCCCCTCACACCTATCCCGACACTTTTCTCATTATTATGGTTGGGTGAGCACAATTTTTTTTTAAACTCAACCCTCGTGAATTTAAAATTGCAAAATTCATTCAGCTTACTGAAAAAAAATTAACTCCAAATATTTTTACCAAAATATATCATCACATGTTGTGTGAACATAAGGGGTTGTCATCGTGTCATGGTTGAGTGAGCACACTTTAAATATCGCGCAAGAAATGCTAAAATGTACTGTTAATACAGCATAAAAATGACCCTTGTGACTTTTGAAAAGTGACATTTTTGCCTTTAATGTTTGCCCACTCATGCATGACTCGATGGATCAATCTCATTTTTACAGGGAAGTTAGTCAATAAGGTTAAGAATACTTTTGCCAAGTTATTTTGCTCACATTCCTTTCGATAGGAAGTTACACCAATTTGATTAAGGGAGGAGTTACTTTTTTTGTTGTGTTTACATTAAAAATGCCCTTTTAAGTACACAAGAGGGAAAAAAAAGATTCGCACTTTGGTCCTCAGTATTACAGGAATTTAATCACATAATACAGTCCTCGTCAACAGGCACTTAAGCATCAATACTATTGCATCATAAATATAAAAATACATATAGTGTCACAGGTCTTTTTTCATGATTGCCATGACTCATTTATACAACTTTATAGTTCTTTATTTAATTAGTTACTCCTCACAGAGCTGTGGTTTCCGTAAATAGGTCATCCTTCCGATCGGCCATTCTCTTATTGTTCAAACCCATAACTGATTGATTGTTTAACCTAGTTTTGCATATACAATCCTTTGTGAGGTTTCCCTTCATTAAAAAGTACTGTGCAGCAAAGGTTGATATTACACATAGAATTCAGTCTCATGTACTGCTGCATTTTTAGATCCATGTAATAGTTGTGATTACACAGAATAAGAAACATTTAGGCATGTACATTTTTTTTTTAAATCACATCATATCTGCACTTATCAAAATTTAAAATCTTTTGCACATTCATTTTCCTGATCTCTTTTCTCACAAACATGGTATAAGTCAGCCCACTTGATAAAAAAGTTTTTATTCCAATGAATTAAAAGATATATAATTAAATTCTATGACTAAGAACCTAGAGTTGCATGTGATGTTCTAATAAGTCATTTCTTTTAAATTTGCAAAACATATGTGACCCTCCACCACAAAACGAACAATAAGTCGGAAATTTGGGTTTTAAAAATTTCAACACAGTTTGAAAGCTTAGATTCTAAGCTTTAAAATGATATATAACTTGTCCTGTATGGACTAAGCGAAGCCTTATAAATTATAATGCAAATGTGAACGTGTCAGGCAGGCAGGCCAATGACCAAAACAATAGAGAAAACGGGCTCTAAAGAAGAGTGACTATTTAAGAGCGACTAATCTGTGTCCTATTGTTTGTCGCACAAAAGGTTGAGTCAAAATTCCCTAGCATACACTGTGAAGTACTAATTGAATAGGGTTGAAACTTTCCATACATTCAGAATAGATATATTTCTTTCTTTCTTTAGATTTCGAATATCAGACAATGCATAGTTTTTAAGCTATACCAGAAAAGCGATGTGAAGTACAATCCCAGCAAGTTGACACACAAAGCTTGAATGTCCAGGAAAACGTTCATTTTGAATGAGTGTAAAAACATATTTCAACATGGTATTTTACCCTGAAATTTTGTCAAATGGTAGATTAATAAATGAACTTTCAGAAAATACAAAAAACTTAAAATCAAAATTTCCACCCCGAACCACCTTTTTCAGCTGTTTACTCTAAAACTCCCATTGCGACTTATTGGTCGTTTTGTAGTGGAGGGTCACATATGTAATCATACAAATGATGCATGATTGTAATTCATTAAAATATGTCTACTAAAGATTTCTCATTGTGAGGAGAATCGTTGCAAACCTCACAGTTGAAAGAAATTCCATTAGGGAAGTACATGTATTATCTCAAGTTATGGGCAGTAAAGCTTTAGAATGCTTGCCACACCTTTTCTTGAATGACAAATGTGTACATGCTTATCATCATCATACTTGTCCACAATAATCCTACTCTTTAAATCATTCTAATATGAAAAAAAAGTTAAGATATGAATTTATAAATAAATGGATGAAAGACATTTATCAGATCTAGGATTCCTCAAATTATCAAATTTACACAAGATTGCTCCATTACTAACAAAATACAGATTAACCCATTGCATATGGGAATCGGATTGTCCCTGTATGAACACTATGGGAATTTGAGAATTCAGTAACCAACAGGTTAAAAATATAAATATATGTCATTATATTCCACATACTAAGAATCTTGCTGTTAGATTGGTCAAAAAGTAATCACGTGATAAAATGTAGTTCTCCCAATCAATCGACCAGAGAAGAAAAGATCCTGACCTTGACAGAATAGTGCTTATGTGTTTCGCTGATCTCTTCAGTCCATTACAGAGTCACAATTCGTTATCGATATTTTGGGTACGCACGAAATGAAAAGTGTGTGACCTTTACGAATAGTCAAATTGAAAAGTGCGTGACCTCTACAAATAGTCAAAATGAAAAGTGCGTGACCTTTACGAATAGCTCCATAGGTGTACTAAAATAAGCGTGCATTGCCCAATCACGCGCTTAAAATGATAAAACAATTGTGCGCACCCAGGTAGGGGTACAGTTTATGTAATGGTGGTTTTAACTTCTACTGTGAATTTGGGCCTAAATGTCTTTTTTGAGAAGCAGACAATAACTGTCTTTCTCGTACCAGTTAAATGTTTCAGATGTGGAATATAAAGCAAATAATCACCTTTTGATTTCAGGCGATGAGACGTACTATCACTTCCTTGGCGATCTGAATGTATAACGCTATCTTTCCTCAGCTTCGCTTCGGAAAGATAGCTACATCCAGATCACCTCGGAAGTGATAGTTTGTCCCATCACCTTCACCAATGGTAATTATTTGCTTACTATCACATGAGCAATGAAATATTTACATGTAATATTAACATTTAATATTCAATTTCAACTATCACATGGTCACAACAAATTCCGAACAATGGAATCAATGCCATGAGAAATCCTGCACTTCATATGAACACACTCCACTCCCTAGAGAGCATTCCAGCCAGTTGCAATTCAATAGGCGCACATGAACCAGAATGATACACACATCTTCCGAGGTATCAATTAAGTACATATATATTTCTGAAGCAATGTGCTCAAGACAGCACAATCAAAGAAAATAAACGCACTTACAGGGCTTGAAACCATGACCATCATATTTCCAGTCACCTTAAAACTACTGGACCAAATACCTTTATAATTTGTTGGTGTCAACTGCATGATATTGAGGATGAGACAATATATTTGTTTCAGTGAAGCGTAAATCAGCATCATATATGCCCTTTGTAACCTGGGAAAAGTTTGTCAGTTTCTTTTATTCAAGGCCACTAAGAAGCTTGTGCAGGCTCTTGTAATTTGTCATTTAGACTACTGTAATAGTTTGCTGTATAATATGTCAGATTCCCAGCTACATAAATTCCAAGCAATTCAGAACTCTGCAGCAAGATCGATTACCCATACTAAGAAATACTCTCACATAACTCCAGTCTTAAAACACTTAAATTGGCTTCCAGTCCAATCACGCATATTATTCACAATACTATTACTGACTTATCAGTGTCTTCATTCAATGGCCCGTATCTCAATGAATCTTTGGTAAAGTATGTACCCTCCCAAAATCTCAGATCGACTCAGAAAGATCTTTTGCATTTTCTTGTTATTCAGACTAAGTTTTATGGAGAGCTATCATTTGTTCTTGATGCCCCTTCACTTTGAAATACTATCACATCTCATTTGAAGGATTCATCCACAATATCTAAGTATAAAACCGTCCTGAAAACGTATTTGTTCAAAAAAACATTTTGAATGAGCTACATGTATATTGTGCATTTTATAGCATCTGTCTATCCTTTTAATTTTCCCTTTCTTAAAGCCCATAGAGATGCAATGGTAGTGATATGCTCTATAAAAGCATTGTAGTATTATCATTATTTACATCAGGTCTGTCAGCTGTGCAGTTAAATTTGCATATCTTGTCTCATCTTGATGACAGCAGGCAATATTTCCTGATATACTGCTTCTTCTGGGAAATCCCTTGATTTCCCATTGACACTATATTATATACAATGACCACGACAAATATATCCCCTAGTTTGTCTCGTCTTGATGACAGCAGGCAATATTATATAAATAGTGCATGGTCTATCATGCACTATACTGGATTATGTGCACGACAAATACTACATTATCCAGAGCGCAGTTTTGTTTCACCGAGGCGGCAGGCCGGCTGAAATAGGGGTAAAACAAAGTGCTTACGCACAATAAAATGGGTACCGTTACACGCAGTAACAGTTTATGTCATAATTGCTCTGCTCAGAGTATATGTCTGATACAAATTACCTGTAATTATAGAGTGACCGACATACAAACAGACTTGTTTGTAGTTCCTAACAGGTAGGCATGCATGATATGAATAATACTAATATTGGCTGGTTCTACTTTCAGGGAATATTGAAAATATTGCTCTTAAAAGAACCATATTGCCCTTGTCTTTGACTTGGTGCAACAGGATTTTGTTGCAAGCAGTATATTCTGATATTCCCCTCATAGTCATCCATTATTACATGTACAATTATTCTTCCTCTATTAAAATGAACGAAAAGTTTGGTGACAACACAGGGGTTATCCTGAACTTCTAAAAATGTTTCATCAAGATTTTTTTTTCCTCTCTCTTCAGTTTATAACTGAAGCATAAATTCTGATACTCTTCCAGCAATCTCACACCTTTCTCATATTCTTCATTCCTTTTTCTGATATACAGTATTTCTTTTTTGGCATATGGATGTGCATCCTCTTCAATGCTCTCACTTCGGTAGCTTAGCGAAATGTTGTGGCGTGTAAAAACGCGGAAAAGACACATATGCTTAAGAGCCTTATCATGGCAGCTTGGCTAAAGCTGGGGTAATAATATGATACTTTGTAAAGCATAGTAGAATATATTTGTAAAGTAGCTGCGTTATATATATGGACAATATTATTACTATAATTATTATATGACAAAATTATTAAAAATCAAAATTTTATTCTATAGTGAAAGAACCAAAACATTAGGATGTAGAATTAAACCTCTTTGGACAATTTCAAACAAAATAATATGAAAACTTTTATTCAGATATGTCTGATTCTAATTTTAGAAGCACAGACAAAACTTGACATTTTCCCCTTTGTGTCTTTCCCGCATCTCTATGCGCCATTACTTTTTGCTATTAAAGCTACCTTAAACACTTCTTCCTTGTGATATTTCACCTTGGATTTTGCACTTTTTCCAACAACTCAATATCTCTGACCACATACTTGTACTTCATGGTTGAACAGCTCATCATTTAAAACAATGGGTAATGACCATGGGCCTCCTGATCAATCTGTCCAAGACATTATTCCAGACAGTTATCCTAGGTGCTTCTTTCAAATATTTCAAGGTAATGAATGGAACCAAAGAAAAAAAAAAAAACCAGCAAAAGCCTGACTTTCTAATCTACATGTTTCTTTGACGCAAGCTGCGCATCACACAAAGAGGATTGTAGGTCTGGTGTAAAGTGTCCTACATGTACCTAGAAATGTAATGCAACGAAGTATGAAAGGTCCAGAATTCACTTTTTCCTACCACACACACAAACACACACACACACACACTGGCAATGCATGACAGGCTGAAGATTTTGTATACCTTCGTGCAGTCATCATCAGGGCCCTCTTGCATACAAAGTTGCGATTAAACGCAACTTATTTTCAACCAATCAGGGTCGAGTATTTGGGACTTGCGTTTAATCGCAGCTCAAAAAATGATTGATTCAAATCAATCGCAAGTTAAAATTAATCACAACTGGGTACTTAAGAGATAGGAGTTGCGATTGATTTCAAGTTGCGCTCGATTCGAATCAATCACAACTCTTTATAAGACTGGGCCCAGGTGACTTGGGACCAGCCATCATGAACAAACTTGGACACTTTTTGAAAATCATTGCTAATATTTTTGCTCTCAAAATGTATACAGGCAGCTCAGGCAGTAGAAACAGCAGGAACAGATGGGACAGGCTTTCTGATGGCAGCTCTTGGAGTCGGCATAATGTGAGGTAGCTCAGGACAGTTGCAGTACTCTCGGACCTTGATGGCCTGAAGGTATGATGGGAAGATAAAGAAAGATACATCTACATTATGGAATTATTGAAATAGATTATACACAAGAAATACTATGGTTCTAGAAAAGCAGCCACAAATTACAGAGTGGAAACACAGTACAATGACTGGCTGAAATTACCCTCTCAACATGATAAAGATTCTAAGGCCACTAGCCATGTCATTTTGCTATCACTCAATTTGTTTTGGCATTTGAGTTCTGGGAAATGTGAAAAATAATTAGTGAGGTGAGATTTCCCATTCCTTTTATGTCAATTTAGAAGAACATCATAGTAGAAATATCCCCTGAAAAGGATAGCTCTTCAAATGCCCTTATATTCTGAAATATGTTGAGAAATAGCTGATGTGTTCGGGCTGAAGATTCATGCCATGTGTGTGCAGTCCCATATACCCATTTCTGTGTGTAGTGCATGTGCTTTTCAGCGAGACTGGGTCAATTTCTTGTCATTTTGATGATTCCAAATCCTCACAGTATACACCAATTCTTATGTAGACATGATAAGTCTTTCCCAATTGATTTGAGACGGTGTTTTGCACAATGCAACTGCATGACCAGAATTAAACTTTATCTTTACAGGTAAAGGCCTGAAACATATCAAAATTATACATGAATGGGATATAAACATAAGAAATCAGTGACAGTATATTTTGTATACATTTATTGATTTCAGTGCTTTTATGTTATCTTCCTCTGTGATAACATCTCCTGTATAAAATGTTGTTCATTATACCTACTCATGGCGGTAACAGGGGTCATATGAATTGTTTTTCATTCTCCTATGAACATGACAATTAGGCTGTAACAGAAATCACATCTATAGTCATGTCTGTTGTAAGTGGGTTGCTGTATCATAGGTTTGAATCCTGTCAATATTTGAACTGTATTGCCTCTTAAAGGGATACTTTGGTGGGCCTTCATGGGCGATTTCCGATGAGAGAGGAAAATATACTCAGAGCTTCGTGTCACTTTTGATACAAGGACTTCCATCACACGTGCTAAAACATGTGATTCATATTGGATCACCTCTGAGATAGTTCGGCGAAGACTGGCTTGTGTTTTAAATTTCCCGCGATGGGAAAGTAATCAAACATATGGAAAAGTAATTACAGAGCCAGCTCTCTGGTAGAGCCTCGAGGGTAGTTACGTAATCGTGGCGACAACGCGTAACAGCAGGGCAGTGCAGAAGCGATGGCTAGACTAATCAACTAGAAGTAAACCGTGTTATGCATTTGGAAATATTTCAGCATTACACTAAACATTTTTGGGTGAACGAGGTTACGACCAGTCACAAGACTAGGGGCCTGGGACTGGTTAAACCCGAAGTAATTCGCCTAGCTCCAGTTCGGTCAACTTCGTGCCGTCCGATCATTTATGACATTAGTCCGACGGCCACGCACAACGGGCGTGCTACGTGTACAAGTAAACCAGCCTTTTGCAAATTCCGCACGATTTCATTTCCCTGTGAGTTCTCATTAGACTGGCCCTTTAAAGGTAATCTTATTGGAAGATGACCATGTCTGTTAAATAATAAACCTCAACTCGCCTTAGGTAGTAATGATCCTATATAATGAGCCCTTCTCTAATGGGAGGGATGTATATAGAGTTTAACATGATGGGTAGGGTATACAATATACAAATATTGACTGCTCATGAGGATGATGGTGGAAATTATCACTCCCAAGGTGGTGTTCATACCGGCCCTTCTATCATCCCCGAGGCGAAGCCGAGGGTGTGATAGAAGGGCCGGTATGAACACCACCGAGGGAGTGATAATTTCCACCACCATCCGATTACAGAGCAGTCCATATTTGTTTTATATACCTCATCCTTTTCATTGATTCAGTTGCTAAGTCACTCGCCATGTTGAATTCTTACGCGCTGCGCGTATACTGAACACAGTCACTTAGCTAGCAACTCGCGAAAGCGCTCTTAAAACCTGAACCAAATTTTGTGTACGCACGTGTGGGCAAAAGTCGCGGAGGGGTTACGCGTTCTATCATTTAACCTTAGGTCAATTGATAGAACACCAAAACCCTCTGACGCAACGATAGATTGAGATGCGCCATGTCATGTGATACAGTTTTGACCAATCAGTGAATAAGAATCTATGTATAAGGTATATAATAAATCCTAACTCACCTTAGGTAGTAATGATTCTATATAATCAGCTCTTCTCTGATGGGAAGGATGTGTACTTAGAAACTCCACAGGTTCAGGCTCTCCTGTTGATATCTGAGCTACATCCATGGCTTCCCAGAATGCTTTACTTTCTCGAACATCAAAACAGCTCTGAAGGAGAAGATTAATTCATTTCATTTTAAAGGTAATATTCAAATCATTGAGTGTTTTAATTTCAATTTTAATGTCAATTTTATTATCCAAAGGAAATTTGTGCTTTTCACATTTTGCATATACATGTAGATATCATATACCAGTATGTAGTTTTACAAGCATAGACAGATGTGTTTGTGATATGACATAAACCATCCTGTATTTCATTTTGCACAAATTCTTTTCTTTTCTTTTTTTCTGTAAAACGGAAGATTTTATTTATGTTAAAAGATGATTACATAATCACCAGTTGTTCTGTTTGATAGTACAAGTCTGAGGTAGGTGTCGAACCAAAGATGATGAAACCATCACAGGTTTTGTTTTTTTTGATCTGTCATAGAACTATTTCCTTATGATTAAATAATTATTTGTTACATTGTTTTCTATTTCTATTTCAATGTCAATTTTATTATCCAAAGGAAATTTGTGCTTTTCACATTTTGCATATACATGTAGATATCATATACCAGTATGTAGTTTTACAAGCATAGACAGATGTGTTTGTGATATGACATAAACCATCCTGTATTTCATTTTGCACAAATTCTTTTCTTTTCTTTTTTTCTGTAAAACGGAAGATTTTATTTATGTTAAAAGATGATTACATAATCACCAGTTGTTCTGTTTGATAGTACAAGTCTGAGGTAGGTGTCGAACCAAAGATGATGAAACCATCACAGGTTTTGTTTTTTTTGATCTGTCATAGAACTATTTCCTTATGATTACCCGGTAAATAATTATTTGTTACATTGTTTTCTATTTACATGTACCTATGAAAGTGCAGATAGAGAGCATTCCATGCAACTTCTATGGACATGAAAATTACCTCTTTATTAAACTAAAGTAAAAATTGAGGCAGAATGAGCTACAACATGTAGTAGAGACAGGATGGAAAATAAAGTGAGTAGAACATGTCCCACTTTCTGAAAACTGAAATCATCAACAATAATATCCTAGGTGAGCTCTGATAAGTGCTGTTGGTTTATTTCCATGAAAAATATGACCATCTCTTACAGAAAGAGAAACTAATACTAATAAGTTTGAGAAGAAGGTAACTATCTTTTATCTATACTGCATCCCGTACTTCAGTAACACTCACTTAACATATTTCCATTTCATCAAAATAAATGACAATCTTGAGTGCATAGCACACAGATCACATTATATTTATTTATGTTGCTTGTTCCACCCTCACTTGTCATTCATTTACACATAATTTCATTTATTTATTTTTTTTTTTCCCACAGCAATGTTTAGGGCAGTTTACGGCATCATATGTAAACGTGTCTATCTCACCTTGGCAGCAAGCATTAAACCAACCTCATCAGCTTCGATTTCAAGACTTCTGCTGTACGGCATGTGTAATAACAACTGAAAATCATAAGCAATAAAAGGTAATATCAACTCATCAAGAACCAATTTCTTTAAATCAACAGAAACAGAAAGAGGAAGCTCAAATGTTTTTTTTTTCAATACCTTCTATAGAAAAATATTTATCATGAAAGATATAGAAATGTTGGCACAGTGCCAGTGGTCCATGCCCCAAGGCTATGACCTGGGATAAAGTGCATTGAGGTAGAATGATAGGGAAAATAGGAACATCCCTGTAAATGTATCTGGTCAAAACATAAGCCACACTGACCACAGAAGTTAGGCTTGTGACTTCCACTGGCAACAAAGGAAACCCAACACCCCATCTCTCCCCCCCCCCCCAAAAAAAAACCCACCCAACTAAATAACAAATATAAATAAAAGAAACTTAGGAAGTCCACAGACATGTACAATTATAATAAGACAAAAACAGAATACATATACTATTACTACTTTTAATCATGATAAAACTTTCCTCACCTCAACAACCTTTTGTTTGAACCATGTTGCAACCAATGCAATACCATCATTAGGAAGAAATGCCCATAGAACCGTCAAGACAACAATCATGAAGAGATCAAAGAACTCAAAGAAACTGGCCATCTCTGCCTGGCAGATAAACAAAAAAATATTACAAGTGGTATGCAAAAAGGAGAGAATAATTTTATCATAAACATTTTTTGATAATTCTACTTGTAAATTACGAAATG
The DNA here is from genome assembly GCA_025618425.1 of Heliocidaris tuberculata. Classification (NCBI taxonomy): domain Eukaryota; kingdom Metazoa; phylum Echinodermata; class Echinoidea; order Camarodonta; family Echinometridae; genus Heliocidaris; species Heliocidaris tuberculata. The sequence continues at coordinate 45,297,055 of CM046838.1, forward strand.
AATTTCAAAGTTGTGAGATAATGAATGTTTGAAAAAAATCACACAAAAAGTCATATTAACATCATAACCGCTGGTTTAGTATTTAAACCAAAGAGAACAGATGCCGAAATAGAGTGAGGAAGATAGAACAAGAGAGAAAACATCATTATTCATACACAGAAGTATAAGTAGATGTATAGTTAGAGAAAGAAAGAGAGAGAGAGAGAGAGAGAGAATGTCACAAGGTCATAGAGAGAGAGAGAGTGACATAACATTTTAAGATGATCAGATCAGTTTGTTTCACAATCAATAGACATTGTGACTTACTGAATGATTAAGAACAACATGTGCCATTTCATGAGCCAGGACTGTCCCAAGTTGTTCTACATTACCAGTAGCCTGTAGGATCCCAGTAAACACAAATATATGACCATTCTGTGAAGAAACAAACATATGATACCTGGAATAACAAGTCAATGACAGGAGGCATATTTGGAATTCATCATATGCAGTTATACATCTACAAAGAAATGTAAAATGAGTGTCATGCCTCTGAAAGAAACCAAAATAGCCATTCCATTAGGTCCAAGCACAGAGTACACCATCTGGATACTTGAGCATCACTTTCTACTCACAAGCACACAAGCGTTAGATAGTATTAAACGTGTACTTTAGAGTTTCCATAAAAAACAATGGACAGATGCAAGTATGAAAAAATATAGGTTATATGTAAAATAAGAGTTTTGGTATCTATAGACCAGCTTATAGATACAATTTACACATGAGCAGATGAAGGTCATTTGTACCAAAACCAACTGAGATGAATACTGGCTATGTACTTATAATGAAAGTATATGTAAAGTAAATATTGTTGAAAATATGACATTTGTGGTAGACAAGTGGAAATATCATTTCAATATTTCAAATAACAAAATGTATTCAAGAAGCACCCTGTCACTTTGACAGTGATATTCTATAAGCCACATGTAAGTCCTCTCCATATTTCAGAGTTCTGTGGATATTCAGAGTCATTTGTACCATGTGCTAACTACGAATTGGTCTATTCTCTTTCACTTAAAATGAAAATAACTTGAAAATGCATCATGACTACTCACTGGAAGAACAAAGGCATTTTTGACGTCCTTATCCACTACATGAATGGTCCAGGTTTGGTTACGTATCTGAGACACATCTTGGTTACCTTTTATCAGCTGCATTACAATCCCTGAGATAATACCATAGATCTTATGGTTGGTTGGTACAAAGCTATCCTTGTATGTCTCACAGTGCTAAGAGAATAGAAAAGAAAAATAGAAAGCACCACATATCATGGCATATTTCCTTCTTATGTAGAAAAAGTTTTACAATGAAAGATACTCATTGTTTCAAAATTTCAATATTGCAAACTATTCGAAATTGCACACGTGTCATCAAAACGCTATTGAATATTCACATGAATCCAATGCCCAGGTGAACAATTGTTGTGAAACAATAAATCATAGATTAGAAAAATGCTGTGCATTGACTTGCCTAAATAACACTTCATGTGTACTCTTAAAAGAGATATTAGATTACTCACATACCATTTTGTATTCCTCTTCCACTATCTTCTCAAACTGAGTCTTGTTGAAGAGAATGAATCTCGGTCTGTTGGTCAATGGTGTGTATTCTAGATGGTAGTAGTAATAGCCCATTCCAAAGCCTAGCATTCCTAATATACCAGCTAGGATCTTCCCTCTGTTCTCATGCAATCTCTCACTTGTTGTTCTGTGTTTGTGCTTCGGATGTTCTCTCCATCGATTCCTCAGAGTCCTTTAAGATAGAAGACCACATGGTAATGAGACAATACAAATTTATGACAATCTTCCTACATTTAGCATGAGATGAGAGCTAAGTGTGTGCATTTCAATACAGAGTAATCTACATGTATGATAATAATGGTGGCTTCTTGTATAGTACTCAGGTTTGTCATGATGGGATGCTCATGGCGCTCCAACATTAAATACATGTACATGTATGTATGCCTTCCATTAGATAGCTTAGGGAGATCTAGCGGCAGAAAAAGATGCATCAAGAACGCGAAATGTGTCATAGAGGTGTCAGAGAAGAGTGGTTTAAACACTTGACCTTACGTGATCTCCGATCACGTAAGAAGAATTTATTTATTGTTCCTCCTGTTCATACCAAGACATATGGTGAACGTTCATTTGCACATGCTGCCCCGGTTTTATGGAATAGCCTTCCCGACTCTCTTAGAAACATTAATACCATAGATACGTTTAAGTCTGCTCTTAAAACATACTTATTTCAATTGTTAAGCAGGTAAAGGAACTCAGTAATTTCTCTCTTTTTTTTTTTTTTTTTTTCCTCAAGCGCATAGAGACATTCTTACGTAATGTGTTATGCGCTATACAAGAATAGTTTATTATTATTATTATTATTATTATTGACTGCAGATGGGAAGGTCATGGGTTCGAACCCAGGCACGGCACTATTGTCCTTTGGCAAGACATTAATCTACATTTGCCACTCGGCACCCAGGTGTTAAAGGAGAATGCTACCCTGGGGGAAAATCAATTTTAATGAAAAGAGAGGATAGAGAGAAGCAATTTTTAAAAAGTTCCATTAAAATTGGTTCCGAAATGAAAAAGTTATGAAAGTTTAAAAAGTCTCGATTTATTTTCTATTGTAATCCTCAAATTGGCAATGTTGCTTCAAAGTGACATGTTTAGTAGTATAACTCTCCATATATTTTATACACAAAATTTCATATTTTCCCCATTATCTCTCAAGGTGCAGCTTGTCTCCTTAGTTCAAGATATATCATGGGAAAATGTATATGACCCAACATATGTTGACTTCACAAAAAGACAAGCAGCATCTTTAGAGATATTGGAGAAAATATGAAATTTTGTATACAAAACATATTGAGAGTTGTAATACTAAACCTGCCATTTCGAAGCAACATTGCCAATTTGAGGATCGCCATAGAAAGTAAATTGAGACTTTTCAAACTTTCATAACTTTTTCATTTCGTAACCGATTTTGATGGAACTTTTTTTTAAATTGCTTCTCTCTTTCCTCTCTTTTCACTAAAATGGATGTTTCCTCAGGATTTCATTCTCCTTTAACCCTTTCAGGACAGGAATTATTTAAGGGCTAAATTAATCACATTTCGTTCTTCAAATTGGCAACAATAATATTCTTCTTGCAGTGCTACATAGTTCTAATAAGGTTTAATGTCTTTGAGAACAATATACATGGTTAGGAATTTTGTCGAAAAGTTGAAAAAAATTGCTAATTTTGATGAAAAACAATGATTCTGAACCTCTCAATGTGTTGCCAATTTAAGGATTTTAAAGCTTATTCTCGTTTTTAAAATTCCTAGCATCAAATGTAATATGGTCATGTGACAAAAATCCAATGCAGTGTGAGCAGAAATTTTTGTTCTTTCTACTCAAGCATCTGGTATATTTTTTTAGAGCTCTGAATCAAAAGTTATTGAGCCTAACCACAAAATGTGGTCAATTGTCTCAAAAGGGTTAAATGAGTACCGGAAGGAAGGATTTCTTTGAATGCTGTGAGCGCCAAAATCAGTAGTCTAGATAGAGCCAAAGTAATATTGGAGCGCCTTGAGCACCTTGCGTGCTAGATATGAGTGCTATATAAATATCCAATAAAGGTTTAATAGTTAGTGATACTGGTCAATCAAAAGTTCTTATTTGACATATCTGAGCATAATCAAGGTAGTACAAATGTTTACTAGCTCTATACTAATGATATGGTTCTATCTTAATGTGATAAAATCATGATTTTCACCAATCATGCATTCTGCGTTCTGGATGCGTCTTTTTGTGCCACTACATTTCGCTAAGCAGCCTTAGTGAGTTCAACAATAAAGTACATGATTCAATTTATCACTTCAGTCTAAACAGTGTACCCTTCGTTTTGGTAAGCTTATGTATCTTCAACATCTTCAATATGCAAATTGAAAATTGCACTAATAATTACCTTCCCGTGATTATTGCAGCAGTCTTGGCGAATGTTTTGACAGCCAACCAAAGAGCAACAGGAGGAGCTTGTCTATGTTGAGATGTGTGCAATAATCTATGGTGGATCAAGTGATGTTTCCCATTTGATTCTAATGACTGACAAACTGCTTCTCTTCTCCAAGTACCGGTAGTCCTGACTTTCTCAAGCTTCAAGCCTGAAAGATTTGTTTGAGTGAGTGCCCTTGCACATGGTTGCATCAGAAAAGACGTATGAGACTGTGTTGAAGGATGAGGGTTTATCCTTAGGAGACTACAGTGAAGCATTCTGTTGAAAGGTAAGCCTCCTCTGTAGCAAAATCCTATTACATATCTTGCCATCACCTTAAGCAAAAAGAAAATTAAAAATACAAAAGTCATCCAATTCATCTTAGATCATTACAGGGTAAACATATATTCATGGAATCATCCCTATATGGGGCTGTATCAATTTTGCCTTGATCAACATCTAACTATCTATGTTAAAGAAGTAAAAACACCTGAAAAATCAGCAAAATTATAGGAAAATACTTCCTTTATAAATTTCAAGATGATAAAATATCTTATTTGTAGATAATTGCTTGAATTGGTTCACTATCACCCACTCATAGGCCCTTGCCTATGTGGGACTGTGTCCAACATTCACTGTTGCAGCAGTCAAAAACAGACAACAAAATTGCTCTAAGCAAGATTTAATTCTCTTAATTTTGCTAGATTACCTGATTCAGGGACTCTTCAATTCTTACTGTGTCACAAATTTGGGGATTCAAAATTGAAAGTGAAATTTTTAAGTAATTATTTTCCTCTCATATAAGAATGATCTAGAGTCACTTATACATGTACAAGCTTATCTGAAGATAACCTTGTACTCCAGACAAGCTTTTACTGGTGAATGGGCTTCAATAGCATTTGTGTGTATCAGCGGGCCTTTTTCCAGTCTAGATCATTCATACATGAGAGGAAAATAATTATTCAAAATTTCACTTTCAATTCTGAATCCCCAAATCAGTGGCACAGTAAGAGTTGAAGAGTCTCTGAATCAGGTTCTAGCAAATTTAAGAAAATTGAATCTTGCTTAGAGTAATTTTGTTGTCTGTTTTTGACTGTTGCAACAGTGAATGTTGGACAGAGTCCACTCACACTTATGCAATGTTATTGGAGATAACCTCACACTCTCTACCTTCATACCGTGAGCAATTGCCTCCTATAGCAAGTGTGTGATATCTTGCACATACACTGTATGTGTGCGGCAGAGGAGCAAGATCACTGACCAAAAAAAGCCTGAAAATTTCACTTGATCAAGATGATAAAGATCCTATCAAAGGATCTATCATTCTAAAATGTAGAAGGAAGTATTTTCTCAAAATTTTGCTGATTATATTGGTACTTTTACCTCTTCAATTCTGAGGTCGTGACAGGCCAAAATTGACACAGCTCCATATAGAGATGGTCCCGTGAGTGGACATAGTCCCACATAGGCAAGGTGGCGCTAATGCACTTTCATATCCATGCGCATAATACCCTACCCCTATCCCTAGGCCTAGGGTTAGGGGTAGGGGTAGGGTACCCAATGCGCATGGATACGAAAGTGCATTAGTGCCGGCAAGCACACCACGTTACACTATAGTAGTCATACTGACCACTACGCGGGACGAATGCAAAAATACTAGTCATTTTCTATCGCATGTACTTAAGGTATGGGAGGAAAAGTAAGATGAATATTTAAAATACTTCTAAGAAATCCGAGCCAATTTTTTTCGAGATCGGATGTTGTTTTCATGGCGCCGATGTTTTAGACTAAACTAGGCCAATAAAATTTTGTCCACAAAGAAACTCTGTATCGCGCGCGCGCACACATCGATCTCCACGATCACGTACATGGAAAAATCAGAACTTTTACGTGGGCGCGATAGGGACCGGAATTTTTAACGACCAAATTTTTTTTTGGGGGGGGGAGATGTTAGTGCTCGTGGCGATCAGGAAATGTACACAATGACTTGCGATACCCCGTTTCGCCAGAAGTGACAGTAAATTACGGATTTCTTTTTTGGAATTATCTTTTCCAACATCGGTGAGTTGAATTTCTTGTATTTTATGGATTTGTTGGTGTCGGTTTTTGTAAATTAAATGCCAATTTTGAGTGAATGCTGGTGAATTTTGTGCAGTGGTGTTTTGAAAGTGTTGAGGTGTATGACTACCCACTCATAGGCCCTTGCCTGTGTGGGACTGTGTCCAACATTCGCTGTTGCAGCAGTCAAAAACAGACAACAAAATTGCTCTAAGCAAGATTTAATTTACTTAAATTTGCTAGATTACCTGATTCAGGGACTCTTCAACTCTTACTGTGCCACAAATTTGGGGATTCAGAATTGAAAGTGAAATTTTGAATAATTATTTTCCTCTCATGTGTGAATGATCTAGACCACATGTACAAGCTTATCTGAAGATAACCTTGTACTCCAGACTAGCTTTTATGGGTGAATAGGCTTCAATAGCTTTTGTGTGTATCAGCAAGCCTTTTTCCAGGGTAGATCATTCATACATGAGAGGAAAATAATTATTTAAAATTTCACTTTCAATTCTGAATCCCCTAATTTGTGGCACAGGGATTCAGAATTGAAAGTGATATTTTGAATAATTATTTTCCTCCCCTGTATGAATGATCTAGCCTGGAAAAGGGCCTGCTGATACACACAATAGCTATTGAAGCCTATTCACCCATAAAGAGCCAGTCTGAGTACAAGGTTATCTTCAGATAAGCTTGTACATGTATAAGTGCATTTATAATATATTTTTTTCATTTTTGGTGGCTGTCGCAAAAGGAACTCTTTTTAAAACGCTGAATTTGAAAGGAAGTAGTTTAAACATTTATCTTACTTCCCTCCCCCCCCCCCCCATACCTTAAGTACATGCGATAGAAAATGACTAGTATTTTTGCATTCGTCCCGCGTAGTGGTCAATATGACCACTATAGTATTACGTGGTGTGCTATGCCTAACAGTAACAAGGCCCTAAGTATGGGTGATGATCTAGATTCAATCTCCAATAACCTCACATAAGTGTGAGTGATCTAGACTGGAAAAAGGCCTGCTGATACACACAAAAGCTATTGAAGTCTATTCACCCGTAAAAGCTAGTCTGGACTACAAGGTTATCCTCAGATAAGCTTGTACATGTATAAGTGCCTATGAGTATGACTGACTCTATGGTGGTTGATACAGTGTCCGAACACTTTTCAGAAAATCAACGATAGAAAATTAAATATCAAACGAATATCTGTCAAACTTACATAATGAATGCTCAAAGTCCTACAGAAAAAGAAGTTGATGGAATTTTAAAAAGACAACGTAGATTTAATACGATATTCCCTTCCGAGTGAACCCCTTCCCAACGACGCGGTGTTTTGGTCCCTTGAAAAAGGTATGATGGGGTGACCATATTTCGCGCACATTTTAAAAATTTCTAGGAATGTGAAATTCCATCTGTAATTTCTCATATTCTACAGTAATTTATTCAAAACGATTCATACCAAAAGGAAAGCTAAATATTAGTCTGCAAATGTGTCCAAGAAGGAAGCTGATCGACTAAGAATTTCGGAGATATCCCGATTTCAAAATTCGATGTTGGATCGCTACGCGTATGGAACTGAAAATGGGTCATGAAAACAGCGAGACCTTATTTCACGCACGCGAGTTTGCATCTACTTAATCCAACATAACAATCCATCAAAGGTAAGCTATTTACATCATTTGCAAGGCAATTTTATCATACGATCATTTGGTATCATGCTTTACTTACAAGTTTGATGACATCTTTTCTCAAAATGACGATTTCTAGACCCTTGTCGGTACTTCATATTTTCGGAAACGGACGCAAAAAAGTAGCAAATTTTGCCGATGTTTCGTCAATATCTTCAAAACTTCTCACCCAATTTGAAAGAAAATTTTGTCTCTAGGTAATTTTAGGTTCCTCTATCGATTGGTGCTATCAGATTTTCGAAATTCTTTCTAGTTTTTGAGATATTACCATGTGCGCGAACTTAGGACATGCGCGAAATATGGTCACACCACCATACTGTATTTCCGAACGTGTGAAACCTATGGGAAAAAGACACAACCTTTGTTTCAATAGTGTGGTTTTCATACGCGTAATCCCACGCGTATGAAAACCCATTTTAGGCGCTTAACTGTACACGTTCGGTAATACAATCTGTTCGGAATTACAATCCTTGACTAGATCTAGATCTATAGATCTACTTCTTTCTTGGTCTAACTTAGCTATACGAGCTCTGTGGCTTATCAATCTGCTACTGGCCACAGAGCTATACAGCCCATGCCTATACTGCGTGTGGAGGAAGATATCAACCAAAAAATCTAGATCTAAATATCACCATTTCCCACATACTGTGAGCCATGCAAACCACCCTCGGAGTTTGCTAAAGGGGTTACCTTCCAGGATCAACTAAGATTGTAAAAATTGAATGAATAAAAAAGAAAAAAAGCCACAAAATTGGCAGGTGTGATCAGGTTTTTTTACCTTGCACTTGTAACTTGTATATATGGGACTACACATGCAAGGTAAGATTGGTGTAGTCCCATATATACAAGTTACACAGTGTAACTTGTATATATGGGACTACACCAAGGTATGAATGTTTGAAAACAAAGGTTGTGTCTTTTTCCCCATAGGTTTCACACGTTCGGAAATACAGTACCCTTTTCAAGGGACCAAAACGCCGCGTCGTTGGGAAGGGATTCACTCGGAAGGGAATATCGTATTAAATCTACGTTGTCTTTTTAAAATTCCATCAACTTCTTTTTCTGTAGGACTTTGAGCATTCATTATGTACGTTTGACAGATATTCGTTTGATATTTTATTTGCTATCGTTGATTTTCTGAAAAGTGTTCGGACACTGGATCCACTACACCTATATGTGGATTATATTATAATTATTAGGGCCTATATTCAATTATTATTCTTTTGCTTATGGGTGGATTGCCTTTTCAACAGGAGATGAGTTTTTCAAAGGAGTCTACCACACACATAAATAGTTACAAATTAATTTACAAAACGAGATTACTGAGAGGGAAAAGTGGAAAAACATGGATATAATAATGCAGAATGTACGAAAACAATGTTCAACAAAAACACACACTCGTGCACAGTACAAACAACAACGGCAACAAAACACTTTCTTATATTTTGGGGTAATCAACAATTAAGGGCCGCGGAGCGTTTTTGAAAGTGGGGCTGATCTGATTTCACTCATTAATGACAAGAGCCTTTTTTTTAACGTGTCTTCTTAAAAATAGTGGGGGTTGCAGCCCCCCGGCCCCCAGCCCCCCCCCCCCCCCCTCCCCGTGATCAAAATGTATATAGAGAATTTTGATGAGGTGATAGGACATCCATAAAGCCTTTAGGGGTTCATATTTGCAAAGAAATTAAATGGGGAAAACGTAAAGGACTATCTAATATCAATGAATAAAAACAAAAATTTTATGGGAAAAACAGATTGGATCTGAATGGGACACTATAAGGCATCGTGCAGAAGATAATAACAGACAGGATATAGAATGCAAAAAAAATATGAAAATAGACAGTTTAGGCAAATTATAAAAAAACCGCAAGGGCCTACTTGGCTCATACAACGTACACGTACCTACTAGAGTATACTAGTACAACGGCTGCATGAAGACAGAAGTTTGATAATCTTTTCTCAAGATCCAGTGGCAGATTTATACAGAGGGGGAATTAACCGACCCGTGCCCCCCCCCCCTTGAAACCCAACTGGTATACCTTAAGTATACATTTTGAAAAAAAAATCCCCCTACGGTGTTCTTTTGCGGCATTGTGCCCCCTCTTTTTACAAAATCTTGGATCCCCCCGCCCCCCTGCCTGAGATCGACAACAAAGTTGACGTCTTGGAAGTGGCCCCAAGTTATGGGGGCATAGGAGATAGATAGATAGGTATATAGACAGATAGACAGATGGATAGATTGATAAATAGATAAATAGATAAACAGGTAGACAGGCAGACAGAGAGAGACTCTGAGAGAGAGAGAGAGAGACAGATAGAGAGAGTGAGATAGATAGACAGGTAGATCATATAGAGAGATGGATAGATAGATGATTATATGAATAATAACAACAATAACAATGATAATAATGATAATGATAGTAATAATGATAATTATGATAATAATAATAGTAATATTAATGATAGTAATAATAATAATGATAATAATGATAATAATAATGATTAAAAAAAAATAATAATAATAATGATAATAATAATAATGATAATACTACAACTAATAATAACAATAATAGTAGTGATAATAATTATAATAATAATAATAATAATAATAATGATAAAAAAAATGATAATAATAATAATAATAATAACAATGATGATAATAATAATGATAATAATAATAATAATGATAATAATAATGATAATAATAATGATAATAATGATAATAATAATGATAATAATAATAATGATAATAATAATGATAATAATAATGATAATAATAATGATTATATATTATAATCATCGAAAAAAGCATAGTATATTTACAATATGACTGTTTCTACATCAATACTATTTTGATTGACATATAGGTCTAAATTCAAAACCTGGGAAGTTTCCGAACAGTGCCAAAAGTGAAATCCCTAATACTGCATGAACCTTAGGCTATACAAGGAATGTATTCTAGGCATTTTATGCGTTATTCCCTAACTCTACTATAGACCTACTTTGGTAAGCAGACGAGAACTGTCTTCTTCATGTCCTCCGGATTTTTGTTGTTTATTTGTTTGTTTGCTTTTTTGGGGGGGGGGTTCTCGTTTTTGTTGTTTACTTGAACGTTGCCGTATTTTAAGATCTGAAGCTTCGAGAGTGACAAAATAAAAAAAATGAAACACGCCCCCCCCCCCCCCCCGTGTCTCTCTCTCAGTTCTCTCAAAACAAGATGGTTTATTGCCTGATGATATAAATTGGGAGAAAACTCATTTGTCCAATTTCAAATGTACCATAGATTCTCGCCTACGCGCTTCTTATTTCAAAATATTTCATAGGACAATTGCCTTCAATGACTTCTTGTTCAAAATTAAGAGAAAGGACTCCTCTCTTTGCTCATTTTGTTCTAAAGATCCTGAAACACCTATTCATATTGATTGTGATTGTCCCAGAGTGTTATTGGAATGAAGTAATTAAGATTATCAATGCAAAAGATGAAGAGCTTATCGAGCCTTCCTATTTTCAGAAAATGATTGGTATACAAGATGATAAATTTTTAACTTATATTTTTCTTGTTAGTAAATTCCAAGGAAAATCCCCCTAATATTGAGGGGTTTTGGGCTCTTTTGAAATCTAACAAGGACTTAAAATACTTTATAGCTATGGGGAAAAAAAAATTCTTTATTTTCAAAAAGTGGAAAATTGACTTTAATGATTAATAGATTTGCTTTTCTTTACCTTTTATATGCTGCTTTGTGTAATTATGTACGTAGTTTTGTCGTGATTCTGTAATTGTTTTTTCCTGGATTTTGATTAATAAAAACTAAAAAAAGAAACTAAAAAAAAAAAAAAAAAAAAAAAAAAAAAAAAAAGATGTTTCCATTATGGATTGATCCCTGAACTCCCCCCCCCCAAAAAAAATCTCTCTGTCTCTCTGTCTCCCTCTGTCTCTCTGTCTCTCTGTCTGTCTCTCTGTCTGTCTGTCTGTCTCTCTCTCTTTCCCTCTCATAGTTTGCGTCTGTATCATGCCCAGTTCAGTTCTATGCACCATCTCTCTCCCCAGGGGCTGACTGGTACTTGAAATTCGATAGGGGGGGGGGGGGGGGTTCAGGCCCACTCACCTAAGTACATGTAGAGGTGTAGCTACAATGGGGTGTGGGCACGGGGTGCACTTACCACTGAACTCTATAGAGTTCTGTGGCACTTACCCCTAATAAACGTAACGGCAAAACAAGACAAAAGAGAGAAAATCAGGGAGAACTGGCCTGATTTTATTCGCGCGGGGGGGGGGGGGGCGTGGCCTATTTTTCCCTGTTATTGGAAAGAGAGAGAGAGAGAGAGAGAGAGGGGGAGCAGGGAAACTGGTATTACATTTTCTACTTTATGGGGGACTGGTGGTTGGTGCTGCGGAAAACTGGATCTATATTCAGGCTCCACTACCAGCTATGATAACTAGAATAAACATTTCACCCCGGCATTTTTCTGTTCATTCATTGATAATACCGGGGAACCTATACCCCGGACCTATACGAGTACCAGTTTCAAACATTTATTTTAAAGCTTCACTTTGTTCATGTCAGAATAATCACTCCCAAAGTGATGGAGATGCTTTTTTCCCCACCTTAAAAAGAATCCTTCCACCTGTGTATCATTGAATGCAGTTTTAGTACATAGTCTATATCATAAATAAATATGATAAATTGAATAGGCCTAGTATCATTTTTGTTATAGACCTAACCATTATCTTCATAGACTGAGTTTCATTTTTTTTTTTTTAATTTTATAAATTGGCCAGGTCATAAAGTTATTAAAATAACCATGATAACCCTGCTTTCTATATTGACAATTTCTGTTAGTTTCTATTCTTTTTTAAAATATGGAATTGTGAAGGGCGAATGCTTGCAAAATCATTGTGCTACCATTAGTTCTTTGCAAGAGGCAATTTTCGTAATGTATTCAAATTTATACACGTTTGCCTAGTGACCAAAAGAAATATTTCATTCACCTGTAAAAGGCTATTCATTTTCAATTAGTCAGAATGTGAATTTATTGCATGTAGGCCTATTAGGCGTTGTTAGGTTGGGCAAACATTTTAGCTTGTCCAACCTATAGCAACACTTATAAGTTTATGCAATCTGCATTTTGCCTATTGAAATTGATGTAATAGTTCATTACTATAGGAGTTTTACAAAGAGAATTAAAGGGCAATCCAACCTTTGCAATCATAATTTGACTTGTGTGAAAACAGAAACCTATGAATCAGAGAAGCAGGTTGGTGAAAGTTTGAACAAAATCTGACAAACAATTTTAAGAAAGTTATGGTATGTTTGAAAGTCGTAATCACTATTCTTCAAAATAAATCAATGTAGCGGTGATCACTCTAGACTTCCTATTCGCTCCAACACACAAAATGACTAAAATGTCATTTTTTTCCTTCAAAATGCACACTCTCAATAACGTTGTAGGATATTTTCTTTTTTGAGGACCTATAGTAATGCTATCTACAATATATTTTGTCTACTGCCCCGAGGATACGACAAATGGGAGAGGAAGTTGACCGTGAATACGTCACAATCGATTCACAAATAGCCAATTTGAGATTCGCATAGATGTAGTGATCTCACTTTTCAAACATTCATAACTTTCTTATTCTTTGTCCGATTTCTTTCAAACTCACACCATCCTGTTTCTCTTATCTTTCTTCTTTCACACAAGCATTTTACAAAGGTCATTGGATTGCCCTTTAAATTTTAATGCATTACGAAAAAGGCCTATTTGACATATTGCATACTATAGAAGCCCACCGCACATGCACTATACGATCAATCTACAATCCGATTTCGGCAATTTAACAAGTGAAAGCAACCTGATTCAGGTTCAGAACAATAATATGAATACATGGGAATTTGGTGTAATATCAGCCTTATATCCGGAATAAGGGCCAAATGAGTTTCAAATCGTAGGCAATCCCAGGACTGCTGTGACGCCACGATTCAGAGCCGATTTGGCTTTTCCTCCGACTATACTAGAAGGCTCGTACTAGGCCTTAATTTCGATTTTACTGTCTATGTAACTATTCAGAACCACAATAAAACGTATAAATATGTGTTAACTGTATACCAGCTTTCTTTCAAACTCTCAACATCCAGTAAACATTTTCTTTCAAAATCGGATCGTAGACCCATCCTATATAGTGGGCTCACATAAGTAATTCACGGCCCCATTCACTTACGTGTTATAACGAAGGTTGTCTAAAAATCATATTTTGAAAACCCCTGGATAGAAATCGTTTAAATTCACAGAACTGAAACAAAATATAAAAATCTCCCAAATGAGGCATTTGGGCACTTTCCCAGCGATTAAAAAAGATATTTAGGCTGAAACAAGGCTAGCCGAAATTTCCGCCCATTCGCACATGGAAACAGTGGAAGTGCACCAGTGATAAAATAAATCCTTTAAAAATAATAAAAGGCTAGCCAACTTCAGCTAAGGTGTCAAATTGGAAAGAGTATGTTTATTAAACACCATTTACGCTTTTTAAATTTACTGAGAACAATGAATCGATTTTATATGAATATTTCTAATCAATTAATTTCAAATCATCTTTGCTCCGCCTTACCGGCATGCATTACGAGAGGATGACTTACTTATGTGTGGTAGGTCAGTGCCATACTATGTATCTCTATGGTCAGTGCACAGAACTCGACCTAAGGAGTTCTGTGGGTCAGTGTGGTGGGCTTATGGCATATTCAGAGCGCGTTGATAGAGAGAGTTGTGACACGCGCATAATAAGCATGCGCGTACGCGGTCTTTGTTTAAAACATGGCGGATCATGGAGCTCCCAATAGTTCCCTTTCACGTACATTCTCTATGAGAGGGAACTTTTTGAAGCTCCATGAAATGACTGACCAATCAGAAGCGACCTCCAGTGTCAGGACTCTCTGTATGGATAGCTCTGGGCATATTCAGAGCTATCCATACAGAGAGTCCTGACATTGGAGGTCGCTTCTGATTGATCAGTCATTTCATGGAGCTTCAAAAAGTTCCCTCTCATAGAGAATGTACGTGAAAGGGAACTATTGGGCCTGGAGCTCCATAATCCGCCATGTTTTAAACTAAGAGCGCGTACGCGCATGATTATTATGCGCGTGTCACAACTCTCTCTATCAACGCGCTCTGGGCATATTGGTGTGTCTCCCTCTACAGTCATCTGACGGGGCAGCATATATGCATGAGCAGCGCGCTGGATAATTTCGCAAAATTCAATATACGTATCGTACGGATTATGTAAACACACGTGTGTTATCCTTATCGTAACTTTGCAGTTTTGTGAGAATGGACCAAGAAGAAATCGACAAAGAACAGCTCCTTCAGTATCTCCGGGGAGAGATTCCTTTTGAGCAGTGGGTTCAAGGACAGCAGGTAATTCTGGAGCTGCGGTACATACCCCGTATGTTTATTACTACGAGTACCGGTAATTGTTAAATCCAAATGTAGATTTCGCGAGGGAGATGTGAGTTTCGCTCACTCACTCACTGTCTTCGAGCTTCAGCTAATGAGCTAACCCCTGGAGCTCCGCGCCAGGTCCACCCCGGCATGCATCGCGCCTCTACATCTGCGGGTACTGCAAGTCAGAACCTTCAGACCTTGACCCTGGCCTTGCGTACCTCGTCCGTCGTTGCTGGGCGCGCAAAATTCATTAAAAAATTGTCATACAGTACTTCTAATCATTTTCGTTGCTCCTACCATGCCTACTGGAGCTGTCTATGACATGTCAAATCTAGTAAAACACATTCCTTCTCATAGTCATACAGACATGGCAGAAGATGCGCAAGCCCCACTCATACTAGGCCCTTGCCTATGACTGTGCCTGTGGGACTGGGACCTTGGGACCTTGGGACCTTGGGACTGTGTCCAACTCATTGTTGCAGCAGTCACAAACAGACAACAACAAAAAATCTAATCAAGATATAATTTTCTTAAATTTGCTAGATTACCTGATTCAGGGACTCTTTAACCCTTTCAGTTCAGGACAAGAATTATTTAAGGCTAAATTGATCACATTTTGTTCTTCAAATTGGCAACAATAATCATGATAATATTTTTCTTTTAGTGCTACATGGTTCTAATAAGGTGTAATATCTTTGAAAATAATACACATGGTTAGGAATTTTGTCGAAAAGTTGAAAAAATTGCCAATTTGGATAAAAAATAAGGATTTTGAATCTCTCAATGTGTTGCCAATTTAAGGATTTTGAAGCTTATTCTCCTTTTTAAAATTCCTGACATCAAACGCAATATGGTCATGTGACAAAAATGGACATAGCATGTGCAGAAATTTTTGCTCTTTCTACTCATATATCTGGTATATTTTTTAGAGCTCTGAATCAAAACTTATTAAGCCAAACCACAAGGCACAAAATGTGGTCAATTGTCTTGAAAGGGTTAACTCTTACTGTGCCACAAATTTGGGATTCAGAATTATTTTCCTCTCATGTATGAATGATCTAGACTGGAAAAAGGCCTGATGATACCACACCACGTATACGGTATAGTCAAGGATTGTAATTCCGAACAGATTGTATTACCGAACGTGTACAGTTAAGCGCCTAAAATGGGTTTTCATACGCGTGGGATTACGCGTATGAAAACCACACTATTGAAACAAAGGTTGTGTCTTTTTCCCATAGGTTTCACACGTTCGGAAATACAGTACCTTTTTCAAGGGACCAAAACGCCGCGTCGTTGGGAAGAGGTTCACTCGGAAGGGAATATCGTATTAAATCTACGTTGTCTTTTTAAAATTCCATCAACTTCTTTTTCTGTAGGACTTTGAGCATTCATTATGTAAGATTTGACAGATATTCGTTTGATATTTTATTTGCTATCGTTGATTTTCTCAAAAGTGTTCGGACACTGGATCAACCACTAAATTATATTGACCACTACGCAGGATGAATGCAAAAATACTAGTCATTTTCTATCGCATGTACTTGAGGTATGGGGGAAAAATAAGATAATTATTTCAAATACTTCCTTTCAAATTCAGCTCTTCAAAATCTCACTCTTACATCAAATGGCCGTTAGAAAGCACTTCTGATATTTCCAGCAAAATCCAAAGTCAAAATCATGTCCAAAACCTAAGAAATCCCCACCAATTTTTCACGACGCCAATGTTTTAGACTAAACTTGGCCAATAAAATTTTGTCCACAAAGAAACTCGGTATTGCGCGCGCACATCGATCTCTATGATCACGCACACAGAAAATCGGGACTTTTATGTGTGTGCGATAGGTACCAAATTTTTAACGACCAAATTTTTGGGTGGGGAGATGTCAGTGCTCGCGGCGATCAGGAAATGTACACAATGACTTGCGATACCCCGTTTCACCAGAAGTGACAGTAAATTACTGATTTCATTTTGAGAATTATTTTTTCCATCGTCGGTGAGTTGAATTTATTGTATTTCATGGATATGTTGGTGTCGGTTTTTGTAAATTAAATGCCGATTTTGAGTGAATGTTAGTGACTTTTGTGCAGTGGTGTTTTGAAAGTGTTGAGGTGTATGACTGCCTAGAGTCTACACACAAAGTATAGTAAAGTAGCTATGAGTGGCTGATACACACAAAAGCTATTGAAGCCTATTCACACATAAAAGCTAGTCTGGAGTACAAGGTTTCTTCAGATAAGCTTGTACATGTATAAGTGCGCAAGCCCCAGTTTGGGCACTCGTAGTCATAGGCCCTTGCCTATGTGGGACTGTGTCCAACATTTAAGTTCAAGTTCAAGTTCATGTTCAAGTTTATTTGTCTTTCAGAAATCACATATAACAAAATTATAGAGTATAATTATAACTACAAAAAAAGTATCGTCTATTCTATAAAGTATAGTACACAATACACAATAAAGAAAGACGAGGAGACCTTGGTTGAGCCACAGCTTGTTAAGATGATGTGACAAAGATAACTGATTTATGAATACAAACAGTAACAAAAAATATATGTAAAAAAATATACAGTTACAGTTAACTCTGCATAAGTCGACCTTCCATAAGTCAAATAATCGCCTAAGTCGAAGCAATTTTTCAGAACAGAATGAGCAAAACATGTGTTTTTTACCTCTTCTAAGTCGAATTTCGCCTAAGTCTAAGATTAAGTCTAAGCCTAAGATTTCTGTGGTCCCAAGAGATTCGACTTAGGCAGAGTAACCTGTATTTACAAAATACACTCAGAAAACAACTACCCAACGATGTATTGACCACAGTATACAGGGACGGATCCAGGATTTTGTAAAAAAAAAGGGGGGGGGGGGGGGGAGGCCAAAAATTTTCTGACAAGCAAAAAAAAAAAAAAGTTAATCAGATTTTTTGGGGTCCATGCAGTTGTCTTCCAGTATTTTTTTTTTATATTACTCCTTGTTTATATTTTTATCTTCGTTTCTTTTATCTTATGTTATTCTTTGTTTTTTACTACCCATCTTCTTCTCATGCTATCAGTGTTATTCTTTGTTTTTCTTCCATCTCCTCTTATGTTATTCTTTGTTTTTCATTCTATCTTCTTTTCTTTCTATCTTTCCCTATATGTTATTCTTTGTTTTTCATTCTATCTTCTTTTCTTTCTATCTTCCTTATGTTACTCTTTGTTTTTATCATTCCGTCTTCTTTTCTTTCTATCTTTTCCTGTTATTCTTTGTTTTTCATTCTTTATGTTATTCTTTGTTTTCATCATTCTATCTTCTTTGCTTTCTATATTCCTTATGTTACTCTGTTTTTGATCACTATCTTTTCTTTCTGTCTTCCCCTATGTTATTCTTTGTTTTTCATTCTATTTTCTTTTCTTTTTATCAAATTCCTTATGTTATTCTTTGTTTTTCCTTCTATCCCTTTCTTTATTTTATTCTTTGTTTTTATCATTCTATCTTCTTTTATTTCTATCATTTATTATGTTATATTCTTTGTTTTTTATCCCTCCATCATTTCCTTTTTCTTTCTTCCTTATTTTAAACTTTGTTTTTATCCGTCTATCGTCTACATGTATCTATAACTAGCGCTGACACCATTCATATTACAGACTTTGCGACTCAACCCACTTCTGGTCAGTGCATAGTCTGGACTTAACCGTGCTCGAGAAGTGGTTTGAGTAGTCAGCTTTTAGTCCTGACTAAAAGCTGATTTATTTAAGCCGATACCTTTCATATTAGCTTTCGTATCACGGCTTAGTCACGGTGAAGTCTGGACTAAGCACGCTTCTACCCCTAATATGATAACGGTATTGAATTTGCTAGATTACTTGATTCAGGGACTCTTCAACAGTAGAGTAGACCAGCCTTATCACATTTTCATTATGAGCCAAGGTAATCCCAATATCGGCCGTGAGCCTCTACTGTTCAACTCTTACTTTACCACAAATTTGGGGATTCAGAATTGAAAGTGAAATTTAAAATAATGATTTTCCTCTCATGTATGAATGATCTAGACTAGAAAAAGGCCCACTGATACACACAAAAGCTATTGAAGCCTATTCACCTGCAAAAGCTAGTCTGGAGTACAAGGTTTTCTTCAGATAAGTTTGTACATGTATAAGTGAGTTTGGGAGACTGAGTGGTTACACATGCGTCAGCTTTTAAAGGCAGTCATGGAGCAGGCTCCACGCCTGCAATTTGAAGCCGCCTCGAGATCATTAAAACCCCTTTACACATATCTCGGCCTGCAATTTTGTGTATACACATAGGCCAGTTTCACGTCGCCTTCTCACGAGCCGAAGTTGGGGCGCACTCCATGTAAACAAACGCTTAATATTTTTGTGTGGTTTGCACTGCAGGTACTGTACTATCTCATTGACATCACGAATGGTCTGTGCATGCACAGCTCTTACCTTCATATATTTTTTTTTTATTCTGCTATAAATATATAATTGCATTATGAAGGTTAGGAATATCATGAAAATGATTTATGATCGAAGCTTGATGTTAAAACCAAAGTGCGCCCGATGTAATGTTTATATGATGACGGGTTACGTCACTTCTGCTTATAAGCCTGCGCTGAGTCCACTTTAGTGTTACACCTGCTGATTGCGGCACTGAGTCCGGCCTCGGGCTGACTTCAAACCACATCCAGAGGTGGACTGGGATGGAGGCAGCCTCAGTCCGGCATTTTATAAAAAGTTGATGCTACACATACCGTGAGCCGCGTCCGGAGGCGGTCTCAGTCCACTTTCAGAGGTATGTGTAACAGGGGTCTCTCTCTCTCTCTCTCTCTTCTTTCATGCCATTTGAGAGACAATTTCAATGCAGTCACGAATCCTGTCATTTCAGAGACTTAATGGCCGGTATTCACAAAGGTGGTTTCAATTCAGACCATGGTTTATGCAGATTTCGTGGTATAAATACGCTTGATAATAGCACATACACTTAAAAAGATCCAATAATGAACATGCTCCGTTCGCGCGTGATTGGCAAAAGCGCTAAATTCACGCTAGTTACCATGATTCAGACCATGGTTTATTTAAATTGATTTAGATAAACCACATGTGGTCTGAATTTTAATACATACCTGTAAACCATGGTCTAAACCATGGCAACTAGCATGAATTTAGTGCTTTTTCCAATCACACGCAACCGGCGCGCATTCGTTATTGGATCTTTTACATGCGCTAAATCAAGTGTATTTATACCACGAAATCTGCATAAACCATGGTCTGAATTAAAACCACCTTTTTTGAATTCTGGCCAATGTAACTGACCAAAGAAACAATACTTACATGTACAATAACCTTGCATAAATGAGAGTGGCTTTTACCTGCCATTTTTTGCTTCTCTTACGACAGAAGCCGCATTTGTTTTTTGTGTGGATCACCAAAAGAAAATCATGATAGAAAAGTAGATCTAGACTAGACGATGAACATTACATGGTGGACCGTCACCGTAGATGGTGAAAAGGCAAGGGGTAATTCGTCATGATAAATATGTTTATCACACTTTCAAGTTGAGCGGACGACACCGTCGGAAATACACTGGGGTGACAGGCGATTTCACCCTCGTCAGCCCCTTAATCGCCCCAAGAAATGCTGGAAACACTGTCTTGGGGGGGGGGGGGGCAACTATTTTTTCATGATTCGCCCCCGTCAGTGATTGAAAAAAAAGCCCCACTATTATTCAAAATTATGGATGTTTCTTTCCTGGGGTATTCCATTAAAACGTGTTTGAACTACAATACGTGGAATCCAGTTTGCATACATTACTTGTTGCTATGTCTGACAAGCCTCTGACAAGCTTTTAGGTTGTCAAGAACAACTTTTTTTTTTAAAGTATGCATAAGATTTGAATATATTTGTGAACAGGTCTATTGGGAAAGGTTGATTACATGTATGTAAGGGCTAATTTGATCATATTTCGTTCGTCAAATTGGCAACAATATTATTTTTCTTTTAGTGCTATATGATTCTAATAAGGTGTATAAGTGTCTTTGAAAACAATATGCATTCAATTTTTGGTTACCAATTTTTTCGAAAAGTTGAAAAATTGCCAATTTTGATAAAAAATGATTTTGAGCCTCACAGTGTTGGCAATTTTAGGATTTTAAAGCTTATTCTCATTTTAAAAATTCCTTTCATCAAACGCAATATGGTCATACAACCAAAATGGACCAAGTTTGTGCAGGAATTTTTTGCTCTTGTTACTCATGCATCTTGTATATTTTTTAGAGCTCTGAATAAAAATTTATTGAGCCAAACCACAAAATGTGATCAGTTGTCTTGAAAGGGTGATATAGCACATAAGAATTGGTGTAAGCTGTAAGGTCTTGGAATTACCAAAATGATAAGAAATTGGCTCAATCCTGCTGAGAGTCACATGCACTGCACACAGAAATGTGTATATGGGACTACACACAAATGTGCAGCCCAAACGTTTCAGCTGTTTCTTGTCATATTTTGAATGTGAGGGCATGCGAAGAGCAATCTTTTTCAGGGTACATTTCTACTATTTCTACTATTTCTACTACCAAACTAACATGAAAAGAATGAGAAAGCTCAAAAATTATTTTTTGCCTTTCCCGGAACTCAACCTTCCCTTTATTAAAGTCGGGTTGTGATAAACAGGGTCGCCGAAAACGCGTGCTACAAATCAAGAAATTGATGGATTTATGACAATTTCTTTTGCTTATCACGAGCTACTACGAGTATGATGGTATCCGTGAAAACCAAAATGAAAAACAAAATCGCCAGGTACCTGCTGGCCTATAATCTCAGCGGCATGCTGCATGGGTCTTTCCTTCGCTGCTCTGCTACTTATATACTAGCTCTGTCGATCCTCAAAAAACGTGCGGAATAGTCCTCTGATGTGATTGTAAGAAGTCGACACACGCTTGCAGGCTGCCTTTATGCACCCGCGAACATTACTTGTTGGTTTTCTTATTTTTAACTTTGAAATCTTTTGTCAATTTCGTACAAAATATTTTCATGAATAATTTAGTTCATAGACAAAATGAACCAATCAGCCTTTGTGACGTGGCGTGAAGAGACTATTCAGCCGATTCTAGATGTGGTACTATTAGAAATTTGTTGTGGTAAATAGGACAACATGTATTCCACATATAACTAAACTATGACTCCTGACCATTTTCTTTTTTAAAAAAGTGATTAAAAAAAATGTGTGTGTGGACTTTTTTTTATCAAGAAAAACGAAAATTATCAATACTTTCAGTTTTCTCCGGCTATCTACATGTACCTTTTTTGTTCCCCATCAAATAATGGACGAGCTCCGTCTTTTCTGTTGTGGTTCCTTTCATTGGATTTGTTAACGCACTGAACTGTGGAGTTAAGTGTGGTTTAAACGAAACGAGTTGTACTGCCGTATTTGGGAAGGTTGCAGAATGATTCATTACCTCTTGGTCATCTTGAATATGAATATTAATTACGTTGACGGGTGCGAAAAGGCGGCGTTCAGCAAGCTGCACGTGTGTCTCGACTTCTCGCTGTCAGAGGACTTTTGCGCGCTTCGATGATCGACAGAGCTAAGAGTAGAGCAGCAGTGAAAAAAAACTAGCATGCCGCCTTGATGAAAGGCTAGGTACCTGCCGGTGTGACAGGAAACCCAGTGCCTGCACATTCACATTCACATTGATAACCAATCTGCACTTTGCATTAAAATTGAAGCCCCTTAATATACAAAATAGCCCCTTAAAATTTAAAAGTAGCCCCTTAAAAAGAATAATTATTTCCTAAGCTGGCTGACAAGATACTTAGTAATGCATTCATGGCAAATGTAAACAAGGAATATTGGAAGCCTTAATAGGAGGATGTTCCTGAATAGGCTACCAAAAATCTTGACATAAGTCTCTGACAGTTAGTGAATAGAGACAATCTTCCAAATGGGCTGTGCGCCTCTAGATCTAAATCTACTGTCAATCTACTGTCAATATGGAAAGATGACAAATCTCGGCATTCTTGCCTGCTACACTACACACTTATTGGCAGGTTTGGTGATCAGCCATTTGAATGTGTCAGCATATGACAAAAATGGGGTAATTTTTCTTTCTAAATCATGATTACCAGTATCTGATGATAAAAAGTTGTGAACTGAATACGATTGTTATTTTTCAGATATTTGAACAAGAGCATCAGTTTACTTTGAAGTTTGATGTACCATTAGCATCTCAAAGTCAAGAGAAGCAAGATGAAGAAGATGAGGAGGATGAAGACGATGATGACGGAGGAAGTGATGATGGCAGGACAGAAGAAGCTGGCTCTAGCAGAGATCCTGGTATGAAATCATTTCTTGTCCTCTAAAAAAACACAATGCAAAAATCATTGACAATTGTAAAAGAAAATTGTGAAGCATAACAAAAAGCACAGTTGTAGTCACTCACACTGACGCGAGGTTATTGCAGATAACCTCGCACTCCGTACCTTTGTACCACAAAGAATTGCCTCCCATAGCAAGTGTGTGATCTATGTTTGCTGAAAAGGAGCAAGATTGCAGGCCAAAAACAGCCTGAAATTAGACTTGATCAAGATGATAAAGATCTTATTGAAGAATCTGGCATGAAATCAGATATTCCATCATCCCAAACTGTAGAAGGAAGTATTTTCTCAGAATTTTGCTCATTATATTGGTATTTTTACCTCTTCAACTTAGAGGTTGTGACCGCCGCAGAAATTGACACAGCGCCACATAGTGATGGTTCCGTGAGTGAGTTGTAGTTGGTTTTTAACTTACCAAAGGGGGAAGTTATTATGGAATGAAATAATTTATCCACCAGAAAATTTTCTTCATTTTCTTGATTAATTTGTTTAATTTCTTAAAAGTCACTATTTTTTAATGAATTATAGAATCAAGAGTATGACTATTGCATTTTGCTAGCCTTTAAATAGAGTTTTCAAATATGAAAAGTTTAAAATTTATCTGCATAGCCTAATCGGTTTTTGTTCTCTTAATTGAGTTTGTTGGCCATTCCCAGTTAGATTCTTTGATGTACATGTATCCAAAGCAATCGTATTTTACTGTTAGATGTTTCTAAACACAACAAAAAAAGTAACTCCTCCCTTAATCTAAATGGCGTAACTTTTTAACGAAAAGGTTTTAAGCAAAATAACTTGGCAGGAGTGTTCCTACACTTATTGACTAACTTTTCTGTGAAAATGAGTAGGCCTGAGTCATAACGTTGTTTTTTTTTGACCGTGCCCGCCGGTGATTTTTCGGCGAAGACCGGCGGACCGATGAAATTTCATGAAAAAATATGCGGTGCAAAAAAGCTGCATATAACGCGCCGCCTGCATCGGGAAAGTAGCATGTTTTTGATTGTTGAAGAGGGAAAATATGAGAGATCTTAAAGAACATAATATTTATATTACAAGTAGGCTTGAGTCATAACGTTTTTTTTTTTTGACCGGCGTCCGCCGGTGATTTTTCGGCGAGACCGGCAGACCGTTGAAATAAAGAAATACCGGTACATAAAGAAATTCAGTGTTAATGAAAGACTTTGAAAATCAACCAGTTTAAGAACTAAATTCCCTTATCTATATTAGAACTTTCTCATGATATTAAATTTCAAACCATTAATCAACCAAGTGGGACTATGGAAATAAGATTACCGAGCAGGATTTCTCAATTTTCTTGCTTGAATTTATCGGCCCATAACATTATGATATTGTTGCATTCTGTATACGTGTATGGGCGCTGCCATCTTTTATCTGTTTGTTTGCAACTCGTAATTACTCCACTAGAGTTAGCCTGGAGTTAGCGCCATCTCGGGGCAAGGTGCGCAGAATTGTACCAGCAGCGCTCACACAGAATTCAACAATAATATACGGGCCGATAAATTCAAGCAAGAAAATTGAGAAATCTTGCTCGGTGATCTTATTTCCATAGTCCCACTTGGTTGATTAAAGGATTGAAATTTAATATCATGTGAAAGTTTTAATATAAATAAGGAAATTTAGTTCTTAAAACTGGTTAATTTTCAAAGTCTTTGACACTGTGAATTTCTTATGTATTTCTTTATTTCTTTGGTCTGCCGGTGTGCATGAAATTGCACCGGTGACCGGCTGCATTGGTTGGGTGCCGGTGGACCGACCGACTCGACTCAGGCCTAAAAATGAGATTGATCCATTGAGTCATGCATGAGTGAGCAAACATTAAAGGCAAAATTGTCACTTTTCAAAAGTCATTTTGGGGACTCTGTGAAACGAGATTTCAACAAATCCGGTTTCTGGTGCATACTTACATGTATGTATTGTTGTTGTTTATTATCCATCGCTTGACCCCCTCACACCTATCCAGACACTTTTCTCATTATTATGGTTGGGTGAGCACAATTCAAAAAAAAAATTCAACGCTCTTGAATTTGAAATTGCAAAATCTATTAAGCTTATTTTTAAAAAATAACTCCAGATATTTTTACCAAAATTTATCATCACATGATTGTGTGAACATGCATGTAAGAAGTTGTCATCGTGTCATGGTTGAGTGAGCACACTTTAAAATCGCACAAGAAATGCTAAAATGTACTGTTAATAAAGCATAAAAAATGACCCTTGTGACTTTTGAAAAGTGACATTTTTGCCTTTAATGTTTGCCCACTCATGCATGACTCAATGGATCAATCTCACTTTTACAGGGAAGTTAGTCAATAAGGTTAAGAATACTCTTGCTAAGTTATTTTGCTCACAACCCTTTCGTTAAGAAGTTACACCAATTTGATTATGGGGGAGTTACCTTTTTTTGTTGTGTTTATGTTAACCCTTTCGAGACAATGGACCACATTTTGTGGTTTGGCTCAATAACTTTTGATTTAGAACTCTGAAAAATATACCAGATGCATGACCAGAAAGAGCAAAAATTTCTGCACACACTATGTCCATTTTTGTTCCATGACCATATTGCGTTTGATGCCAGGAATTTTTAAAATAAGAATAAGCTTTGAAATCCTTAAATTGGCAACACATTGAGAGGTTCAAAATCATTGTTTTTCATCAAAATTGGCAATTTCTTTCAACTATTCAACAAATTTCTAACCATGTATATTGTTTTCAAAGATATTACACCTTATTAGAACCATGCAGCACTAAAAGAAAAACATTATTGTTGCCAATTTGAAGAGCAAAATGTGATCAATTTAGACCTTGAATAATTCCTGTCTTTATGTTTGACAGGCCCCTGGGGAGGATTTCACTAACATTCACGAGCGATTAATCGCAAAACCCATCGTTCGCACCCTTCTCATCGCAGCTGCGTGGAGTTGTTTCAGAGGATTTCACAAAACCCGTCGCAGCAGCGATGCATTTTTATTCGAAAAATACTTCTTGAACGAGGATGGGGTCAATTTCAGCCATCATTTTAGCCCGCGGGATTTGTGTGCGATCATTTGTGATTTTCAAGTGATTTTTGTTCTTAACTTTACCAAAATGGATGTTAACGACTGTCACAATATCAGTTAGGTAAGATAATCTACAATTACACATTCTGTTGAAGATTTTGATAAGTATTTAATATCTACGCAGGAGTTTACAGTGTTATTGTCATATAGTCATCGCGGTGTGGCGGTGCTAGCGATGCAAACTGTGCGGTAGAGAACCGCACTGGCTATCTACGTTAGATGTCGCACTGTTACAGTGTACGTGTTTGTGTGGAATCGAAGTGGAGAAGAATTGAATTGAATTAGTTTATTTATAGAATATCAATGGTTTAAATCTTTAACACTTGTAAAAATATAAAATACATAGAGAGTCTAATCATAAAATAGATCTAACTTGGTCTAACTCTAAGACAAGTCTAGTAACATGGGACTCTGGAGTAACTAAGATTTTAATTACTGTACCGTATGTAACTAACTTTAACGTTAGATCAAACTTCAAAGTTAAGTAACAAAAGTTATTTATAGAGTAATAGACTAATGTCGAGAACAATATACGAGCTCAACCACAGTGTTCTCCTCGTATGAAATAATACAAGTAAAAAAGAAATTCTTTTAGGCCCTAGATCTATCTAGAGTCTAACCCCCCCCCCCCCCCCCCCCAACAACAACAACCTGGAAATAGGGTCTTTTTTAGACTAGTAGATCTATCTAGACCTAAGCCTAGTCAATCTAAGTTGGGTCTATCGTTAGATCTATTCTAGATGTAGATTAGAATCTAACGTTAGAACTGTTGCATCTAGATTTTGGGATCATGGACAAATATAGAACCAGCAGTGTTAACTAGAATAACATTGTTGGATCTAAATTTAGGTCCAACAGGGTCTAGATTCTTCTTCTTCACTATAATACTAATAGAGTATAAGTACAGGCTACTGTCTGGTGTATGCTCGTACTTTCCTAGACTTTATATCCTTTCTTACTTTGATTTAGTCTGGCTCCCAACTGGGCAAATTGTGTTCGTTCATTCTGTTTAAGTCCAACTGATTTTTCAGACCGATGAAAGAAAAATCTCCTTAACCCCCCCCCCCAAAAAAAAAAAATAAATTAAAAAAAAAGAATTCACACCACATTGATTTACTAGCTAATAGATCTACTCCATATTTTTTTTTTACTTTCAGAAGTCAGACTAGCATGAGAGCTCTGTGTCACCTTGCAAAGGTCTCATCTTTACTTGTGAGGATGGAAGAAGATGAAGATGTTGCCTCAGAGGAAGAAGTGACAGGAGTTAGGAGAAAATGCTGAAGAGAGTGGAGGACTTGAACGATATTGTGAAGAAATTCTGATACAGCTGGAATAAAACAGGTAGGCCTATGTTTGTATTTTAATTTACATTGTCATTTGCACATGGCATGTCTGCATGGACTCCTAAGTTTCAGATAGTCTGAAACTAAGAACATCTAAGTGTGACACAATTGATACAGTAAATTGACACCAAGAATTATATCAAAGCTTTTTGTTGTTGTTGCTTGATATCAATATCATATTTGAATATCACCCCCCCCCCCCCTGCCCCACAAGCTTTTCTAGACTGTATAATATGCTTTGTCAAACAGGTGAAGATGATCATCATCAACAACAAAATCCCACCCAAAATCACCCTGCCTGCTAATTTTTTTGTTCTTTCTATCACTTGACTTTTGCAAAAGGTGGAGAATACGTTCAACAAAATACGTGCATGAGGAGAAACCGCAGACATCGAAACGAGAGGGCAGAGAGGATACCTATTGGAAGGTAAGATTTAGTCACATATGGAACATCAACTTTTCAAATCTTCATTTTTGTTACAACTATTACTATTGTGTTTTGTTTTGTTTATTCAGTGTTCTAGAAACATAAGACAAGCTAAATATGCCCCTGAAATGTATACCTCTGCATTGACTTTTAGAGTTGTTCATGTTTCAATCTAATAATCTGTTAAGTTTTTTACATTTTTGAAAATCCTAAAAGTGGGCTTACATCCTTTCCTACTTTGAAAATAAAGATAAATTGATGGACCAATTTCATTGTGAACTTCTGACTTTTAAGTAAGATATACCGCTTCATCTTTCCTCTTTTCATTTTGACTGGAAATTAAGGTAAATCATAATTATACGTCTTTTTCTTCACTTCTTACTAGATCATAGTTGCATGAATTCCAAGAAGGAAGGAGGAACAGAAGGAAAGAAGATGAAGAAAGCAGCGAAGAAAGAAACGCATGAGATGCATCACCTACCAATTGACAAGATGATGATGACACTAAAAAGATGAGAAAATTGAGGGGTTTTTTAAATTTAAAATTTTTTAATCACATTACAAGGGATCCATGGATTTTCAAGAAATCAACAGACGCCTCTGATCCTATTGTTATTTGTGAACTGGTTTGGATGCAGGCTAGTGGTAAAACTTATAATTATGATTATATTGTGTTTCAAAAAAAAAATGATTGTCTTTTGTGCAGAACAGTACTAGAACAGTCATTGATGCAATCATATGATAGAAAATATACAAGGAGATCGGAGGAGCATAACAGTTTAATTTCAGGGGCGATTACACATCCAACATGTCGATGTTCAGTGAGTTGGGTACATGTACAATTAGGACTAATTTGGAGAGATATGAATAATGGCATACAGTGCTTGCACCAGGCATGAGAAGATGGGACAGGAGCAGTGGCGGCACCAGGATTTTTAAAGTGGGGGGGCAAATGGGGGGCAAAAGAAAATGTTGGGGGGGGGGGGCAAGGGCGGACAAAAAAAATTTTGACACTTTTTGTAGTGAAAATGTACAGAATATTCGGCTATAAACCTACCCAGATATGAAGACATTTTTGAGCATCTAGATGAACTGCCCGATTATAAAGAGGTGTTAGTTATATACTGCGTGCGAGCGAAGCGAGCGAGCAAAAATTTTGACATTTTTCGTAGTAAAAATGTACAGAAATTACATATTCGGCTATAAAACTACCCCAATATGCATGAGGACATTTGAGCATCTTGCTGCCCGATTATGAGGTGGTAGTTATTTATTGCGAACACTTTTTGTCGTGAAAATGTACAGAAATTATACTCGGCTATGAAACTACCCAGATATGAGGACATTTGAGCATCTTGCTGCCCGATAATAAGGTGGTAGTTATTATACATTGCGAACGGGCAAAAATTTTGAAACTTTTTGTGGTGAAAATGTACAGAAATGATTATTTGGCTATAAAACTACCCCAATATGAGGACATTTGATCATCTCGCGGCCTGATTATGTGGTGGAGTTATAGGCCTGTATTGCGAGCGAGCGAAGCGAGCGAGCAAAAATTTTGACACTATTATAGTGGAAATGTACAGAAATTATTCGGCTATAAAACTACCCAAATATGAAGATATTTACACGAGCTGAGCGAACAAATTTGCCCCATGCCCCCCTCCCACCTTGATGCCGCCACTGCTTTCCAAGTTTCCGTTTTCTTTCTTTTTCCTTCTTTTCTCCATTCCTTTTTCACTTTTTTCTTTCCTTTTCTTTTCTTTTTCATTTTCCACCCTTTTTTTTTTTTCACTCCGAAAATTATTGGGGGGGGGGGGCAACTGGGGGGGCAAATGCCCCCCTATGCCCCCCCCCCCCTTGGTGCCGCCACTGGACAGGAGTCAAATTTTATTAGTGAAATAATTCTTGCTTTGCCACGGTGTGTCTCCCCCCCCCCCCCCCCCTCATGATATTCCTTGCCCCTTAGCCCTCCACTCCCCCAACTATTATATTGCTGCTGGTGATACCTCTGATTACAATCATTGTTTGTATTGTAAATATTAATATTGAAATACCAAACTGGATTTTTTTTTTTATACCCAAAGAACATGAGGAACTTACTGAATGCTATCTGGAATTTCTGCTACTTCTCTTTCCTGTTTCTTTTGCTTGTTGTACATTTGATAAAGGTGACATTCTATTGTTCGTGTAGTTTTATTTATTGCCATAAATAATGTTTACTTATTCATTAAATTGCATTCAAACAGGCTAGGCCTGCTCTTGGTAATGCTGTTCTACGAGATCATTGTTTCCTTAGCATTTGGCTGTGATAAATAGTAATTAAGAAGTTTTTTTGTTGTTGAATATAACTACTGTCATTATTTGTATAATGATGATGTTGAATGCTAATTTGTGCATGATTAACCCGCTTATCTGGTATATTTGACACCCACTTAGCCAATAGTAAAGTGTTATATGACATGAGTAATGCTACATCTTTATACATCAACCGTATTCTGCTGACAACCTTTTAAGTTGTAGAATTCTCAAAATGATAATGAAAATTTATTTTGAATTATACATGTATATTCAATATGGCACAGTTCCCTTTTGGAATCGTATCTTCATCTAAATATCCTACATGCACTGTTTTGAAGTTAAATAAAACAAATTGAAATTTGCCTATAAATTCACTAAAAATTATATTGATTCAATCCGAATTCAAAGGCGTACGAGGCGGGGGTGTTGGGGGGGGGGGGGTGTTGGCTGCAGCTTCCCTGAGGATTTTGAAAGTGCCGATATTCGGGCAGAATTTTCACTCCGCTTGATCACAAAATTTAGAAAATAGTTGATATACTGGCAAGAATCATCACCCCCCCCCCTCGCGAAAATGTGCCCGTACACTTATGTCTAAATTCATTGCAAATTCTTGTTACTTTAGATTGGATGAGATTGAGTTCGGATTAACAACACTTTCATTGCAATTTCCGCCAAGCTACTATTATGTAAACTCAGGAAATAGTTTGATTTTTTTTCAGTCACTTTTTGTGTTAATTTTTTGATCGTTAACTAATAAAAATCCATGTGGAGCTGTTTTCGATTGACAAGACAGTGCCAGTTGGATTTGTATTTCATATATGTTTATACTCATGAGATTTGTAGTATGTGTAAAACAAGTTGAAATTCTTAGAGTAACATTAATGTGCTGAGAAATAAAGGGATTTATGCACAATACATATATATCATATTTCAAAGCAATAAGATAGAGAGAGAGAGAGAGAGAGAGAGAAGTAGTAAGAGTGAAAGAAATAGATGATTCAAGAACAGGGGTTGTAGACTTATATATCTAGAAAATAAGAGAGAGAGAGAGAGAGAGAAGAAAGGTCGAGGTAATAAGAAGAGAGAAAGAAGAACAAAGAAAGGAATCATCGGGTAAGCGAAATGGAGAAAGTAAGTAATTTATTCATGAGTTAATTAGAATACAAGATCGGTGAAATGGAGAGAGGGACAGAAGAAACAGTTCCACAGTGTGCAAACATTTTTGAACAAGTTACCACATATGCCTGTTTATTGAGGGCGGGGGGGGGGGGGCACCTCCCCAAATTGGTTTAAATTTATTTGTTCCCCCACCACAGAAATAAAAAAAGATGAATGCAATGATAATTAATTAACGAATAATAGGCCGTACATTAAAAAAAGAAGAAATAATAAATAATTACCCCCCCCCCCCCCCCAAAAAAAAGATGTTTCAAAAATAATTACAAGCATTTCATCTAAAATTTAAAAGATAATCAAAAGCAGGAAGTTGTTTATAAGTATGGCTTTAAAGAGAGAGAGAGAGAGAACGTTCTATATTAACCAGAATGCGAGTCACAAATGATTGAGATAAGTTTAAAACAGACCCTCACAATAAAAACAAATAAATAAAGCGAATTTAACTTGCAAAGGATTTCGCGCCACACGCTCCGTTGGGACAGGAAGTTAACTTTTTGAACCCATCGCAGCCCTACGATGAGTCTGCGATCACCCTCTGAGCATCCGCCGCGTTGCGATGGGTTTGCGACGGGTAAACCCTTCGCAGGAGCTTTGTGAAATCGAAAAGCAACCCATCGTCCACGGGCGATGGGTTCAGGCTCTTACGATGGGTTCAAGCCCTTACGAAGGGTTAACGATGCATCGCAAGCGTTAGTGAAATCCTCCCCTGAAAGGGTTAAGTGTTTTGATTTCCCCATATGCATTTCCAGTTATGCATTTTTGTAGTACTTCTGAGTATTTACAATGTATTTGATTTTATGTTTGACAGGTCCATCATTCACTAGGTTACATAGCAGTGCAATGGAGACAGACCAGAATAGTGCTGGAGATGATGGAGAAGAGTTCCAGAAAATGCCAGGTATGGAGTTCAGCAGAATGAACCACAAAGAAAAAATATCAATAAAAGATGAAGCAGAGGCTTAGATGACTGGCATTTGGAAAGAAATACATTATATATGAAATAGAACATAGTTTAATTTTCAATGCAATTGACATGCAGAGCTAAGCTACACATTCATCGAGGGATATAGATGAAAATTGGGAACAATGTTTTGTATGCGTTGATCTGACAGTGGAAATTTCAAATACAAGGGTTTTTATGCCTCCGCCCACCGTAGGTGGTAGCCGGAGGCATTATGTTTTCGGGTCGTCCGTCCGTCCGTCCGTCCGTCCGTACGGGTTTTGTTCTCGCGATAACTTAAAAACCGATTGACGAATCAACTTCAGACTTGGCTTGAGTGTGCACATGGGAGGGGCGATGCGCTGATTAGATTTTGGGGTCATGAGGTTAAAGTTCAAGGTCATATAGTTCAATAGAATACATAAAAATGGTTCGTTCTTGCGATAACTTAAAAAACCGATTGACTGATCAACTTCAGACTTGGCTGGAGTGTGCATATGGGAGGGGCAATGCGCTGATTAGATTTTGGGGTCATGAGGTTAAAGCTGAAGGTCACAGGGTTCAATAAAATACATTAAAATGGCTTGTTCTTGCAATAACTTAAGAACCATTTGACGGATCAACTTCAGACTTGGCTGGAGTGTGCATATGGGAGGGGCAATGCCTTGATTTGATTTTGGGGTCATGAGGTTAAAGTTGAAGGTCACAGAGTTCAATAAAATATATTAAAATGGCTTGTTCTTGCAATAAATTAAGAACCATTTGACAGATCAACTTCAGACTTGGCTCATGTATGCATACGGGAGGGGCAATGGTCTGATTAGATTTTGGGGTCATGAGGTTAAAGTTCAAGGTCACTGAGTTCAATAAAATACATAGAAATGGCTTGTTCTTGTGATAACTTAAGAACCATTTGACGGATCATCTTCAGACTTGGCTCATGCATGCATATGGGAGGGGCAATGATCTGCTTAGATTTTGGGGTCATGAGTTTAAAGTTCAAGGTTATGGAGTTCAATAAAAAAAAATTTAAATTTTTTTTTTAAAGTGTAAATCTGATTTTCCACTGCTTTCACCTTCTAATAACTGAGTTACAACTCCATGACTGTAGTTCTTGCTATTACCTATGAATCATGCGATGAAACAACTCCAATCTAGGGTCATGTAAGCATATTGGAGAAACAATTCTATGATTTGATTTAGAGATCTCAAAGACCAAAGTCAAGGTCAAAGGTATCGCAGTATCCGCATGCTCATTGATGTAAAAAAAAAGGGGGGGGGGGGAATCAACATGAATACTCCAAAAATGATTGCTCAAAATGACCAAAATATGAGTCGATTCAAACCACATCTATTGGTGCATATCTAACCAACATATTGACAATAACCAATCCAAAATTGGTCACCATTTTCAACCAATAAAATTGGTCAAAAACACAACCAATCTCCAGGTGGTCGATCAAACCAATGTGATGGTTAAAAACAGCTTCCCAAACAAATAATGTTTCTTTGTCATTATTTAACCAACGATGTTTGGTCATTAATACTTTCAACACTAACCAAGTAACCAAAGTGTACATATATGCCATACATTTCCAATCTGTTGTTGGCGGAGGCATAAATTCCGACCGTGC
This sequence comes from Heliocidaris tuberculata, assembly GCA_025618425.1. NCBI lineage: Eukaryota > Metazoa > Echinodermata > Echinoidea > Camarodonta > Echinometridae > Heliocidaris > Heliocidaris tuberculata. The sequence continues at coordinate 45,331,500 of CM046838.1, forward strand.
GCGGTCGAAAATTCTTCTAGTTATTTCTTTGGATTCTTAAGGGCTGTTCACATTTGTCCGATAACAACAACAATAAATCGTTGCTAAATCGCTGAAGTGTTGCTTAAGTGAAAAATGAATAGGAAATCTTTGTGGTAGGTCAGACTTCTCCGATATATATGGCAAGGAACCTCCCTCTCCGATTTTACGTGTCGGAGTCACTTGGCCACTGATTTCTCAGGACAGAGCTCACCAATATTTCTGAGAGCACATCGTTTTTGCTCCTTTGAGGTGACATTGGTTCAGAAGAACCATGTGGGCAGTGTCTGTCGTGCTTGATTGACAGAACACCACCAATTTTATTGGTCAGGTGTGACCACTTTATCGTCATCGTGAAAGGTACATTTTATATGCGTATACATTATCGTTATCGGACAAATGTGACCAGCCCTTAACTTTTGCAAAGTACATTTAGTTATAGGAAATTAAAAAGAATAGAGTAGTTTCTGCTTAATAGCTTTGTGGAACCTGAAATAGTAAAGAATCTATAACTGCTTCAATTTCACATAGAAGACAATGCCATGAACATTGAGATCCAGATCATGCGTGGTTTACGCAAGCGTAAAGGTCGCATCCCTCCCGCCGAGCTGCACAAGCATCGTCGACGTCGGACCAGGGTTCCTAAGGGTCTCCGAGGTCTGATGGGTCAGGCACATCTCTGCTTTGCACGCAAGGAACACGATCAAGCTACCAAGATGTGTATGGAGATCATCCGTCAAGCACCTAGAAGTGTGGAACCCTTTCAGCTCCTTGGTATGATCTATGAGGACCAAGGAGACATGGAGAAGTCTATGCAGGTGAGAGGGGCTTTAAGGACTTTCTATATAGAACAAAGCATGGGGAAAAGTTTTATCCAAGCTCTACAAGGATCGATTGCACCAACTAAATCGATATATCATCAGTGTAGTTTTCCAAATGAAACAATCATCCACGTTTCATATGATATTAGTATTTTGGATTGTGAAGGTTGTTTCCATGGAAAATTCGTAAGAAGTGCATTTAATAATTGAACAATGAATCAAGCCCCAAGTTTCAAATGAAATTCCAGGTTTGATGATTGTTTATAAACCTGTGGGCATAGAAGCGGTTAATATCGCATCATTATCTTTTTCTTGTTTTAGTTCCAACTAATAGCAGCCCATATCTCCCCAAGAGATACCGAGCAATGGCAACAACTTGCTGATGTGTGTCTAGATAGGAATGACCTGGAGAAAGCTGTCTACTGCTATACTAAAGGTAAACTTTATGGAAATGGTTATGACTTTTCAGTGTTCATTATTTTAATTTCATTCTTTGATTGCAGCCAATAATGATAATAATATGGTGAAAACTTATATAGAGCACACACCGTCCAAGGACGCTCATGGGGCTAGCCCAGCAACAGTTCTCTTTAATCCATTCTTTAAACAATGTAAATGTATGCCTAACTATTTTGTGCTTGCTAAAATATTTTATTCTTTTATTCTAAGTTATAGCAATTGGAATGAACCTATAGAAAAATGATTGAGATTGCTGATTTCTTGTTTTATTTGTTTTGCCAACCGTGAGAGAGATATACCTATGCTGTTTATCATCAGTGGATTTAACATTAGTCATTGGGGCTCAGGATGGTGTGGTCCAATCATTGGAAAATGGAGTTGAACAAAACTGTTTATTACTCACAGTAGTTTCTTAGCAAGTGAAAGATTAGAATACAACCTTTCATTTACTGTCAAACCAGAGACTTTCAAAATTTGTTAATGACAGCCAATTTTGCAGCAAGAAACTTTCACGAATCGCAATAATTTTATGTTGTTTCAGTTGTGATTTGATTATTTCGCGGCATGAAACTTTCACGAATTTCGACCACTCGCGAAATTCATAAAGTTTCTTGCACGTGAAAATTTCTGGTTTTACAGTATATGTACTGAAAACAAAATTAAAAGTAAAGCCAGATTTAAAGTGAAAAAAACAAGCAAACAAAACAAACAAACACTTGACCACATACACATTAAATACTTACACAGAGTAAATGTAAAGACTTTGTAGTAGGTGAAGGAGAATACAGTTTGAATTTCACCAAGTGATTATCTAGATCCATCTCTGTGTGTTTATTCCCTATTACAGTACTGAAGTTCAACAATAATCACATTCCCACTCTCCATGCCCGTGCTACTCTCTACATCAGACTGGGAGAGAACAAGAGAGCCATGGAATCCTACCATACCATTATAAAGCACCTTCCTCAGGAAGAATGGCAGCAGAGTATACAGCTTGCTAGAGAACTAGTCCAGGTGAATCACCTTGTCATGACCTTCACCAGGGTGTGCATGTGTGTGTGCATGTGTATGTGTGTGGGTAATTTGTTTTTACAGATGTGTTCATGAGCTGTTTTGTATACATCTGAGGATAGACCTGTAATGTAAAGACCTGACTCTAGATTGAACCCATTGAAGTTGTGTAGACAGACAAAAGAGTTGGTCACTATACATCTCACGTCTTTGTTGTCAGTCATACCTTGTATTAATTTCCATTTTTTTTTTAAAGTTAGGATTCTGCATGTAGTGCTCGATATCACACAATGATGGGACACAATATAAATTTTCTTTCAACTTCCTTAGTGACATAAGTTGTTATTTTGCTTACCAGTCTGTCCTTTTTGGTTTCCCGAGGCCCTGTTGTATTTAAAAGATATCAGATTAACCTCATTCATTACTATAGCTCCTAAAAGAGTTTACACGTTTGGTATTGTTATTATTATTAATATGAGGTTGTTTTGACTTCTTTTTTTATAAATAAGGGTTAACTTTGAGTGACGTAATTTTCATTATTTTCTCATGTTTTTTTTTTTTCTAATCAGAGATGCCATAAGATGGGAGAAGTAAACCTTGCTATTGAGGCAATGGAGACATTGGTGAAGAAGTATTCAGAGCATATCAGCTCAGAAGGTAGACACATCATTTTTCTGTATCTCACCCAACATTAAGATCTTTTTAACCATTGCAAACAGATGTCTGAACGACTGAAGCATTTATATTTTTATGTTAAAGTGATTTGGTAACTTTGTAGAGGCTTGATAAAATCTGAGCTGCGTGGCCTTACATGCTATCAGTGTATGTAATATGGTGTAAAAATGAAGCCCAGGAAAAAAAAAGCACTTCAAAATCGTCATGTGCTTCACAGAAGTAAACATATATGCAAGTGACCGGAAATACCAGACTCATTTACCCCCATAGACTCAGTGTTAGACTAAAGCGTATGGCAATACGCATTTGTAAATGGGAGTATTCAGTCATAGATTAATAATAGCATTATATATTTGAAAACCTTTCTATGCGTGGCTATTTATTTATCCTTCTGAACATCATTATACAAGACAGATATCAAAATTCAACAATTTATTAAATCAAGCCTCCATAAAGCTACCGAATCCCTTTAAGTAGCAATTAAGTAGTTGCAATTATATAGTATACATGTAGTTAACATATATGAAAACAAAAACTTATTTGCAACAGAACTGGAACTCCAAGATAAGCAAAAGCTTGATGCCTTGTGAGTCCATGTTTATCATCTAATTAATAATAATAATAATAATAATAATAATAAAAGATGTTTCTTATATAGCGCCTTACCAGTTACAGTGTGACCGACCAAAGCGCTTACGGCATTATTACCCCGGTCACTGGATTCAGTTGCGATTCTGCACATGACAGTGCACATTCTCCACTCCACTGGGGAGCATTCCAGCTAGTCGCCTGTTTCAAACCACAACATCTTTTCAACTTGAAAAATGAGAGAGTATTTTTTTTCTTCCCTTTTATGTAAAAATTTAATACCAGTATTTACTCATTTGTAAGACATTGTACATATTCATCAGTGTTTTGCACTTTTTCCATTATTTCTATTGTACAGAGGTGAATAACTTAGCCGAGCTGTATATTTCGAGCCGTCAGTACCAGCGTGCTATCCAGGTCATGTGTGATCACTGTGGAGTACGAGTGGAGTTTTGCAAAGTGGAACCATCAATAATGCAAGGGTAAGGAATACTTATGATTGAGCACTCAGTCTGCTTATCACAAGAGAAAAGAGAGGCAGAAAAGGCTTGAACTTGTGAGATTTCTGTAGGTATTCTTTTCAAGGTTTAGTCCAAGATATTTTGGCCGTACATTCATGCCTACATCAAAGATTTTTGCGTACCCAATGATTGTATATGTTGATAGCTCTGCTAGAGCATGAATCAGACCAAATCGAGAAAATTTTGTTTTCACTGTAAATTATGTTTGATATTCCTTAAAACTTTGGAACGTATGGGGCACAAAATGAACAAAAACCTTGGATTTATCCCCCAAAGTAAAAAGAGCCTTACAAAGAGTTGTGGTTCTTGCCAGTCTAATTGCATTCTGATCATCATCTCGTGATGCTGCTCTTCTTCCATAAATTCGTTAGGCCTAAGCTTTAAATTATTTGTTATTAGCATATGAATCTTTAGACATTGGCCCATATTTTCGAAAAACATTTGATTTCTCTGAAAGGCATTTCATCAACCGTAACAGAATTGATGTAACACAACTTCAGGGGTTTAATAAAAAGCTTTTGATGTTCTAAACGATTTTTGCTTTGTTTTGTTTTCTCTACAGAACTGAGCCAGAAGCTGTGAATGTGCACATCCCAGAGGGTCTTCCCATTGACCTCAGGGTCAAACTAGCCATCTGCCTCATCCACTCCAGACATCTTACTCCTGTATCCATGGTAACCAAACCCCTCTTCTCAGAGGATCCTGAGGAGATGGGTGACTTGTACCTGGATGTAGCTGAAGCATACATAGAGATCAGTAAGTGTCAGGTTTTTAATGTAATCATCTTGAGACAAAGGTATTTCACGTGTAAATGCTTTGCCAGTACAGTATACAGATTCATTTTGTAAATGCTTCAAAATGTTTTTATTTAATTGCAGTTGCCTGTCAACATTGACAAAAGTGATTTACAATCACATTTTACATATGTTTCATTGTTATTCATCTTTTGGAATGTCAGAGATATATAGAATGTGGAAGTATAAAAAAAAAGTGTACTCAAACCAAGTTATTTTCCTTGTAAGTAGAAAGCAATTGAACAAATTAACAAAAGGACCAAAACACATGAAACTGTGGTTTACAGAAATTTCATTTTCTGCTTGTGATGCAAACTAAATTCTTTCTAGCTGAAGTGCAATTGATATCATATTCGTACATTCACCTTTTGTGCCTTCTTGGTATCACAGATGATTACAAAGAAGCCAAGCCAATATTAGCAGGGCTTGTAGCAGCCAAGAATTACAATTTGGTAAGGATATGATTTATCCATCTTTTATGAATGATTGTTTGCTAGAGAACCTATGCTTCGTGTATGTTCTTGTACACCATTGATCAATTATATAACAGCATCATTGCTACAGACACAATTGAAAAAAGTTATGAACAGAAAGCAGTAAATGAAGCCCCCACATATTTCATGCAACGAGGATCAATGATGTGTTTCTTCAACATCGCAAGATATTTTTAAAGGTAATACACACCAGTATACTTTAAAGTCTGTCTATCATTTATAGATTTGATTTTAAAGTCAAAGAATATTGATCCTATAGGCTTCATAATGTTTAGTGAACCTTTAGTATGTGAAGTAACATCCCCTCCATTTCTGTTGAAAAATTCATAAAGTCACCGCATCTAATTTATAAAATAAAGGCCAACGTGGCATTTCTGATAAGGTTAGCTGTAACTGTGTATGTTACATTTTTACTTTTCTCATCCAGCCTGCAGTGTGGTTGCGCTATGCAGAGTGTTTGAACTCATTAGGCGAGCTGGCAGAATCCAGCAAGGCATACAGTGAAGTACTGAAGCAAGCACCCAGACATCTAGATGCTAGGTTAGCCCTAGCAGCCATTGAACAGCAGCTTGGAAGGGCAGAGTCAGCACTGCAGACACTTACTCTTGGTAAGCTTGACGTTGATGGGTGATGGAGTGTTGATTACAAAATATCTTGCATTTGCCTTTAACATTAATTGCATGCTAACGAGGGACTGAAACTAAATTGAGATTTTATATGTAGTCATGGGATTATGTTAATGATTCAAATGGTAATAATAATTGTAATTGCAGTGATACATGTAGTGATGAAAATGTTTGCTTGATTGATAATGATGATGATGATGGTCATGGTGATGGTCATGGTGATGATGATGATGATGATGGGGATAATATTAGAAATAGTAATATAGAAGAAGATGGCTTGTCATGCAAAGACAATGTAATGATGATGAGTCTAACCTTTAAGTGTTGATGTTATGATGATTGTATAGATCCAGTGGACCAGGATGATGACCAGGCTCTGTCAAAGCAAGACATTCAGCTTCTCTTCAGACAGAGTACCTTGATGCACACTCAGGGACACCTTCAAGAATTTGTAGAAAAAGGACTCCACCTAATCTCAAAATTCATCCAGAAGGACCAAGAAGGTTAGTGATCAAGAGCAAAAAAAAGAAACTTAAAAAGAAATTGTTGAGTTTATTCAGTAACCTTCTATTAAAGTAATGAGAGTCATTGATGTTTATAAAGGCATTCAAAAGTATTTCATTGATCTTAATATTACTTTAATTTTAACAAATGACAACATGAAACAGAGTTTTGATACCTTTGTACATTTAACATATATCTTTTACTTGCGATGAAGTATACAAAACAATTTATGACTCCCATTTCTTCCTCAGATCTTTCCTCTCTCACTCAATCAGAGAAAGAACCTTTTGTAAGAAATGATAACTCAGATTTATTATTCAAAATGAATTCATGACCAATTATTAATTTTTTGTTTCCATAGATTATGCCAACTACAATGTGATCACCAAAGGGGAATGGTTTAGTTTGATTCAGAAGATTTGTCAATCATTAGGTGAGATGAAGAGATATGGTGAAGCATGCAAGCTCATCAATGATACCCTCAAGTCAAACGTCTTTGAGAAAGAATCAGACAAGCCAAAGGTATGCACAATATCGTATTGCTTAATTGTTTGTTACCTACAAGTGCAGATTGATACATTGCTGGTGTGCCGTGAGTGTCGATTGTCATGAACAATCAGCAATGATAAACAAAAATTTCACTGTGCATTTCAAAAGCTTCTTAAATTTATCATCTGTTTATAGCAATTTTATTGCAGAAATTCTAGAATAATTTAGAATGCTTTTGTTAAATTAGCCCTTGAAAAATACATTGCAGCTCAGGGATATCATAGGAGTGGTTATAAAGTACTCTAAAGGTTTGCCCCTTGAATCATTAATCAACCGTGATGTGGTCTTACTTACGCCTACATTCTTTATTTGGGTGAAAAGTGTAATATAGCAGAGAACTTGCAAAACATTCCTTGCTGTCTGACCACTCAATCCCCCATATGCAACGTGTCATAATACTTTAATTTTCAAACTTTAAGTGTTTTACAAGTACATGTATAAGTTATGCCAGCTTAATTGCCAGATTACTCATTTTTTTATTTCAATCCAATTATAGCTTACTCATTTTCCTCCTCTTCTGCTTATCTATCAACAGAAACTGAAATTCATGCTGGTCTGTGCATCATATTTTAACAACAATTTTGAGGAAGCTTTCTACTTCATCAGAGAGTTTGTCAGTAAGGTACATTGCATTTCTATATTTTTATTTCTTTGGTTGAAATGTATGTCAACTGAATATGCATATGTTAGGTTAAATAGAACATGTACAATTAAAACACTTGTAGTATGTGAAATTTCAGTACCGGTCACAGTCTTAACTGTGCTATTATTACTTCATTTATTTCTCCTCCTGTCCTAAAACTATGAGATAGAAAAAAAGAATGCATATGAATCTAGTACAGTACTTAGATATTAATTCTCATCTGATTTCTCAGACATCTGTGATACATAATTTGCTGGAGTTCAACAAAATGAATATTAAAGACCAAAAACAATTTATAATAAATAGTGCAATATTTGTTCAATCAATAAGTTCTGCAATTTGTGTTCCCCAAACTACATTGTATATGTAATGTCTTAAAATGAGAAGGTATTTGCTAATTTTTTTTCTTCTTGCATGTACAAGATGTTTGTGTGCTTGCTTAGAGTAAGCTAGTAGGTGGTTTGTTATGCATGTATCTATAACCTGATCTTCTTTTTAAATTTCATTAGTGGGGAGAGAAGACAAACCTGATGAACCTGTTCAGCCTGATAGTGACTAACACAATGGGACCTAGACATCATAAGTTCTGTCTTAGGCTTACTATAAAGGTGAGTTGCTATCTGTTGTGAAAACCTTTCCCCTAATCCAAATATTTTTGAAATGCAAAAATAAAATAAACTCCAGTGATTGCTATGTTTTCTGTAATTGAGATTTATGGATGGCTGGTAATTCAAGATTTTCTTGAATTATGATTTAATAGGATGTACAGAATAGATTCAGTGGCATAAGAATATTTAATGGAGCTGGATTCTAAGGAGATTCACAAATTGTCACCATCAATCTGTCCATGTGTACTGGAAATTTACATTAAAGAGAAGGAGTACAAATTTCAGAAGCTGTGATATTTGCAAATACCTGTATTTTATGGAAACCAATCTATGTTTTATAGCAAGTTAGACGAATTCTAATAAAATGAATGAAAGGAGTATTATAAAAATACCAAATACAGTGTTATCGCCACATACGATGCCTTGTTTTCATTTTTTTGTGTAAAGACTGCAGATGTATTTTGTTTGTGCATATTATTCTTTGCTTTTTTTTTCTTTGAACTATTATAGTTCTACCCTGATAGTACTGCCCTGTCTATCATCAATGGACACAATGCTTTACAGACAAGCAGCTATAAACATGCAATAGGTAAGTCGTTCAATGTTGCTCTATTGTGGCCACAAGCAATGTAAAGGATTGTATGACACTTGCTCCACTCATCGAATCCTAAATTCAAAACTGGGTTCAAACCAATTGTCGTAACAAAGTTTGATAGCCGCTGGAAAAACATACTGCTTGAAAGCTTTCAAAGTCCTAGGGATTCCGGAGCATTGGATCTATTCTGTATCCAAGATCTTCTAGTAGATTACTGTATTTCAAAAGGACATTTCTCCCTCACATCATCAATATAAATACAAACTATAACATTACTTCATGTTCTGAAAAAAACATAGGTAGCAATTTAGCTGTAGTATTAGTAAATGATGTTGAATGGAATATCTTTGCTAAAGCATCCAGATAGTGAGAAGTTAATATTAATTAGAATGTTGTAGACATCCATTGTGTGGATGATCAAGAGATCTCTGCTTCTCTAATGGAGTTTCTTTGGTTTACTCTCCAACATGGGATTTTCTAGCAATTTGATATTTCTCCCCCCATATTCTTTGCGTATCCTCTGTTCCTTTAAAATCAGTTCTCTAATCACAAGAAAATTGTTTTCTTCATTTTACCTCATTGAAGTGACTGTCTACAGTAGTATGACGATGTTGTAAGATCAAGTAATAACAAACTTTGCTAAGAGAATTCTAAAAGATTTAGATCAGAGTTGAAATATAAGAGAATTGTTAGTGTAGAAGAATTTTATAAAGAACATCCAGTATATGTGATGATAATGTTTCAATTTTCCTTTTCATATTTACAGGAGAGTATGTAAGGGCATATTATCACGAACCATCCAACCCATTCCTCCTGCTGTGTGTCGGTGTGAGCTTATTTGCCCTAGCAACACAGAGGTTCACCGTAAACAAAGACTCCATCATCACACAGGTAAGGGCACTTGCATGTACATGTACTCACCTGAGAATCAATGACACATATTAAATGGTCATCAAGACCGATCTGTGAACAGATTTTGTGATGATGATACTGAGCCTTTTATGGAGAGTGGTAATAAAGATTGATTTTGGACTTATTGTATAGGATCATAATTTTTCCTGCTGTTCAAAATATGATAGCATGACTCAAGTTTCCATTTTTTCGCAAGATTATCATCCTTTGATGGTCTTTGGATATCATGTTGATGATTGTGATGATGATAATGGTCTAGATGGTGATTATGTCAATGATAATTATGATGGTTTTGTTGAAGATGATGATACTTTATCCCGATTATATTATCTTTCAAACAGGGTTTTTCATGTCTTCGGTCGTATCAGAAGCTAAGAGGAGATACACAGGAAACCAATTACAATATTGGAAGAGCATTGCAACAAGTCTGTAAGTATATTCCTTCTCATTTGACATGTTTACACTATTGTATCAATAACAAATGAAAGGAACAGCAAGTGAACCATTAGAAAGCTGGAAAGAGGATTTCGAGTTCATGTGATCATTCTGATCGACATGAACTTCATTTGAATTGTCAAAATCCCATGGTATGCTAGAAAGTAAGAGGCATTCTGACTGCTGTTTGATAGTGGTCAAATTCGACTGACTGCCATTTAAAAAACAACAGCAACAACGTCTTGTGAAATTTATATGAAGTTGACAAGTCGTTGAATTTATTTTAGGCAATTTCTATCCACGTTTTGCCTATAAATAATGAATTCATCTTGCACTGATTCAAGGAAGTATTTGTCATCTTGCTTCTCTAAAAAGGTGAGTTATTTACTTCTCCCTGCTTTGACAGGTTTTATATTATGTCCTTTCTCTCCATTATGCATTTTGTTCCAGCTATTGACCACCTGGCTGTACACTACTATCACAAAGCACTTGGTCTACCTCCCATGATTCTTCATGATGACAGATTTGACCTTCGACCTCAGATAGCCTTCAACCTTTCCCTCATCTACAGGCAAAATGGCAACCTAGAAATGGCTCGAGAGTTATTGGAAACATTCTGTGTCATCTGAGCAAGTCAAAGGTCTTAACCTTAAATCACTTAACCCTGTACTATATTTTGACTTTGAAAACAGCTGCATGAAAAGAATGATGTTTGCCGTTTAGAAAAATATATTTGTGTAAAAATTAATTTGTTATTTTTGTATTACTGTGTAATTGTGTTGTGAAACATTACTTCTGTGCTGGCCACAGAATTTGAAGTACAGTCTAACCTCGTTATAAAGAACACTGTTATAACCAACTCTCATTATAACAAGGTAATTCTACTGGTCCCACTTCTTTGTATTCTATTGTGTTTTAGCCCTGATATAACAAGGTTTCGATATAAAGAGGTAATTTTCTTGGTCTTAGGGAGTTTGTTATATTGAGGTTCCACTGTATTCATTATAGTGCTTTTTGAAATGGTATATTCAGTTTGAATTTTGTGGAATTGAATGCAGTACATATCCAATATTACTGAAATCTGTCTCATATAATGATGTGAGTTAATCTCCATGAGCTTCTCCAATGGTAATCCATATTGAGAACAAATTTTTATGCCTCTGCCCACCGAAGGTGGTGCCGAGGCATTATGTTTTCGGGTTGTCCGTCCATCCTGCTTTCTTGTTCTCGCGATAACTCAAGAACCATTTGAGGTATGAACTTCAAACTTGGTGCTAGTATGTATCACCATATGAAGACAATCTGATTATATTTTGGGGGTATGTAGGTCAAAGGTTAAAAGTAACAGAGGTCAATTTCTGACATTTCAGATGTTAGCCTAGTTCTCGCGATAACTCAAGAACCATTTGATGTGCTCAGAAGACGTCAAATATTAACAGGGGCTTGGTCGTGGGTGGCAGGTTCATCATCTCCCTGGTATGATTGACAAAGGGGGTGATGACCTTGTCCACATACTGCAGCATGGTTTTGGTTGTACTCCAGTGGCTTTTTGAATGCCAGATATCCCACTCCTCTGGGAATTCCGCTGCTGGATGTCACTGCTCTGTCTTCCCCTGATATATGACTTGAGGAGGCAGGAACTCTCCGCTGAGGGTACAGGCAAGGAGGGATGTGTATTGGCACTTGTCATCCATCCCTTTGATGAACACCTGCCTGTCTCCCTTTGGATGCATTGCCCACTTTGTTGCTGGGATCACATCCACCGCCGTCTGATCCCAGTTGATGATCAGTTCATCTGGGATTTCAAACTTCCAGACTATGCGACCTATCCGGCGGTGAAATCTACCGGCAATCTTGTCAATGTCGTCGGGCCGATTCTTCACCCCCTTTGTCCCCTTCCTCTTTGTGTATCCCATCCGGTCAAGGAGTGAGCAGGCCCAAGTCTTGTAGATGGTAACAGAGCCATTGTGCTCTACCAGGACGGGAAGCTTGGCTGCTTGCAGCAGTCCTGTGGTGCCAGCCAACACCAGCTTAGTGCTGATGCTGCCTCCACTCTTCCTGACTGAACTTACAAAACTCTTCACCTTTTCGTCCCACTCCTTTCCCAGCAACAAAGGTCGGCCCTTCACTCCTTTCTGGAGCTCCTCTGGGTACACAGCCAGTCCACCACTTGTGCCAGATCCTGAGTTGATGACCTTCAAGTACATGTAGGCATTTTTCATGCCCCTTATTGTGCCCTCGTTCACAGTCTTTTTTAGTTCAGTTGAGAACTTGTGTTGATCAGCCGCTACTCCATTTTCAGCAGCATAGCGACCAATTTTGGCTCTCAGCTCACTGCTGTAAGCCCCATAAGGGCCATGCCGCTTCTTGGGGATTGATGATGATGATAATGATGATCCCGATGAGGTTTCATTCAATACCTCATCAACCTTCTCATTTGCAGCTTTTACAGCAGAAGGAGGAACCCCATGGGAAGAATCAGAATTTGGCAGATTTGGGGGTTGCTCAATGAAGGGCTTGAAATAACGGAGCATGATGGTAAAATCCTTGCGATGGTATTTTAAAAATCCACTTCAAAATAAAACTGATGTCAATTTAATTTCTGCTATAAAATTTATAAGAAAACTTCAATCACAATTGATAGCAATGGCGTGAAACCGACAGACACACACGCCCTTACACACAATCACACACATAGCACTGTACTTTATCGTAAGATTTATGAATGGGCACTATTACTATCACGTCATCAAATTTGTGAATGAGCAGTGAAACGTCATCAAAAACTTTTTCACACGCTAACCGCTACGTCGTCACAAACTTTCCCATGATAGAACCAAGAGCAATCCACACACACAAATAAGCACAGCAGTCAGAGACCAGGGAATGCACAGTCCCACCTTGTGTCAATCACACGAGATGGGCGTTGGTGGGCGGGTTTTAAGTTGCGAGTTTGCGCCAATCAGCTTTGAGAAGTAGGTTTTGTCCATTGTGATAAAGGGGTGCTAGGTTATTACATGCATCAATACGCTACTGCCTGTGACTGTATTTGGTTAAGGGAAAATGGAAGTAACCCCTCTGACTTTCATGACAATGAAAATGGCCTGCATGGACTTCGACACATCATGCTCGCTCTGCGTGATACCCTGAGAGGATGATATGTTACTCGTACATACGATGCCGGCCATGCCAGGCTTGCTAGCTAGCTAGCTAGCTAGGCTAGGCCGCCGGGGTTGCGGGTTAATTGTAGGCAAAAGAAAATGTGACTCGAGCTCCACTTACATGTATATGATACGGAACATACAGTACATGTAGCTCAGAATCAGTGCAATCATTAACCAAGGCTCTTCAGGGTGCGGAAAGATGCTGTATAAGACGGAATTCCCCTGGATTGCGCTTGGGGACGAGCCCAATAGGGGAGCAGCGAAAAATTCACAAAAGGCGGAGATTGGAAAGGACCACCATACCTAAGCTATTTCTTTTCTGATTTTTGCAAGCAGAATCTGCTAATGTCCACTAGCAGACTTCAAGTTATGTGATGACACAGGATGATGTTCCCCAGTGAAACCCAAAGGAAAGTCATCCCTGAAACCCGAAATAAGCAGGGCAGCTTTCCAGCGATGTGGAAGTCGGTTAAGAAAAGAAAGCTTTCTTTGGAGATTAATTGAAGTTGGAGCTAGGCTTCTCTTTGTTGTTAAGCGTTCGAGCTGTGCGATGTGGAGGCACAATTTCCACATTTGTGTGCGAATTGGCACACGATCCAGACGATCCAGTGGAACAGAGGCCTGAAAGTGCAAATCACCTTGAGCATGGTTATCCCTCTTTAATAAGCTGCCTAATTCGATAAACTCCCTCTTCCAAATTGTATCCCTAACATTTGCCGGTATCTCCCCGCCCAGCTCGTCACAAACACAGCTTAGCATGACCGGTTGCATGGGAAAGATTGTGTCCGAACCCATGGGCAAGGCTGGAGCCGAAGGGGGTGGAGAGGCTGAAGGGGGAAGATGCTGATCAGTCAGCGAGGTATCAGCCCCATTATCGGATGGATTCACAAGTGGCCAGGGGGCCCCCATTGTCTCGAATTCACCGATATTCGTCGACACCGAACTCCCAGCAGCATGCCCCGGCGTTGAGTTGACGACATTGCTGACGTCCCCCTCTACCATGGACGGAGGTGAAGCACTGGTCATTCGGTTCGAACGACGAGGCGTCTCCGCGACCTTTCTGGCTGATTTCTTCTTGCTCTGCTTAGGCATAATGTTGGAATCTCAATTAACCAAGGCAGAATAAGGCTCTTATCCGCAACTCCAACCAATTCCAAATGCCACTCTTAACAGCTCTTGAAATGCACAGCGCCGACTTTCAAACTCAACAGCGACGCGTTCTTAAAGAATGAATAAAGGCACTGTATTCAAGTAGCTATGAATAGAGATTCAGTCCACACAGAGAAGTGCTATAGAAGAATTAATAAAATCACTGTAACCAAACTGCAAATGATCTAGCTATTAATCTAGCTATTAATTCAGCTCAGTACTGCAAAGTGTCCATAAATGGAGCAAAAACAGTTATTGGAACATAATTGTAAAAGAAACTAAGATGTAGTATAACTCTGATTAGAAAATAAGAGATGCACGTTGGACAAAATCATGAAGGATAATGACCAAAATTGAGATACATGCAAAGTTTACCCTATCAGCGCGATGTTCCCACTTCAGTGGCACGCTCATAAACCTGCAAGGTAAAACACCTGTTACATGCGCTTAATGAGAGGGCTAAACATAGCGGCCTTGTCTGGAGTTGAAGAAAACCACTCATTAAACCCACTGCATGCGTTAAGAGGTACTAACAGGTAATTGTAGGCTTTTTATTCTGGTTATCACAATATTTCAAGAACTGTTTGAGCCATCAACTGAATTTAGGTGGAGGCATATAGGAGACGCAGTCGCATTCATCTTGTTTTTCTTGTAACAAATTTCTAAGGAGAGATTATCGCTGGCGCATGTACAGTCAGTTTTCATGATAAGAAAAGTAAGGGTTGCAGTAACAAAAATGATCTGTAATGATGACAAACTTGTTCTTGGTTGCAACTTACCAGATTATAATGTGCAGCCTTTGTTTCTTGTAACTGAACAATCCACCTGGAAATTGTCTTTGATGGTATGCATGATTTGATAGTTTTCCCTTGACTTGGGAACAATTTTTTTTCTCGATTTTCTTTCATTGTGGGAATTGAAAGGAAATAAAAAATATGATGTGAAATATTAGTTACGTCTTAGGTATTTATCCTGATGATGCAAGGCCAAGACTTGCTTTGGCTTAGTGTAGAAGTTGTCTGTGAATACATGGTATCCTTTGTTGAGAAGCCAAGCCTTTTCCAGTAGGGTCATGACCACTGCATGGGCCTGCCCCTTGTCATGATGAATGACAAAAAAAAAAACCTATTAAAAAACTGTAGTGTCCGCCCTGTAGAGGCAATATTCTGATAACACAGAATGGAGATTGATCTAGATATAATTTTTATGACATAAATCGTTTTAGATTATTTACTTTTCGTTCAGAAGTAAGTTGTTATTAGAATAGTTGTGAGACATTGGAGATATGTATCACTTTATCTTTAGAAAGCACAGAA
The DNA here is from genome assembly GCA_025618425.1 of Heliocidaris tuberculata. Classification (NCBI taxonomy): domain Eukaryota; kingdom Metazoa; phylum Echinodermata; class Echinoidea; order Camarodonta; family Echinometridae; genus Heliocidaris; species Heliocidaris tuberculata. The sequence continues at coordinate 45,347,382 of CM046838.1, forward strand.
AATACTAGTTACCTACATAGACATCGTTGTTCATGAAGAGTAGGTAATTTTCACACTCATTGACATATGACCAAATTCTTGACCTGCCAGTGCAGATAGTCTTTTTCATTGAAAGCATGTAACCTGATCAGTGATCTTTGAAATTAAACATTTGAAATAAGAACACCAATAATAGTCAAGGAATTTGTCATGTTCCAATTTTTCATCTTCTTCACTTCTATGACTTTTGTAATTTTCTTTGATGCTGTCAATTTTGTCCAAACAGAACTGGCCAGATCTTCAGGAAAAAGCTGCATTTGGCACTTGATCAGCCATTTTTTTCCTAAACACCTTAGTTATAATGCATGCTTAAGCTTTTCTTGTATCTCTTGCGATGCCCACTTCATAAGTAGTATACAATTCTGTTACATGTATCATGCTTCTTCTTGCCCAATTTTGTTATCTTTTGAGAGGTTTGTTGAACCTCACTGTAGATTGCCCAGGAGTGGTATTCTGAGATTTATTTTGTCTTGATTTTAGTGCAATGATTTTAATTGTCATAACAAAATGTATGGTTATGGCGCATCATTGGTTAATGACTGCGCAACAGTAGCTGCATATGCTGAAGTCAACAGTGCAATTACCAATGAAAATTTGCCATTTAAAATTTGTTATGACAAATCCACCCATGTATTCAATGGCTGCATCGATCACAGGAGACAACTGCAAGTAGTTGGGAACACCTGTATAGTCGTTGTCTTCTGCACTTGGAGCTTGGTCTTCGAGATCATACATGTACCTCCTGATGAGAAGCATGTCATCCTTATCTGTGTAATACATGTATGTCTTTCCATGTGGTCTAGAACTTGATACATGAAGGATAGGAGTATTCTCCTGTGCAGTGCATTTACCCCCTTGTCCTTCTAAATGTATTTCATGCTGTACAAGGGGCCGTTTGTAGAAAGCCTGAAACTGTCTAGCTGTTGGGTTGTTACTGCATGGTGAGTGAAGCTAGGGTCCATTGTTGGTAGTTTCATTGTTGCTCCCAGCTCTTCCATCATTTTGAGATGACAGGATGGACCATCACATGTCAGTGAGGCACAGTTGACGCCAACATCATGGAGCCATGTCAGGCACTGCTGGACAAGGTTGGCCCTTTCTTCTCCAGACAAACTGTTTACAAGGAAATACCCAACCAGAAGCTTCCACTTGCTGTTTAAAGCCACAACCATCAGAGCATCATGTGCAGGCAGAGTTGGGTCATCTTGAATATCGATGACTATGTCTACATAACCATGAAACTTTGAGCTGTTACATTCAATATGTTTCTTGATGGCCATCTCATCCATCATGAGGGCACAGACAACTTCATTTCCCTTTTCCTTGGCTTGTTCTACCTTCAGCTTCAGAGCAGAAAATGACTTTTTGGTAAAGCGTGGTTCTCCTTTTACTCCAGAGTACTGATGACTGATGGGTAGGGTAGGGCAAAGTTGAAACATTTCCTCACGTATTTGTATGCTTTTGCACCATAAAAGTTCAAAATCAGTGCAAAGGCTCTCAGCACTGGGGGATATGATTTCCTGGTCAGTTGTCCACTAGACTTATTTGCCACCATTCTTTTCATCATATCTGCTGGGACATTCAAAAAAGTCTGAAAGAATTTCTGCTCCATTAGCTGAAAGCATGTTCTCGTCCCTCATTGTGCCCACAACCTCCTGTAGATCTGTGACTTTCTTTCCCAATCTGCTAGTGTCTTCACCTTCTTCTGGAGATAATTGATTTGGTCTACAGCTCTATCTAGTTTTTCGTAGTGTAGAATAGGAGTGATCTGTATACATACATGTATATGTGGGATGATTTGGGTGACTCTGGCATGGATTCGGTTTCTAATTTCTCCTTGTCTGAGTTCCTTGCCTTTGGTGGCTTTCTGGAAGCTTTTGTGATCTGGAGGGCATGGGAGGGATTCGATCCTTTCAGCCAACACCGAGGGGGTGGGTTGCACAGATCACAGTGCGTGGGGATGGGTGATACATAGATCTAATTCTAAATTAGTTTGTTGACGTCAGTCTCCACAGGGCACAGGCTATATGTGCATCCCACGTATAGCTCTGTGGTTCAATTACCACTATTCATAAACCACAGAGCTTGTACATGTACAGCTAGCCCTGCCCCTGGCCTGGCCCGAGTGAATTCCACTCATACATAAGCAAGGTTATTATATGTAAATTGTAGATGAGTGGATTCTGAATCTGAGTTTGTTTCATAAAAGTTCATTACACAGTCACAAAATTACCTATTTGTTTTGAGATCTTATATTGAAATTAGCATGTCTAGTGAGTTAGGCGCTGTAAGTGGCGTAGGAAATAATATTCAGTGATAATGACATTAAAGACAAAACAGGTGATATATCTATGAAATTTCTTTTGTTATTACGCAAATTCTAAGTCATACTTACAGACCTGTTAACTGTTTGTCCACAACCTTTGAACTGACGATTTGTGGAGTTTACAGCTGCACATGCAGGCATTTTCCAGCAAATTTGTCACAAGTCTCAGGCAATGAATTATGTATACAACAAATAGGAAATAGCATTGTACGGTGCTTTTTGTGGGTGGTAAAATGGCGGCCGACCTGCATCACTTTGATTGGCCAATCGGATATCTAGATTTTTTCCGTAGAGAGATCAGTGACATGTACATGTACATGTACTCACTACCATGAGTATACAAGCATTGGCTCACCATTCCAATATTGCCGGTTATATAGTACACTGCACTTGGCCTGGGTATGGAAGGTACATCATTGTTTCTCACTAGCAATTTGTACTCAAGAGATGCCAAATTGAATGTAGTATGATATTCTTTTTAAAAAACCATGTCCGCTTTGGGAAAAAACCTTTTCATGGAAAGTGAAATGGTCATTCCATTTCAATTTTCTGAATTGGGTCACATCTAAATCTTTGTTTGATAGATGGCTTACTAATATGCATGCGGTGCTGATTGGTGGAAAGAAGTATCTTCTAGATATCTCCTATAGTACTGCTTTTTGCAATTGATGCTACTCTTTGACTGACTTGTGGTGAAGCTCTGTCATGTATGCATAACCTGTGTGTGTATTGGAGATTCTTATATTCTTTAGACACAACTGAGAGCCATTTTCCCATGCTCTTTATTTGACTTGTCTTAGCCTTTTTGACTTTTAAATGGGAGACCAACTTAACCCTCTGTAGCTAACCATCAGAATATATGTCACTTTGTCTGTAATACACATCCACCATTAAACAAACTAAGGGTACAAATTTAGCAAAAAAAGGCAAAATTAAGCATGAGATAAAGATGTGCAAGAATAAAGTTTACTTGCAAGGAGAGAGAAAAAAAAAAGTAAAATAGAAATAAAAGAATAAGATTAAAAATAAACTATATACTGATCTAACACCCTGCTACCCCTCCTTCACTGTATAGGCAGTGGAGTAGAGGATCCGAGAAGGAACCAGGTATTTTGGTCTGTTAGCGGGTGGTTCCAACTCGGTGAGGGGTTAGTCAGAAGACCACAGATAAAATGCATAAATCCCAAATGAATTGTAAGGAAAATTAATAAACAATTTAATAAAAGCGCTGGGGCACAACGTGTAATAAGGTGTCATAATTCTTTTATTTATATGGATCATTAACAACTAAAGAATAAAACAATTACTAAATTGATTTCACATATATTGTCAATAAACTCTTAATCTCAATCAAATCAAGGGACCATATTTTACCCTAATCAAAAATTATGATAACCTAACTTAAACTATTAACATTAGTGGGACATTAAGGATAGGAAGAGGTTAATGAGGGGGGGTGTTAACGGTGGCCACTTACATGCAACGCGGTTGTTTAACTACGCGATATCGCGACTTGTACTGGCGGACTGTTGCAGCAGTTACTGACGGCGGGGACGATGATGCGGGAGCAGGACGGACGATGACGTTAGATACAGAATGATGCTGTCGATGACGATTGGAAATACTAGTAGCGTCGGTGGACAGGAGAATGAAGAACGTAAAAAGGAACGACGGGAACATTGTCATGATTGTATATCAACTAGCTGGAACGAATTACTTGAAGGGATGAAACAGGAACAATCAGGAACAATCAGGAACAAATTAACAGGAGCGATCAGGAACAGTTAACAGGAATTGATAAATGCAGGAATGAATTAACTGAAGAAATCAGGAACACAGATTTATACAGGCAACTTGTTTTTCCAATACTGTAGCTGTGGCTCGATGTATAAATAAGTTGCTTCGTAGCAGAATAAAACTAAAAGTTCATTTTTATCAGTGGGCGACTTGGAATTACACGACTTGCGAAGGTTGTCCGAACTTAGATGAAATTATGAATCAATAGTTAGTTGAAGAGGTACGGGAGGGTAAAGATGGGAGCCGGAAAGGATGGGGAGCCAAGTGAGTAAAACAGGGTTGGGGTCTGGTTTTTATACCTAATTACACATTCATAATAGTCTGCAGCTGATTGGCACATTATTTACAGAAAAAAGGATGGGGAAAGAAACTGCAATTATTATTGGTCAATAGTTCGTAGGAGGGGTCAGAATAGTTCTGCCACACTATCACATTCTTTGACCACTTGGACTTCCTGACCATCTGTTGTATCAATTAAGCCCTTCTCAGTTTTGTTTACACAGGTTGGAAGATAATCCTCTTCCGCTGGCCTAGACATAATAACTTCTGGTCATTTCATTATGTAAGCTACATTCTATGAGGATAGAATATCCCTACTCACAGGAACTGGACTTTTGAGAAAAACAAGATTATATTTCTACCACCATACCCCACATGTAGAATTTGCTAGTCCGGAACAAATCAAAGAGATAGAGATAGAGATAGAGAGGGAGAGAAGAGAGAATCGAAGGGGCTCACTCATAGAGATAGAGAGGGAAAGAAGAGAGAATAATTTGAAGGGGCTAACTTTCCTATCGTTACACCGACAATAAAACTATAGAAATACATAGTTTGCAAGGCAAGGTCGAGAAATAGGTGAAGTCCTCAAAGATATCCAGAGAAGTTCCACATGGGTAATCACAAACAAGCTTTATGATAATAATAATAATAATACATAACATTTATATTGTGCTTATGGAAAATGGGAATGAAGATTCCAACTGTAGCTAGGAGCCCATATAAGCACCATATAATTTACAAGAATCCTCCAAGCGTTTTGCATAGCTCTGCACAAACATCTTTTGCAAATATCTGAAACCATGCATAAAGTACATGTAGTATATCCATGTCTGAAACATAGGAGCACCTGCTGTGACTTGCTTTGATAGAACACTGCATTGACTGTATAGTATAACACCACAGCTCCATCCATTTCGCATATAAAGGAATCAAAAAGTGACAACAGAGTTGAGCAGCATACTCTGATACTTATTTACAAAATGTAGAATACCTCAGCAAAAACATGAAGTTAACGCAAATCCCATACTCGGATCGTGGCAGGGTACACCATATAAGCATGTTTCCCTTCTTTACAAAGACGGATTAGTTAAAGTATGTTTCTAGACCCTTCCTTCTTTTCTCCTTCTCGATGTAGGTGGAAAAGCCGATGAATATTGGACGGGGCGTGGGTGGGAGGTAGTCACAGCACCTGCCGTGGGACCAGCGGGTGGTTTCTTGCCAGATCTGTGAGCCTGTTGGATTGTAGTAGGGATCTTAGATGCATCTAATAAGTTAGATACAAATTTAACACAATCTCCTCCTTCAGCTCCCTCAGGGACATTATAAATCACTATGTTGCTCCTGCGTGATCTGTTTTCCAAGTCGTCTATTTTAAACTCTGCATCACGTAGTGCGGAAGACAACTTTGATACTTTTTCCTCAAGATTCTCAAAGACTAATTTTAGACCGGTATGTTCTTCTCGACATTCTTTACATTCTTTCAGCAGAGTCTCAAATCTCTCCTCCTGTCTGGTTTCGAAAGCTTTAAGTCTGGCTTCGAAAGCTTTAAACCAGGCCAGGGGACCTTCAGCCTCGCCTGCCAGCAGCTGGGATGGTGCTCCGGCTGAAGCCCTGCTAATGCCATTAGTAACTGGCATGTCATTGTTTGCTGGCTTGACCTCAACTTCATCCACCAAAATATCACAGAATTTCTTCTTAGCTGGAGAGTCTCCTGTACTAGGATGATCTTTGAGTTTTCCTGCTTTCTCTTTCATCATGTTCATAGTTGCACAAATAGAACTCACACTTTTTAAACGAAGTTATGTACAAATTGTCTCCAGCTCCCTCCGCACACGAGCTTACTCCGACGCAGCCATTTTTTCATCCCTACTTTAAGAAGTTTGCATTGGTAATATCCCTCAAGCCTGTACAGGACAAAGTCCACAAGCTGAAGGACATTAAAAGCTCTTGATCTCTGAAGGATCGAATCTTTCATCACACGCATAGCAGCCTCTGCGTAATTGTTGGTGTGGTTAACTCTTATCAAGAGCTGCATCCGGAAGGCATGTGCCCATACTTGTTATAATCTGGATTCTCTATCTGTGGCTCCATCTCGAGGATATTGAGGGAGGGCACTGGATGGAGATTGCCCATTATATAGAGCGGCCTGTTTGGTATTGGTGTCACTATTAACATCCCTGTATTTCAGGGCTGATGAAGTGTGGAGAGTGTGATTATGAACCCACAACAATTTAATGGATGTGGGGTAAATCAGGATGGGGGGATCTGAACTTCTGTATACATATAAAATAAAACAAATGAAACAAAATATAGCTACATGAAATTCATCACTATTAACAAAATAAAGCTAAATGAAATTTATCACTATTCAGCATATTTATAATTTAGGCCAGTAATATCAGGAAATCAAAATTAAGAAAATGGCTATTCTATTGGTTCTTGCACATGTTCAGGTTCATTAGAAATTATTTATTTCAAAAAGAGTCATTCTAGGTAAGTTGTGACACATTGAAGATTGTCAATTGTTCAGGCATTTACATGCTATATGTTGAGAGGTCTCTCTTGTTCATTCTTTAGTTCATATACTATACGTGACTTTAGAATTTGAAGGGAAATTATCAGAGAAACATTAGTGAAACTTTCAGAAAAATCAGACAATGAATAAAATATATAGAAATGAATTTTAAAAGTTGAGATAACTAATGATATGGAGAAACTCCCATTTGGCAATAATTACAAGATGCATGATCATGTAGACTAGCCATGGGCAAGGAGAACTTTTGCATTTCTTTCGTACACATTCTACTCAAAGTATTGCATTTTCTAAATTCTGATGGCAGAAAAGATTTTTTTCTTAATGGAAATCCATGTAAAAATATATTACTTCATCATGGGCATAAAAATTCAGTCAATTATCCTAGGTTGTACGACCTTTATTCCGGTGACGATTGCTCAGTGGTCAATCCCCTAACACTAATCAAATGACTAACTTCAGCCCTGGACTAAACACTATACCTAAGACTACCCCTAATAAACCTAACATAAAACCCTATCGCAACCCTTACCCTACATCTTAGACAAAACAAAGCATGTAGCAATTGTCACCAGAGCAAAATTTGATGCACCTTATCCTAGTATAACTTTATCTTTGACTCACCTGCTCTTCCTTCTTGTCTTTTGACTCAATCTTTTCACAATTACTTGTAGACTAGCCATGCAATCAGTATCCTTCCTGTGATTCTCCTTTTGTCCCCCCGCTGTTGGCCATGATGGCACCTATATTCCCTCTATAAATGCACTAAAGAAAAAAATAAACAGGCATGATTAATTAATCAATTACCATGAGGATGAATCAATTAGATCTAGATATGTTGAAAGGAAAGAAATTCATATTATGTGACAAAGCTTGCAAGGTTAAAATTCACCTACGGATTTAAAATCCCCTATATTTAAACAAGTTCAGATTTTATTATTACATAATCACAAATATGATATTAATCTTTACAAATCAATCATTTTTCATATTCTCTTTAGACATTGAGCAGAAATACAAACCTTAAAAAGGACATATTTAGTTGAGGTAGGATATGTTCTTTTCACTCTCCACGTAGACTTGGAAGACTTTGGAATTCTTGCAACCACTTGAGAGCGTCTTCCTCAGTTGCTGAATCAAGTCTCAGTGTTGCTGAGAAGCCATTTTCAGACTGTTCCATGGAACATACATGATGAGGATGGTTTGCAGGCAAAATAGCCAGTTATATTAATAAAAAAAAACTGAAACAAATTAATAAAATTAAATTAACAAAAGAAATAACACTACTAACAGTTCTAACACTAACTGTTAAACATGTACATGTACACTTAACTTAGATATTAAGTCTACCATTAATAATTGTTGTTCATCCTAATCACTAAATCAGGAAATTAATCATGATGTAATATTTTAAGGAATAGACCTAGACTTAGGATTTTAGAAATTCTATAACATATTACAGTAGACCCTATGTATAGTTTTAGCAGCTCTTTACAGATCTAAGTTAATCCTGTTTAATAATCTAGATCTATTTTGTAAATTAGACAATTAGTCTACTCTTTCAGAAGCTTAGATCTACACCTTAGATCTATACCTTGCAATGTATCAACTTTTTTGTGTGTCATCCTTCATAGAGTTTAAAACAATGTCTAAATTTCAGCTTGATTATTTGATAAGTTAATAAATGAGGGTTAACGTTGTTTGAAATTCATGTTAAACTTAAAGTCGATTGATTTAGTCTACCTGTAATAGTGGTGGGATGGTGCTTTCACATGCCATGACAGTGACGCACAATGACTGCAGTTTATGGTCATCAACTCAACTGTTCATCGGTCGTGGTTTAGGTCACCTCAGTAGCTCTCACAGTTAGAGACGTAGTTGGGATCGTAGAGACAACTCAAACTTCAATGGCGGGCTAGGACTTTGTGCATTGTATGCCCCTGGGGATCAGGGGAGGCTTGGCTAGGCTGCACTGCACTAGCCAAGCCAAGCATGGTACGTTTATATCGATATCGGTCGCTTCCATGGTATTTATCACAGAAATGGCTAGGCTCTCCTGTAAAAAAGATTTACACATCCTGGCATTGATGAAGTGACTGTGTTTATGTAGACTTCCAATACATGCCTTCTCAGTTCAGTATCATACTTCCTTGTTGCAATTAACAGAAATAGGTGGCACCATTTTCTATCTGTCAATGCCATTTGCAATGTAATTTGGCTTTATAGCAATGGTTTTCTTGAAGTTTCGGAGTGCCATCGTGATCTGCATGGATGTAAGATGGCTTCCAAATTGTAGGAGCCTCCCCTATGTCAGGACATTTGATTTCAGATAGCCCTCTACCATGGCACTCACATTCTGCAACCATGTCCGGACTGACTGCCATATACGCAGCATCTAGGGAGATTTGCCTGGGGTGGTATTCTGAGATTTATTTTGTCTTGATTTTAGTGAAATGATTTTAATTGTCATAACAAAATATACGCTTATGGCGCATCATTGGTAAATGAATGTGCAAAAGTGGCTGTGTACGCGGAAGTCATCTGCGCAATTACCAATTATGAAAACTTGCTATTTAAAATTCGTTATGACTAACTCGTGGTATTTCTTGGCAGCATTTGCAATCCCCCGGAGTAAAAAAAAGTTTGATGCAGCAATGATCACATGTACACCTATAAAAATTAAAATAAATAATAAGCCTGGGTCCTGGAAATGAAGTATACACTAAATATAAATTTAATAAATAAAAAGGACTTTATGACCATATATGGTTATGGTCAAGTATAATTTCTCCGTAGAGAGTGGGAGTCAAAAGCAATTTGCTTATTGCTCAGATAACTGTGCAATAAGCAGTGTGCTTATTGCACAGTTATCTGAGGTTTTCTGGGGCTGACGCTGGTGTATTATTCAGCATCTGCTGATGTGTTGAAACAGTATTTTAAAGGGATCTTATATTGAAAACTTACATGACATTTATTATTGGGTCTTACAATAGTATAGTCTTTTGCTGGTCCATATTAGTATAAACTGCAACTACATAGTAAAACAGGGCTGTTTGGGGAATTGCTTGGAGGAAGATTCGTTTGGTTTTTTTGTGGCGTGAGACCAGTGCCAGAAATTTTCGGCCATTTTCGGCTGTCTTTTTACTCAAATTCTCTGACAAGCAAAAAAAAAAAGGTTTGTTTTCGCTATACATATTTGGGTGCAGGAAATTTTCATTTTGCACGTTTGGTGGGAGGTTTTTTCATAAAGTGGGAGATTTACATGCTCAGCGGGAGAGCGGGAGGAAGGGCGTGGTGGCAGGAGTCTCCCGCCACGACACTGGTGGGACGGCGGGAGAATTAGCGTGGGGGCGTGAGACTCCCGCCAAATGCAGGAGGGTTGACAGCCCTGAGTACAAGTCACTCAGTTTTTTTTAGAAATTTTGAAAATACATCCATATCCATCACAAGTCAGAAATTTCCAAAATAATAAAAGATGATTCAGTGGGTTATGCAATGATTCAGGTACATTGCTAATTATTGTTAGGCATATTTGAAGCCCCCCAGTTATGGTTGAAATAGACATTAACATAAAAACACAGCATCCAGTTAAACTGAACAGGTCTATACCGGACCTGGAGGCTGGATGCCTGATGTTTACACAAGATCACTGGGGGAAGTGAATTAGAATTTAGTCTGTGGCCGCTAGCCTGACACGCTTGACATGGTGTGAGGAAAGTCCTGTTCAAAGCGATTTTACATCTCATCTTTGTGGGGGATTTTTTTTTTAAACCTTATTTTCAAGATGGTACTGCCGGCCAGTGATGGAAAAAAGGCCGCTTGAATATTTCTGCCACAGTCCACCCGTGCCAGCATGCAACAGTTGCGAACTTGCACAAATTTAATACAATGAATAACATAACAATTAACGCAGTCAATTTTAACTTTGAATTATCAAGGTCTATTACTTTACCTTTTTAGTATTAAATAGACCCTACTACTACTACTAGTACTAGTAAGGGGCCTACTATATAGTACTACTAGTAGTAGTAGTAGTAGATGAAGGCTTCAATTTATTTATTTATTTACACCATGTATTCTTTCTTGGACTTGGCCCTTGGCCTGGGTATGTGAGTGGCCCGGCCCTGAAAAGGGCCTAAGGTGTACCCATTCTCGACGTTTCGGTAAGTATATTATTCTGTATCTTAGTCTTACCGTTTTAATTTTCATACTATATAAATACTAGTCTCCTTTTTAACAAGTTAAAAAGGGGGAAATTCAATATCCATTCTCATGTCCAAAACTTACCAATGCCGGACATTTCCAGGATCAAGTCTGTTGGGATCAAAGTTTTGGCCAGGTAGCTCGCCTCTCGCTTCTGGGTTCATGCCGCCGGCTTCGGCCAGCCGAGGCTCCGGTTCGTGCTGGTACGCTCTTAGCTGGCCGTCAGCTTCAACGCCGCCAGTGGCAGTGCTCCCGTCCTCATCTTCTTCGTAAAGTTCTCCGATTTCCCCGTCTTCTTCATCGCTGTTTGAGTTCCAACTCCAAGAACATTCGTCCTCGATTTTAATGTCCATATCCAGTCCAACATCTTCGTTGAGCAATCCACAAGACATTTTGTCGTCAAAGTACAAGCTAGCGATGTGAAGAAAGCTAGTAGATCTAATGTATAATGCGTTGTTTACATTAAACTGTGCAAGTCGGCTAGCTCACTGCACGCAAATTGGACGGACTGCCGACGTCACGCATGTCCCGGATGTAAAAAGTCTTTTCGGGAAGGAGGCAATTTTTTTGCATTGAATGCCTCTTAAAACCAAAATTTCTCAGTCGGGTGATTAGCTCTGGTTTATATTCTAGCATCATAGCATTCATGAGAGTTCCCTCTTTATATAGATCCCACATTTAGCAAACTGTGTCCCGTTGTAAAATCTTTTCGCGCCTACTTTAAGTAGCCTACTTGGATCTGCTGGGGGTTGTGCGTAACCTACATTTTCATCATGTTCACCCAGTGGCAATGACTCAAACATCCAAGCCCGAATTCTACTATCGTGTTCATCATCACTTGTTTCTTGTTTCATTTGCAAATTGACCGTGCATGCGTGAGCTATATCTCTCATAATCTTGAAATTACAGAAGGAATTGAATGGCTGGGCTACCCAATCATTTACTTGTACGTGTGCTGCTTTATATTGATGTGCATGTAGCTGTGTTGAAACAAACTAGCATGTAATGTACATGTAGACATGCACATTTCATAAAGGATTCTATTGGTAGAACATCTTGAAAATTTTCAAGATCAAAGTTATTATTTTCTTAATACTTTGCAACGAGTTACTTTGTACAGATTTGCATTGATTGTGTTATTTTTTTTTGTCAAGCATTATGAATTATTATTTTCAGTGCAATTTGTAAAGTATATACCAGTATGCATGTATGTTCAGAATACTTTTTCAAGATTTTTGTTCACTGTTTCTAAGAGGACAATCTAGCATGTAAAGATCTTTCCTAATGATGTTGGAAATGATGTAACATTACTTCGTGTTATGTACTATATGTATTCACTTGCTACTATACTCAGAACAACAAATGACCTGAGACAAATTTTGACACAAAAAAGGGAGATATGATGTTGAACCTTGCTGATATGCAGAAACACTTTCTTTTCTCAAGACTTTTTGGAAAAACCCCCAAACTGTTGGCAGTGTACTAATTGTTGTATTCAAGCACTTGCTATTATACATGTACATGTCTGTTTCCACTCTAGTAGGTCCATGATACAATGTACTTTTGCTATGTACATTATACTACAGGCATTTGAAATAAAGAGTATATTTTTTTACAAAATAAAGTTGTGTTCAGTATTTTTTCTTCAACTTTGCTGCGATTCATTGTTTCCAATAAATGCTGTTGGAATGATGATGAAAAGGACACACATGTACACGTGTACAGTATGTTAGAATTTATGCAAATCACAATGTCCCATTGATGATCAATAGACCTGTTCACAAAGTTATTCAAATTCATGGACATTTCTTTCCTGGGGATCTGGTAACAAGGCATTCCATTAACCTGTTATTAATGAATGTACTACAATACTTGGAATCCAGTTTGCATGTATATACATGACTTCTTGCTATGTCTGAAAAGCCTTTGACAAACTTTCAGGTTGTCAAGAACAGTATGCATAAAATTTGAATATACATGTATTTGTGAATAGGCCTATTATGTACTATGAGCACACACACTCACACATGATAGAGAGAAGAAGAAAGAAGAGATAAGAAAAGGATAAAGCAAGAAGGAAATGAGATTAGAATGAGAATCTGGAGAGAGAGAGAGTAAAAATGAGAGACTTAGAGTATGAAGAATATGAAAAGTGCACATTTGATATCTCCAATCTAAATATACATGTACATGTACGGATCTCAGTATAAAGCGGTCTGATATAACAATATTCCTGATATAACAAGGTAATATTCCTGGTCCCAGCTCTTTATATTCTGCTGTTTTTTAACCTGATATAACAAGATTCCTGCTATAACAAGGTAATTTTGATGGTCCCAAGGACCTTATTATACTGAGTTTCCACTGTATATACATGTACATATATGCATATTACATGTACATGTGTCGCACTCTTCTAACAATAGACTTCCCCCCATCCCATGATATACACTGTATCTTTAATATTTACATGATTTTAATAACATGTACCTATCTTCCTTTCTCTTCCCTCTTTCTCTCACTCTCTCTTACTCTCTTCATCGTCTCTTGCTCTCTCTCTCTCTCTCTGTTCCAATCTCTTGATACGTATTTCCTCTCTTCTCACTTTATTTATTTGTACTTCTGTCTATCTCTTATTTTTCGTGGTTACCCTCCACACCATATTCAGTTACAACCTCTCCTATAAACATGCACATACATGTACATGTCCTTTGTGAGAGAAGAAGTAACAAATTTGTTCACTAAAATAATGAAGCACCATAGAGCCTTCTGTTCTCTCATGAAATAGCAGTTGCATTTATTCATTCTGTTTTGTATACAATAATATGAAATGACAATGAATGTCACTCTATGTCTAATTACACATTTACCAGAAGCTTGTATTCTAGTTCACTCTGGACTCAATTCATCAATTCATTACAAAAATATCAAAAGCTCAAATTTTGTTTTGATACAAAGACATCTTGATTAACAGTCAAGGAATTGGTCTGTGATAATTTTGTAGAGACCGGACATAATTCAAGACTTGATCATTTATTTTATTATACATAACATTTTATGAAGAAAAAACCTGTCATGTTAAATTCTAGTGATAAGATTTACTGCTCACGCAAGAGAATATATCTACCCTTAAATGTAGAAAAAGACAAGGAAAGTGTATCCACACAAGTAATGCAATGTAGGCAGTAAGTTTGACTTTACCCTTAATGTACTTGTAGCTTTATGCTCTATTAAGTGCATGAAATTTGTATCCTTTCAATAATTCAATCATTGATTCCAGCCATTTCTTATGGGCAAACTATGTTTGAAATGTTCAGGATCTCTTCTAAAATGATTTTTACCTTATCCTTATCTACAAATTCAAGATCATTTTGTTACTTTGACATTCTTAGGATTGATTTTGTATCATAGCCAAAATAAACTGAAAACTAAAAGAACATGAGCAATCCCACCCATGTACAGTAGCTATCAAAACCTTTTGTAACAGACATTAAGAACAGCTACATTTTTTGTATAAAACTCTTTGAATTCATTCATTTTGAATAACTTTCAAATTACATTCCCATTGAGAATTGATGTCGAATCTCAGTTTCTGTACACTGGACAAATAATTAGTACTGTCTCAAAGAGTGACCAAATGTCATTCTGATTCTTCTTGTATAGATTTCAACCACATAAATAAATTGAATACAGTAGTTTTGGTAAAACACAAATTTCCAGTTTAAGTACAGTCATTTTTATTCAAGGTAAAATACTTCACATTTTGCATTTCATTTTGAATACATTAATTTGTACCATTTTTTCCCCCTTGCATATGAATCAAAATGATGTTTGTTTTTGTCCCATTTCATGAATACAAAAAGGTTTTCTTCAGAAGTACTGGAACATTCTTTACACTGGCAGAGTACATGTACACATAAGTGAGACTACATGAACCAATCAATATTCATATCATTCAGAACATTAATAGATTTTCATAATTGTCTGTAATAAATACAAAGGAACTTTGAAATAAGAAACTAGTTTATAGGACCTTGTTACACCAGAGTCCCAAAACAAAATAGGAAAAACTGGGACCGACAATATTTTGTTGTTAGAGAGTCTGTTAGTAACTGTTTTTTGTAACAAGTTTCCACTGAACATTTGAATTTTGTGACAACATTAATAGTCTCTACACGTCACTTCTTTTGCAAAATATAATAAAATGAGCAACTCTCAGACGGTGGGCTTACAAAACTACGAGAATCTTCTTTTTGTTTAGTTTTTTTCTGTCTCCTTTTTTTACAAATATATTTACAACATAAGTTAACATACAAAACATGACACAAATTTGGCAAAATATTTTTCTATGAGCTAGCAGCACATACATAACAATGCTTAGAGTATATGGTCATTCACTGGGAATTGCTAAATGTTACTGCTCAACAGCTCCCAAAATTCACAGAATCGATAAAAACAAATACAAAATATAGACACAAATTGACTAAACTGTACAAGAAAAAAAATTGGCAGAAAGAAATCACCATTCCTGCTTCTGGCAGATTTGATGAGCATTTTGAGTTTGAGGGAAAATAAATTATTGCAACAAAATATGCATAGTAAGATGGAAGAATGAAGATTACATGAGAAAAAAAATATTTCCATTTCTATATTTTCAGTTTTTCATAAGTGTATTGAAGTTTATGTGCAAGCACAATTTGCAAAAGCACCAAGGCAGACTGTAGCCTAAATAAGCCAGATTTTACATGTTTACAATTTCCGTCCAATTTCTTTCCAAATTGAATCACAATCTGATCAGATTGTAGAATGTACATGTACCAATATGCATTGTGCTTTGCATGTATCTCTAGTGTACAATCTGCTTAGGTATATTTCAATATGATGCAACGAGCGGTCATTTTGCAAACGCTGTAAGCTTACATTCCAGCTTGGCTATATTTAATCTTGATTGTTTGATAGTAAACATACATGTTATAAATTGTATCTGCAAATAAAAGAAAAAAATGTGCCAAGTGGAAGCCCGCAATCTTTTTTTAAAAATTAAATCAAACCACAATAAAATGAACAGTTGAACACCAATTTTCACAATGCCTTTTGCTAGCTACATACTATCAATGACATTTTGGCAAAAAATATATTTCATTAAGACGATACGATGAGAAGCCTTCTAAACAATAAAGTGTAATAAAAGAAAGTACATGTACATACAGTATCAGAGTAGAAAGACAACAAAACCAATTTTGTTTGGGCATTCAGTCTCCTAAGTCGCTTACAATAGGACAGTTTATGGTAGAAAGGAATACATCTAGAAGCTTGCTTGTGATCTTCATTACTCAAAATGGTTCTAAACATATTGTAATGGCAGCATACCAAAATATAATACCTCCATTCTACAGCACAACCTTTGGAAAACTCAGTTTAAGTAACTTTGCCTTGAGCATGCTCATTTATTGAATTTCCTACTTATTTTGTTCAAATTTCATAGATGCTTTTCAATAGTACAGGTATACCTGAACATGTATATGTACATGTTTACCATGGGCTACATGTATCTTCATATGCATGGACTACACATACACACATACTGGCATTCAATCAGGACTGGCAGTCTAAAATGACTGGACTATTTGGCACAAAAGCTAATTTATTTTAGTTTAGTTAAATCAACAAGTAAATGTACATTCATGTGTCCCCTTTTTCAAGATGTGAAAGTCGGAGTTTGGTCCTTTCTTACCCATAAACAAATAATTCATTTAATTGCAACTACTTTTCATGTTCCGTATGAGATTTTAAAAAGTGTATTAAAATGAAGCATTTTCAGTTCATTTTTTTTTTTTTTTGTCGACAATCTTCAAATACCCAAGACAGGGTAAACCTTGTGGTTTTAACATATTTTCTCTCAAAAGAACTTATTATCAACTTTCAAAAGATGATCTCCTTACAGATTTGAAATATCCAATTATCTAATCATTTTCTGTCAGAAAAATTCTTGTTCTCTCCAACTACCATTTGGCATGCAGAGCACAGTAATAAATAGATGCTAGGTGATGTCTGGGAAAAACCAAGATTATTAAAACAAGATGACATTGTACAAATTAGCAAGGAATTTATGCAAGAGACAATTGAGTTGCTAGAAAAAAAGATAGCATCAGACATTTGACAAATGCTTTTCTAAAGAGCATCATCCCATAACCCTGGATATTGTTTGTTTGTAGAATACCACTTGCTGAACTAGATAATCTTTATCGCACATATGATTTCCTTTGCAAATAACAAGCAGCAGTATGACTGCATAAATTCAAGCTAACCAATTAACCTATTTCTCCCACTTCAAGGTTCTCAACAAGGACAATGAATATATAATTGTAGAATTTTCTATGCTGTTTCTAGCATAATTCACACTTGATTCTCTTCCAGCAAGCCATGATGATGTAACAATTATATAACAACAATGCAGAAAATACATATATGATCCATTTTGTCTTCTCACAAAATAATACTTTGGCAATAACGTCCTCCTCCTATGGGGTGGGTTCGTATTTACAAAACACAGGATGAATATACAATAATGCTTATATTCTTCTAAATTACAAGTCACTGGTCTCCAGTCTTTACACGAGTCTCTGCTAACATGTTGTATCTACAGAATGGACCTGTGCTCTTGTGCGCATATGATGTGACCTCCGTGGCAATACTGTCTGCGGTGGTGGGTCTATCTTTGGCACTATTGATTGTGACAGTGGATTATCACAAGAGGGCGGGCTGCAATCCCGCTCTAAGAGTGCAGTTCTACACGTGACACTAGGTAATTCAGAGGATCTATCCACATGTAACATTCCTGGTGGAGGATCAACAATGTTTCTTTCAGGTGATGCCACCACGGGCTCCGGTTCCACGTACTGATATTCACTGTCCTCGTGCGGCGTCATGGTGCTATAACCGTGGTCACTCTCACTCGGTGCCTGGCCTTGACGGCGCCAGATACGTATACCATGTCGTATTCGCTGGTGGTACGGGCTGGGATGATGTAAGGCAGCAAGTATGATGTTCCCTTGGCCATCTGGAAGAAGAATATTGAAAAAAATATTCAAATATAATAAATTTGAGAACTATTGATAACATTTCAGGGAGAACTCATATGATTTTAAATTTGCTGTTTTACATAGTAATATGTTAAAAAAAGCTCCAATCTTTTATAAGTGGCAGTTATCTTTAACAAAATAGAATGATTTGTAAATATTATGAATCTCATCAAACAGTAACCACAAAAAATAACATTTCTACAGTGGTGAAATCTAGATGTACATGATACTGGAGATCAGCGGAATCACCTTTCTATAACTCCTCTTAAACACACTCATAACTGAAGTAAACTACAGATGGTCAATATGCTATTACATTTTGAAGCAATCAATCAATGGACCCATTTGAAATCAGGAATTTCAGTGGAAAATAGTTCTACATGTACCTTGGCACAGATTATCATATAAATTCACAAATAGAAATAAAATAAGAATAGTTGTGGACTCACATGCTCCAGGAGGTGGTTGGTTATCAGGTGAATTGCTCCCTCCAGCTCCAGGATCCGACTCTATCCCTTCAGCTCCATCTCCATCACCCTGTGTCATCCTAACAGAGGTATCTGATCCTTGCTGAGCCATCTCACGTCTCCTTCTCTCCTGATTGTGGACATGATGACGGTAGATGTAGATGACCAAGGCTAGGGACAGGATAACTGCAAGGAGAGCACCGGCGACCGGTCCAACATGGGCGTTGGCGTTGGTCTCGAAGACATAGGAGCGACGTGCAACCACTGGATCAGAATCAAAATCAGAATTAAGGTAACTAAAAGCATGTGATAAGACACAAGATGCAGCAATCTAAATGTATAGTACATTGGACATCGAGTCATCACAGATTTCACTGTAAATTTCAAAATTGTTTTAGCTACCTGCACAGTTCAACCATTATAGTCTTCATAATGCACTAAATGTGACCCAGCACCACAAAACCACAACAAAGTTGAAAGATATGATTATTTTTTTTTAAGTTTGATTCTGAAATAGGTGATTCTCAGCTTTAAAATGACATATAACTGATCAGAATTGGATGTTCTTAACCACCTCAAAGAATGGCCAGTCCAAAGGAGTGTTACATTAGAGTATATCATGTTCAATTTTGGAGCTACTGAAGCACTCTGACCCATTGTGCAAAGGGATTCCCTGTAAAAGGTACATGTACATGTATAGTAAGGTCACTGTATGAGTGAACAACACATTCTGACAACTGCTCCATAGTCAATTTCCATCACTAGTTGAATTCCTACCTTCAACCCTGGACCAAACACTATGCCTCACCCTAAACTTAAAACTCAATCACAACCCAAGTCCTAACGCTCTATCTATGACAAAATAAAGCCCCTATCTTAAATGTTGTTTGAAAATGTGAGATGATCCAACGGCATTGTACTTACCTATCTGATCACCATATGGGGTAACAGCACCAAGCACTCCTCCAAAGCATTCTCTCTGTGTAGCACAGTATGGGTCTTTGAGAAGAGTACTACCATCTTGACCATATTCACACCACTCACAATCCATCACACCACGACATGTCCTGTACATAACAACAAAGGAGAAGAGAATAACAGATTAATCTTGTCGACTGTGAAATGTTGCATACAAGTACATCAGGACACTGTCTACAGCATTCATAGGGCATCATATTTGTCTATCTTAAATCAAGAAATTCCACATTATATCTTCTACAAATAGGGCCATAAAGGAAATGTAACATCCAACCCCAAAGTTTGGCTGTAACAGATGATAATGGCAAAAATCAAACTATATTCAACAACTTAAATGTATGTCTTTCAAACCAAAATACAATGTCTTGCTACAAATTCAAAGGAAATAACTCCCTTACATTTTAAAAACTGCTGGGGCTCTTCAACTTGTAAGGGTTTGCTGACAAAGAAAAGAAACTTGACTTACCCAACAGTAGCTCTTTGACCACATTGAAAGTCTAGACATTGAGGAAGATCTTTTGTGATGTCTTCATCTAGGTCTGGTAATCCTGAGTTCTCTTCCATTCCTGGACAACTAGGGTTACTGTCAAAATAAACAAAAACACTAGGGTTAGGGTTATATATCATGAACGAGGTGTCTCTGTTTTCATCAACATCTTTGACATTGAAGCATATGCAAATGTATATCTTTAAAACTGAATTATAATGTCTTGCTACAAGTTGACAGGATATATTTCTATTTACTTGATATTCTTCCAGAGGGAAAGAGTTGAAGAACTTATGAAGAAATTTCATGTCATCTGTGGATGTCTCTCTTAACCCACTCTTTAAAAAGGGAAATCAATTATGGAAAAAACCCATCTTACATGCTTAATGTCGGCCAGGGCCAGGGTAATTTTGGAGTGCTTAGAGCATGGATTTGAGCAGTTATAATAGAAGACAGTATCTTTCATTTCATCATTATTATCATTATCATCATAATCAAAATAAACTCAAAACTAGCTTACCCATCATCATCTTTATTGAGAATGTCCCCTGAACAAGCATCTAGATCAAGGGCGCATTCACACGGACATTCACATTCTTCTTGCTCCATACGATGACAGTTCAAACAAAGCCTGTCAGTCTGAAAGGACCAGATAAATATTGAAAGTTTTACTGTTAACAGGGAGATGGATGCCTTCCATTTAGAAAGTCTAGTGTCAAATTTGCTCAAGAAATATTTCACTGTACGGTATAGAGGGATTTTGAAAACATTCATAACTCATTCGACATTTGAAAATGCTTTTTGGTCTCTCATTTGGGCATTTAACATTACAACCTTTTACAAAAACCTCACAAATCTCCAGTATCAACTAAAAATACTGTCTGTTCTATCTGAAATTATCTATTCTTCAAATTGATGAAGATAGTGCCAGAATTCATGTATTTAGGTATTTACCTTCTATTTGACTTATGTTATACTTCTGATTTCACTCCAAATATTTTGTATCTATATTTTGTTATATGTATGATACACTCTGTTATATGTTTATGAACAGAATATTGATGTAAATCAATGATGTTTAATAAAATTCAATTCATGTACATGTAGACAGATAATATTGCACAAAATTTGTTTGAATCTTAGCTTCGATGTTGCAAAAACAAAATATTGTATCACTTTCTGTATTCTAAAACTTGGTTCAGTAAGACAAAATTCAAATAGAGATTACTACAAGGGATACAATGATAAAAAGAGAACACCATCCTTACCATGCTACATGGGCAAAAAGCAGTCACAAAGTCACATGTCTCATTGACCACACCTACGAAAGTATTGCTGAACGGTACAGGAGTCATCTTATACTGGATACAATGCTCGCTATGGAACTTATTAGCTACTACACCATCTTGATAGCTGGTATTGAAGGAGTAGTAACGCTGGACAGTACGGTTACCAAAGCGGTTGCAACGTAGCTTCTGCACAAACTCAGTGTGGTAGAGGACATCATTGGATATCAGAATTTCCTGTTAGGGAGAGAATTTGTTGTTTCATTGGGACTCTCTTTTTTTTAAATCACACTGTGAAGGCAGATTATCCATTACTGTTTCTTAAAATTTTCACTGGTTTAAAATTGAATTCTCTGGTTTTCAAATTCCCCACATCTTTCTACCAATTCATATAAATTTGCAACTCTTTTGAATTAAAATGAACTGAATTCATGGATTCAATGTTAGATTTACAGTAAGCTGAAAAGAATGTTTGTTAGTTAAGTATTCATATCAGAAGAAGATCAAAAGAATTTGAAAACATGACAGGATCTAAAAGATTAAGACAAAGACACAAACATGAGGGATTCAAGAAATATAATGTCTCTTTTCAAATTTTCATTAACAGGAGTAAAACCCCCATATCTACAATGTATTTCACACTGGTTTCAAACTCTTCAACTGATCTTTATGTAAACATTGCCTTCTCATCTTATCTTAAAATTTCTTCAAACTGATGTTTTATTCCTACCTGATGTGTTATGTGTTGTTTCTCCATAGGTCCTCTGCCTAAGGGTTCAATGAAGTAGGGATGGGCAACCAGGTAGCCTCTCTCATCCATTACAAAACATCTGAAATAAAACCACATTACAAATATTAAATTGATTTCACAATGCATGGTTCATAGAAGGGCTCCTACACTTCAATGCACATCATATGCAACTAAAAATTCCATACTCTAAGAAAATCATTCATACAATTTATGTTTTTATCTCCACTTGGGCGGAGTATTAGGAATCAGCACAAAACTGATTCCTATTAATGGGTCATCATGAAGGGCACACTAGAAAATTCCAAAGAATTTGCTCCTCTTCAAAAATGTCAATTTCTGACCTGGATACTGGGTAGTAATGTCATCCAGAGGGACATTTTGATTATAATTGGTGTTTGCAATGTAGATTTACAATTTGTATCTACATAGTTCATCTTTCTCTGTTTGGATATACGTTTATGGTGTCAATAATGTGTTGAAAAATCATTTATATGTATAGTGTCAATGAGCTGAATTCTCAAATTTTTATTTGGTTAGATAAATTAAAAAAATAATGGCACTAGAATTAACATCTATTTATGTGCTTTTCTATCAGAAAAAAAAATGGATGGACTGCAAATATAACCGTCATACCAACTCTTAATGTGAGTTATTACCTGATATGTTCCTCTTCACAGACAGGTAATGTATCCACTAGAAGCTGATAGAAGTATGGTAGTGTGATATCAATACCCATCACTGCTACAACATTGTCTGTCTCAGTGTGGTAACCAGTAGACCTGAATGAGAAGAAACAATAATATGGTTGGGTAAAAATATTAGTGCTTCCAAATTAAAGTATTGTTCAGACATCTAACATTACGAATATATTCTACATGTGAAAGTTCTAATACAACATATTGGAGGGGGGGGGGGGGTTTAGAGGGGCAGTTACAGATCAAAAATTCTCAGTAACTATGTTGACGTGAGCAAACTACACAGGGGTGGTGAATTACAGCTTAGCGTAAAATTTCCTTAATCAGATGGTCCAAATTCTACAGAAATACATACACATGTTTTATTACTCACCTTCCTTCAAAGATAACTCTACTGAGTGTGACAATATAACCAGCGCCCCCGTTGTCCAGATAAGGTGAAGATAGTGTGATCCGACCTGGGTTCTCAAGAGCTCTCTTATACCTAGGAAAAAAAAATTGAGGGAGTTGACAACAATGACTAACTTATTCACATATTGCATTAAAATGGCAGGAAAAACAAATCTAACTAAAGACAATCAGTATTAAATTTAGTAGGAAATAAATGAATCCTTTACTCAATCTATAACAGATTATAAAACGGGTTCAAGAATGTAGCCATCCTGATTGGTCAAATAACACCACGTGACCGTGCAAAAAAAAGTACTAATGCACGGCTAATCCGGATCAAACACTAAGATTGTAGACCCGTTTTATAAAACTATTAATACATGGTTGTGAGTTTGTGCGTTAGTGCGATCCAGAAACACGCAGGTCTTTATCGTGGTGTCTAACACACGAGGCGTAGCCGATGTTAGTACACCACGATAAAAACCTTTGTGTTGCCAGATCGCACTAACGCACTCCCAACCATGTATTAATAGTATAATATGAAATGGGAAATTCATTAGCATCTATTGTATTGAGGTAATATACATGTAGGATATTAAACAAAGCTCTTTCTTAAGCATGAATCTGTAACCAAATTCTGTCATACAAAAAAAGTTACTATAAACCTTAACTTCTCTGGGTAATGCTCACATATATTTATGACAGAAAATTGGAAAAATGTATCATTTTATAAAATCCCTCGTATGATCTCCGTGAGGTTCTTTGTTATGTATGATAACATCCTTTTTTATGTTACATGTACATGTATGCCATGACAGAAATCAATGGCCTTATAACATAGCAGGAAGAGTTTACAGGAGTAACCTACCATGGTCTTCTAGCAGGGTCAAACGTCTTGGGCATCAATGTCCCAGGGTAGATCCACACAGCACCACTGGTGGTAGCAACATACCTGTGCAATAAAGATACATGTATGAAGTACATATATCATTACATGAATAGACTCCTTTTTGCACTGTAACAATATATGGAAGGATGTCTACTTGTATGATCTTTTAACATCCATTACCTGTCGGTGGTTTGAGAGAAAGCTACCTAAAGAATTGGAATGACACATTCTCAGTAAAGATGTAATTTTTCGTTAGTAACCTTCCTTTCAACTTATTAATAAACTCCATCTTATATTCCTCAGTGGATGCATTCTCTTCAAGTGGTCAAGTACTCTCCGGGATTTGAAATACATGTTCAACTAATTTCATCTCAAATTCAATCATCATCATTTTGAATCTACACATTAAATAACATGAAATCTGATCCCTATACACATCTAAAATGGAGGGCTGATTAAAGGAAATACATATGCAGTACTGTAAGAAAATACTGTAAACAAACATATAAATATTACAAAATGACATACTGTACCTTCTAATGATGTATTCATTGATTTCACTCTTGAGGATTTGTTTGATCCAGGTCTTCTCTATACTTCTGGTTGCTGCTACATCATTCTTTATCGTTGGCTGTAGGAAGCAAATCAGAAAGGAAAAGTTAAGTTTGAGTAATACTGAATAAATTAATTGTCACACATGTCCACCAGTTATCTATGTGGGACATACACTGAAGTTCATTTTTCTAAATTCTTCATCTACATGTATCACACAGTCCTCTCCTTTTTTTCTCATTTTCCCTGTTCGTTTCTCTGAATGTGAATATATCACATTTGGACTGCGTATTATGGATAGATTTCATGCTAGAGATATCCTACTTCCGGTGCTTACTTTCTTGACTTTGTTACAACTCTTAAAGTGATTAATGGATTGAGCACAGAGCAAGAATGCAGACACATTAACATTTTTTTTTCTATTTTGGATGCTAACAGAGTCCTGGCTCAACCAACAAGGGCCATGTACATTGAAAGTGATATCAAACCCCCGAACCAGCTACATGTACAACTCCCTACCCAGCATTGCCAGCATACATTTAGAGCTCAGACTGGATTCTGCAGTCATCTCCATCCCATTCCATCTACATGTACCTCTTCATTATTTCTCTGGATATCTAGTTGTTCATCACAAGTGTGTGATGCACAATGCATTAGACAAAGGAATGGTTGAGAAAATAATAGATGGATAGAATCTCTCTTACCTTGAGACCAGGATTAGCAATGAGTCTGGTGTTATCACTGAGGTATGCTACGTAGGCCTGAACTACTAGCTTGGTTTCTTCTTGACTCAGGTGTTCATACGGTGAGGCAAAGCTCCCTGCTGATAGTAATAGACTACTACCATCTATAAACAAGAACAAACAGAAGGCATTTTAGGTATAATTGTTCATAGAGACAGGCACATTTGCCTATTGATAGGAATAGACTAATACCATCTAGAATAAGGACAAACAGAATTCATATTATATGTACATGTAGACCTTTACACACTTTGCCATCTACTTACATCCTTGAAAAAAGGAAAACATGTGAGAGATAGGAACAAAATTAGGCTCAGCTCACAATTAAAAATCCAACAGTGATTCCATTTTAAAAGAGATGACTATACGTTCCTAAATATTAGAACCTCAATCAAAAGATCTTGGAGCTTTAGATCGCTTACATGTACACTTCAAACTCGAGAATAAAATTCATCAAAAGATATTCATAAGGTATCCTATTATGGAAAATGGAATCATTTTGTATTTTATTTAAAGGAATCAAAGTCAGTTTTGATGATACATGTATCTATCACTTTATGGAACAAAGTCACATAATTGCTACCAAAAGACAGGTCTTTCAAGGCCTGTATGAGAAAAGTCTGAGAACCTAGTAAACATACCCATTGTAGAAAGCTGCTTCAGATGCATACACATGTTGGTTGAGGGCAGCAGATCCAATCTATGGTACATGAGACTATCTCCGGAGGGAACTGAGTAGAAAGAAAATGATTAAAAACGTTAAGGCAAGGAAGGAAACATGTTGGAACATATCTTACAGAGAATTACTACAGCAATGTTACAAACAAACCACAATAATGTTGGAAACACTCTGTCCAAATGGCCATTTTGGTTGTGTGTATATGTTTATACCAAATCTAAATTGTACATGCCCCCCCCCCCTTATCCTACAGCCTTAAATCAATTATACATGTAGGTACAGGTCTGTGGTCCTGTAAAAACATTCATTTTCTCATTACACTTTACAATTTCTCAGAAAGAAATCATGTCTCTTGCACATTATTAGCGGCATCGCAATTACATATCTTCTCAAAACATCAAGGGCTTATCATACTGGGCATTCAATAGAGAAAACAAATATTGGAAAACTTTTTATTGACATCACTTACCATTTGTATGCCTGAGGTTGAGGATATCTTTGTATTGTGATAGGATAACAGTGCAGACTGTAAATGGTGTTCCCTCAATCTGTCAAAAGAGTCAAAATAACAAAAGTGGATAATTAAGAAAAGGACAACATGAAAGAAAGGATCTTAACATGAGAAACAAATCAGCATGAACTTGGGGTGGAAGCACGAGCATAGTACAACATTCTGAGATTGATATGGGATAAAGTAGCTAATATTATTCATCATATACCAGAAAAGATAAATTAACATGTTTACTAAATTATATATAAACAAGCTCTTCAAATTTCCAAAGAGTATGATTGCCTATTTATCTCAATGTTCAAACTTTATATCAAAAAGATTTATTTTTCAAGGGATATCAATATGAGAGCCTGGTTTAAAAAAAATGAAGAAACACAATCTTTCAGGTACCCATAAGTTACTTTATTGTTCTATCCATGCTCATTTAAGCACGCTTCATCTTTACCACCATAACATTCATCTTACAGCATCCATCACAACTATTCATCCCCAATACTACTTACATGTTTCCAGGAGTATGTGGCTTGTGTTGTACAATTCTCTGAGATGGGCAGGACAGCACTCCCAGACTTCTCTCTGAAAAGAATAGAAGAGAAAAACAATTTTATTCTAAGATTGTCTAAATACATGAAATTTCATTGAACGAATCAAGCTTTAAAACATAGATGTAGTCAACTGGATTTTTTTCATTTTTCCTTAGAGCAAACAGACTATGACACATGTACAATAATTTCATGCAGTTCATCATCATCATCATCATCCTCATCATAGTTTTGAAGCTGAAATGAAACTGTAGAATAGGCTCATAACATCTTAAGTTTAAAGCAGAAATGTACATTCATTCAGCAAATCCTAATAAGAACAAATGCAATGTTTTAATCTACTCACCTTAGTATGACATCTTGTAGCTTATCAAACCCAACAGATTGCTCAAAATGTTTGATACTAGTGAAGATTGGCTGCTCAGTGACAAGAGAGGGTTTGGGTAATGATGGATGCATGATGGCTAGACCTAAAATCAAACAAAGATAATGGAATATGAGTAATAAAATTAATGGATATAATTCATCATTCAATCACTTTCATGCAACTTCAAGTAATAAATGATATAATAATGAACTTAATCTAAAATATTTTTTCATATTTGGAAATGACTGATACTAGAAAAATAGTGACTGGTGTTCCCATCATAATGAAGGAATACAATATGTATAGATACTACAGATATCTTTTAAAAATCATTTAAGGAAGAATAAACCAAATAATTATTAAATGAAGAATACTGATTAAATATAAATTAATTTACTGCAAAACAAAGAGGTGGGAAAACAAAATCAAAGCATTTATTACTCTACTATTCTTAACATGTAGACCAAGTAAATAAGTAAAAAAGAAAGTTAAAGATGCTTTTTGATAAATGATTACCTTGATTGTCAATCAAGAAGGCATAGGAGTGATCACCCTCTTCAAAGTATGTCACATCTTCTAAGAGGTCAGCCATGTTGATATCTAAACCAACTATACCCAGCACCTGATCGTTAGCATAGCATGGCCTTGTCAGACTCATTATCAAACCTAAAAAAAGACAAAAACAATGAAGCATTGCATGTTACCCGTCAAATAAGAATGTCATCAGGTAAGAACACAAAATCAAGATATTTGAAAGAACATGGAGAGGTGAAAGCAGACCATTCTTGTAAAGGTTTGTCCCAGACACACTTGCTTTCTAACAAGTAAAACTAAAACCAAAACCTTTGTCAAAACTAAAAATAATAGCCGGGTATAACACCAAAGTTGGAGTACTGTCAGAGAAGTTACCTAACCATATAACTGAATGGAAATCTATCATTTTCTATTACCATAGCGATGGCATGAACACGAGGGTGTATGAAAAAAAAAAAGGAAAAACGATCAAACATGAAAGATTACACAAATGTAGTTTTAATTTCTAAAAGTCTATCTCCTTAGAGCGTAATTTCTTTGACACTTCACCAATGTTGACTATAAACTTCACAATGAAATGTTATGTGAGGCCGCTGTTTTATTCATTAGGTACAAGGATGAATTTCTTTAAAAATTCATAATCACATTCATAAGAGAGGAATAATATAATTTTACTCCATGATATTGTACTATTTTATGATCCTGAACCCTTTGTAGTGATAAGGACTCACCTGTTCCAGTAGAATCCATATAAGGTAGAGAGAATGATACAGGTGCTTGTGTAGGTTCCTGTGGTAGTACTGTGTAGAATGTGCCAACGGTTGATGCTAGATGGCTCAGCTGATTGAGTACTGTCATCATACCGATCTGAAAATGTAATGTTTAAAAATATCAACAGTAGCCAAAAGCCTAAAACACAACTTCAGACTAGCAGTATCAACCAGACCATGGGGCCTCTTGCATAAAAAGTTGCGATTAAACGCAACTCAAAAAATTAAACGCAAGTCCCAAATACGTGATCCTGACTGGTTGAAAACCAAGTTGCGTTTAATTTTTAAAGTTGCGTTTAATCGCAACTGTTTATGTAAGAGGGCCAAGAATCTTGATTTTGTGAATCATGATCACAGGAGCTGAAGAAAACAGAAATATTGCCCATCTTGAGCAGCTTTTAGGCCTAAGTAACACTAAAAGTCGAAGGGAAATTTGGCAATCTATGACATGAAATTGAAGATACCTCAAATTAAAAAGAGTTGAGAAGATTTTTACTTCTAACAGAGTGTGTACATGTACATGTACTATTCAACAGTTTGAAGTGTATCATCTCTGTGTGTAATCATGTAATTTCAAACCAAATATCAGCTAATGGTTCAAGATCACATATTTTGTCATATTAATTTCTTGTATGCAAATATTTAGAATGCCTGTGGACTACAACACACTGGCCCTGTTTAATAATACCAACACTGTACATGGACTTCTTAAAAGCTCCTATTACATCACTCTTTATTCACTTTGTGTTAATCCATCCTAAGAATGCCAAGTTCCAGCATTTAGGAGTACAGTGAAGACAGGTAATGAATGGGTGCTAATCCTCGATTGTGTCTACACTGTATGCACAAATAGGTCAAGGATTAAAGTCAGTACTTAAATGAACTAATTCAATGGTAGACTCACTTGGTAAAGAAGTGAATGCTACCAATGCCACAGGAAGATATACAAGGTACATGTACAAAGTACACAGAGAAGAAAAGTGTGTAGTAACAAGTTTTAAGTAACACATCCTTTGTTTTGTTTTGTTTTCATTTAATTGGTAACAAGGTGTACATTCAGGGAACACTTTCCCCCAGACTTTTCTTTTAATCTAAAGTACTGTAAAAGCAAAGAAGAAAAGTGTTCTCCTCACTCCCTGAAATGACATTCCATAATACTCATATACATGTATAATTCTTTAGGTCATACATAACTGTCATGTAGTTCACATTGACAACTGTTTCAATATTTCATAGACATGCTGTATTTCAATGGCTCCTTTCTCAGAAAAATGTAGTTTTACAGATAAGGCCCCCCCAAAAAATTGTTTGGTTGTCCTCCAGTGACATTTTTTTTAAAAGAGGGTCGGTCGGTCAGATTTTTATTTTTATTTATTTACTTATTTATTTTATTTTTTATTTTTTTTAAAGCACTGAGAAAATAAAGGAGGCAAAGCAAGTTTCAATATTTAACGTTTTTACATGGTATTTACATTTATTAATTATCACCCAGAAACATAAAAGAGTTGTTATTTCTCTTACACTGTTTAAGTCTTGTATATCAAACAATTTCCACGTAAGTTTTGCCGTGGTTGGGTTTTGAAGAAAAAAAAAACAAAACAAATTGGGTCGGCCCCATTTCAGAGGGTCGGTCGGTCGAGGACAACCAAACAATTTTTTTTTTTGGCCTAAGCCTCCTTCAAACTTGCATCTTTTTTAGATGATATACATGTACATGTACACATGCTGACATAGCATATTTTATTGTACATTGATATTAAGTGCTTTGCCTGTATCCTACTTGAACACAAGCGTGGAACTCCCTTCCTCACCTACCATTCCACTATAGCTTCATATGTGAGATGCCACATGGATTACAAGTACCTAATCAAGTATCATATGCTTACCTGTACTGGAGGGATATCTGAATCAGTAGCTACAGCTCGATACGTTCCGTTGTCTTGTTCAGCTAAGTCTCGTAAGAATGCTAGCTCTTCCAGTCCAGTTCTACCCTCTGTTTCAGCAAGGCAGACAGAGAAAAATTTAAAATAATAGTTTTTTTTTTTATACAGCACATTTCCAGTTCCAAGTATATTATACATAACTGAGCAAATCCCTGTACAGTGTAACTTAATCCTTGAAACTGGTTTCATTAACAATTCAGCACTACATGTAACAGTACATACTATCCATTAGGGATCATTCTCCTGTAGATCCAGGAGGGAACTGAGATACATCAAAACAAAAATATAAAGGATGAAGCATTTTCTGCAAAAGTCTTAACTACAGATTTGCAGAATATGAAAAAATAAACTATTTGAGACTGTCACCGGTCATCAATCAAGAAGATATTTGAAGCCAACATAGATATGTTTGTGTAATATGTAACTGCAGACAATCAAAATAAACATGGAATATGTATATATACATATATATATATATATATATATATAACAAATATTGAAAAGAAATAATTTCTTTAGATACAAGTATTGCTGTGATCTGACTTACAGTCAAACCTGTCTTAGCAACCACTTGTCTATAATGACCACCTGTCTATAGTGGTCACTTATATTGCCTCCATAAAGCAAGAAATATGTGTCTTAGAACCTGTCTATAAAGGACACCTGTCTACAGTGGCCACTTTTTCTGTTTCCCTTGGGTGGCCTTAATAGACAGGTTTGACTGTATATAATTTAGCTATGTTTAATGTGACTTACCTTCTACCAGTGCATAGGTCATGATGGCTACTCTGTTATTAAGTCTTCTGTTCTCCGAGATAGCAATATTGATAGCTGATTTCACTTCATCCTGATTACTAGCATGGCCAGTGCTGATGTACAAGATTACTGAATCTAGTATTACACAGATGGAAAAAGAGAAGTGAATCAACGAGCATATAATAATAATAATAATATTGTGAAGTTACATGTATATATCGCCCAATACATCTATTATGTCTCTAAGAGCTTTTACAGACCTGCCAATCCTGAAACCCAAGAAATAGGGACAAATGACAAGGCAGAGGCTGAAAATAGGGACATTTCTGAGTTATATACATTACTACAGACAGATTTTTGCAAAAATAGGGACACAGTGGTAGAAGTGGCTCTTTCTTTTACTAAAAATCGGGATTGTCCCTGTTAACTAGGGACAGCGGGCAGGTATGCTTTTACAGACATATTATTAGCCTGGTCTTTGAATTCATGGCTTGCCCGCACACAATGTATGCACCTTCTCCACTCCCTAGGGAGCATTCCAGCCAGGTGGCTTTTGCAGATGCTCACAATGCTGTTCAACCCAAATCGACTTTTGCATCCTACTGGGTACTCATTTGAAACCGTGGTGGAGAGAAGCAACGTAGATGAAAAGTCTTGCTTAAGGACATAAGTGCTGCACCGGGGATTGAACCCACGATGTTTGCATCTCCAGTCAAGTGTTTAAACCACTCCACTAGGACACCACTACTTTATATAAAGGAAGTATGTGCAGTATCAAAAGCATTCTGTCATGATATGTCATACTTACATGTAAACCCCACTACTTTATATAAAGGAAGTATGTGCAGTATCAAAAGCATTCTGTCATGATATGTCATACTTACATGTAAACCCCACTACTTTATATAAAGGAAGTATGTGCAGTATCAAAAGCATTCTGTCATGATATGTCATACTTACATGTAAACCCCACTACTTTATATAAAGGAAGTATGTGCAGTATCAAAAGCATTCTGTCATGATATGTCATACTTACATGTAAACCCCACTACTTTATATAAAGGAAGTATGTGCAGTATCAAAAGCATTCTGTCATGATATGTCATACTTACATGTAAACCCCACTACTTTATATAAAGGAAGTATGTGCAGTATCAAAAGCATTCTGTCATGATATGTCATACTTACATGTAAACCCCACTACTTTATATAAAGGAAGTATGTGCAGTATCAAAAGCATTCTGTCATGATATGTCATACTTACATGTAAACCCCACTACTTTATATAAAGGAAGTATGTGCAGTATCAAAAGCATTCTGTCATGATATGTCATACTTACATGTAAACCCCACTACTTTATATAAAGGAAGTATGTGCAGTATCAAAAGCATTCTGTCATGATATGTCATACTTACATGTAAACCCCACTACTTTATATAAAGGAAGTATGTGCAGTATCAAAAGCATTCTGTCATGATATGTCATACTTACATGTAAACCCCACTACTTTATATAAAGGAAGTATGTGCAGTATCAAAAGCATTCTGTCATGATATGTCATACTTACATGTAAACCCCACTACTTTATATAAAGGAAGTATGTGCAGTATCAAAAGCATTCTGTCATGATATGTCATACTTACATGTAAACCCCACTACTTTATATAAAGGAAGTATGTGCAGTATCAAAAGCATTCTGTCATGATATGTCATACTTACATGTAAACCCCACTACTTTATATAAAGGAAGTATGTGCAGTATCAAAAGCATTCTGTCATGATATGTCATACTTACATGTAAACCCCACTACTTTATATAAAGGAAGTATGTGCAGTATCAAAAGCATTCTGTCATGATATGTCATACTTACATGTAAACCCCACTACTTTATATAAAGGAAGTATGTGCAGTATCAAAAGCATTCTGTCATGATATGTCATACTTACATGTAAACCCCACTACTTTATATAAAGGAAGTATGTGCAGTATCAAAAGCATTCTGTCATGATATGTCATACTTACATGTAAACCCCACTACTTTATATAAAGGAAGTATGTGCAGTATCAAAAGCATTCTGTCATGATATGTCATACTTACATGTACATGTAAATAGAGAGAAGGTTGAGTTCTGGGAAAGGTGAAAAATAATTTGTAAGCCTTTTCATTCCTTTTATGTTAGTTTGGAAGAGCATCTCAGTACAAATATCCCTTGAAAAGGATTGCTCTTCAAATGCCCTCATATTCAAAATATGACGAAAAATAGCTGAAGTGTTTGGGCCGAACATTCATGCTTCATGTGCATGCAGTTCCATATGCCCGTTTTGATGTGCAGTGTACTTGCATTTCAGCGAGATTGAATCAATTTTTTGTTATTTTGATGATTCCAAAACCTCTCAGTATACACCAATTCTTATGCAGACATGATAAACCTTTCCCAATTGCTTTGAGACAGTTTCTTTCACAATCTAATCTCATGACCAGAACTCAACTGTATCTTTAATAATACTTTGCCTTACTATTTTATACTAGACAATCCCATTCCCGTTTCAAAAAGCATAAAAAGAAATAACGATAGAGTGTTGACATTAAAATTGCTATCAATCTGTCAAGATTAACTAACCTGGTTTAGATATATTGCCTGGCATGGGTGACGTTGTCCTTTGAATCAGATCAAATGCTATTCTTAGAGCTGATGTGTGATTTGAAGGACCTGCAAAGAGACATGATCAACATCATTAAAAAAAGAAATGTAAACTAAGAAACTGATTAAGAGATACATGTACATGTACTATCACATGGAAACCTCATAATTCTGAAGTGCACATGATAAACTAGACAAGATATCGACATGTTTACCACGATATAATGGAATAAAATACTTAAAGCATAACTACTTTTAGAAGTATGAGGGCACATGTAATCCATGTTTACAGAAATAAAGCTTTCCTTGCTATATTTTCTCTAAGAAACACGTATACCTTGAATAGAAACAATGGAGAATGTTTGAAGAAATGAAATCTAACAAAATCTAATGTACTTTCTTGGGTAATAGGAGGCCATGATAAAGGAAACATGAGTCATCACTCACTACACATTGCAAAAATACTTATTTCTTTCTTCTTTTTTTTCTTTGTCTCCCCCCCCCCCCCCTCTCTCTCTCTCTCTCTCTCTCTCTCTCTAACTATCTCTCTTCCTCATTCTCTTTCTTAGATTTCTATCTTCCAGTGATTAATTCTTCTGGTTCAGTACATGGAGAAGGCCTCAATGCATTGATTTTCAATGATGTGTCATACCAGGGAACAGTTTCCTTGTAATACCAAATCACTGGAGAGTGAAGACTAACGTGATGAGGAAGCAAATAGTTGGATTTTGTAACAAACTCTCACTATTTGCTTGCTTGTACAGCATGGTCTCTTGCATTAAAATGTCACTTGTTTATATTACCCACGAGAAGAACCTAAAAATATCCAAAGTAAATGAAATGGGAATAGAAATGCTCAGTACAAATAATTCATATTCTGTGGATTCCTACAATGTCCTTGAGATCTGAATATTAAACAATACAAAAGCAACAAGTTTCAAACATAAAAAGTGTTTTAAAGTGTCATACGTCAGAATTCATGGGAAGGTTGAGCCCAATTCAAGAAGAAAAGGCAGCTTTAAGGACAGAAAAAGATTAGATACAATACTAGAATCTAGGAAATTGAATATGCCTTTGTCAGTGTAAGGACTGCACACGTATTGCCTATACATGTACGTCTCCAAAACCCTGGTACAGCCCACACCTCAGAAATGGATCACATTTTCAACAACCACTAATTACTTAAACTAACATCAAGATACATTTAACACCCAAAAACTGCAGCCCCAAGCCTGTCAGCAAATCAGTAAATGAGTCAACTCTCTGTATCAGCCATCTGCATACAGTGCATGTACACACAAGCTAACCCAACCACTTACACAACATCTACACTATAAGAACTCTCCATAATTAGTCAACATTATATCTTAATAAAAATACACAGACTATATGTAAGTGTGAAGAAAAAAAAATTGATTCTCAAAAATAGAAAGAAAGAAAAAAGGAAAAATTCAAATATTTCTGAATACCGGTACTCTTAAGAGATGTAAAGAAAAAAGGAAAATCATGTTTATGTTGCTTTTCTATTGACATTAAAAAGAAAGTGAATCGAGAGTATATGATGAGATCCTGTCAAGGATTTCTGTATCTTTGAACTGAGTCAAATTTGATTTCACAATAACCTACATGTACATATCTCATATTTGAGTGCAGTATAAATAAGACGCAAGAAACATGGAGCCTGACCAATTTAACAAATTGCACAAGGGATAGAAGAGAATGTTCATAACATACTGTACATAAACATACTTTGGGGAAAGTAACTGCCTTTCTAAAAGGCAGGAGAGAAGCAGAGACTATTCCAAAACGTGACTTTATACTATGAAACAAACAACATAGACAGAACTGCATATCTATGAAGCAAGGACATAAAGATAGAGAGATAGAGAGAGAGAAAGAGAGAAAGAAATAGAGAGCAAGAGAGTAAGAAAAGGAGAGAGAGCAAGAGAATGAGAAAACAAGAGGGACAAAAGAGAGAAAGGGGGAGGGGGGGGGGGGAGGAGAAAAAGAAGAAAAATAGTTAAGGGAAAAAAAGCTAATTATAATAATAAAAACATACAGGACTGAGCACAGAAATGAAAAAAAGATTTACATTAGGGAAGAAGAGAGTAAGGACAAGGAGACATAAAAGGAGCAGAAAAGAGAAAATCCCTACAATTTATAAAATATACTAAAGTAGACAAGGATGCTGAAGACTCTTGACAGCACAAATAGAAATCACACTAACTGGAACAAACAACATTTCAAATTGAATAAAAGTCAATCTAGTTCATAAGCAAAGCTTTCCGTGCAAAACCACATAAACAAATACTCCCATCTCCAAATGAAATATAAACATGAAAATGAAATATGGAATATATGTCGAAGAAGTGTGGGCTGACAGGAGTAGAACTGATGAAGCAAGCCTAAGTCACTTACCATCGATTGCCTTGATGCCATTAATAAACCTGATCAGATGCTCTTTGACTTCAGCCGAGGCTGGTGCCAGTATGTCGTCATAGCAACTGCCTGGTTGGCTGATCAAGACCTCACAACCCATGCTCAGGACACCAACCTTTGGGAGGGAGATGGTGAATTATTTTATTTCTACAATTTATTTCAAAAAGCTTCTAATTCATTTGATATACCTGATGTATCAATTGTTGAGGAGAAATTAAAAAAAAATAAGTAGCCATTACTACTTACTTCTGTACTTCTTATTGCAATCAAAGAAGGTAAAACATTATTTGACTTCAAAATATTTCAAAATGCTGAACAAAGGTAATAATTTACTGTATTACTATATTCACATCCCAATCCTAAAAGAAATGTATCTTTAGGATAACTAGTGGAAAGGACAGCAGCAATTTGGTCTCCCAGGATTTAACAGTGGAAACCAAATCCACTGACATACAATAATGCAAGTTGAACACATTTCTATCAAAGCAGAATGTTCTTACCCTGTCTTTACGTGAGAGTGCCCCAAGTGCCGTTTTAGCAGCTTTCTGTGCTATGTCTAGAGACACAGGACTAATAGATGACCCACGGTCTATGATGATAACTACATTGGTAGAAGCAGGTCGCACAGTAGAGGCATAAAGATTCCTGGAACAGAAAATACAGTAATAAGTTAGGTACTTACATGTAGGTCTGTGTCCAGGTACATGTATGTACAACAATGTATGTGGTGGTAGTAAAACACAATGAACATAGTGCAGAATTAACTTTTGTGTGATCCCCTTCCCCCCCCCCCCCCCAATTGTAAAACATAGTGTTCTAGGGTATTGTATTGGGGGAAGCATGGCCCTCTTGTGCTCCTAGCTACGCCTATGAAAAAGTAGACATTCACAATGTACTACAAGCAAAAATATACCAAGTAATCATTTTTCTCAAAGTACTTATTAACACACACAAACAAAATTACAACATTTTTTAAAATAACAGAATATTCAATGACACCCAAATTAGTGAACCAACACATTTCCATCAATATCTCAAACTCTTACAAATGCAAGCTGTATGGTTGATGAACACACTAGATATAGTCTACTGAGAGTCAATAGGGCGTTAAATCTATGTAAAATTGTATGAATTAATGCCCTTCTGGCTCTAAAGAGAAGATATGTCAAGTGCATTATTTCCCTTGACTGATTCTTTCCCAGTCATTCTCTCCCTGTCACATCACAGGTAGGAACACCATGAATCTATCAGAAAGCCTCTAACCCTAATCATCAACGTTCTACTTTCTCTCACTCCCTGGACTCATGCCCCTCACCTACCCAGTCCAAGCTCAACAACACTGCCTCATCTCTACTTTGCGTGTGAGTAGCTGATGGGAAACACAGCCTGCTACTATGCTTGATTGGCTCAGCCTCAAGCTCTATTCACACTGCCAAACTATCTGGTCTTGAATATGTAGCAGGGTTTGACACAAACAGGGGCTCAGTGCACAGTGACCTTAAAATTTCTATCTGGAATCCCAAAACTTAAAAATGTTAACAGGGGCATGTGTACATTGGCAACAGAATGCTCCTCCCGACCCTCACAAATGAAAGGTAGTGTGGAGCCCTGAAAAAAGGGGCTTAAAGATGACAAAGACAGCTTCTTATACATTGTATCTAATGTTTCATTAAGAAAGTAGATCTTGATCTAATGAAAATATTTAAGAAATACATGTAACATCTTGCAGACTGCAGGATGGATGAAATACTTACTTTTCAAATTTAAAGTTTTCCAAAAAATACACTTTGATAACAAGCCTAACATACACATGTACATATATACGTGTACATGTATGTAAATGTATAATCATTTAAATCACTAACTGGGTGATAAAAGATGTCTTTTTAAAACAGGGTACTTCATTATGAAAGAATAAATAAATATTGTTGGTTTCAAAGAAAAAAATACCTCTCATCATGGCCCAAATATTCAATGGAAGACTGTCACATTATCAAAACATATGCACTACACATATTCTCGGCAGTAGAAACAAGACTCAGAGCCCTGCTTGAAGAGATCTAACAGGGCACACAGCGAATGATCTACAAATTAGCAAAAAACGTCAGGGGGCCTGGAAAAACTATCAGGTATATGAGGCGCACAACAGGAATGCTGCTCGTACGAGATAAACAGGAGCTTTCTTGTATCTAGCATCATGTCTACCGCAGATATGTGCGGAGGTGTAGGCGTAATACACCTGGGATGAATATTTAATGAGCGATACATTGCACAGGTACAGTGTATCCTTTATTCTAAGTTTCAATACATCATCCCAAAGAATTACAGTTGTGTGGTAATAACAGTAATTGCTGTTTTACAAGCAGTCAAAGAGGAACTGCTTTCGATAGTACTAGTATCTCGTCTTTTCACTGTTCATCTGTTTCCTCACTTACCAAAGATTAAATTTTCTCATTCTCTATGATCTTGTTCTTTTTCCTCTTCCTTTACTTTCTTCTATCCAAAAAAGGTACTCCATATTTTTTCTTGTTCTGGCCTACTCATAGGAATGGAGCAAACAATACTTTCATATCTAACCCAGATATGAAAGCAAACATTCCCCATATATGCTTTTGCTCTCTCTCCCTTTTTCCTTCTTTCTCAATCTATTTCATATTCTATCTCTTTCTCATACTTTCTCACATTTTCTCTATCTTTCTTCCTCTCTAAATATGTTCTGTCCTTCACTCTCTTTTTTTTTCCTTCTCTCTCTCTTTCCATACACATCCTTTTCCCCCTCCATACACTCTCTCTCTTTTAGCATCTATTCTCTTTTTCCTTTCTCTTTCCATCACTGTGTTTCCTCTTCACCCCTATCTTCCTCTGTTTACCCATCCTCTCTCTTTGAATCTTGGTACTTGCATCCATCACTTTCTCTCTCTCTCTCTCTCTTCACTCCACTCTTCTCTACTCTATTTTCTACATCCCATATGATCATCTCTCTCTCTCTCTCTCTTCCTTCCTCCCTCCCATCCTTCTCTTTTGAAAGTTAAGTTTCGTGTTCATCTTTCCCTATCTGCCCTTCAGGATACTCCAGAGCATCATCTAGAGTTACATGTCACTTACTTGCTACGGACATCTACTGTGCATTGATCTGCATGCTTGTGTGTGGCTACGTATGGAGTGGCAGGGAAGATAGCATGGATACCCGCCTCGGAACTAAAATACTGCCATTTGAGAGTCGGGTTACTCAGCAGCTGACGCTTGAAGGCTGCAAAGATAAATCATACAAAAACAAAGGTTCACTTGGAAAATAGTCCACACTAACACTTTGCCAAAAATCTAGTGAATATACTATACAATCGGTCCATCTACTACTGAATAACTAATGAAGATAATTAAGAGTTATGGACTCAATTCTATAAATGTTGTTGGTACATTTTCTCTTAAAAGCTTTGAATCAATCCGTTTCTGAAATAAACATAACAAGCATTAGAAAAACATCTCTTCACATTGTCCAATGACATAGAAAACAAGCAGAGTAAAAGTAAATCCTGCAAGGAGAATAGTAATTTAACAGGATTATCAACAAAACAAAAAAATTAGTAATGTTCAGTGTATCACTATACAATTAATTTGCTTTTTACTCGAACAACTACTCTCACATAACACAGGAATTGATGTCCATTGAATCAATCATTCTTTTAATCTTACAGAATGAAGCAAATTTCATTTCAAACATGTCTGCCACTTCCAATACACTGAATTTTCTATGATCAAGGATTAGTATAATGTAATGACTACAGTGGTGTATGGACACTATGTCACATGCACTTTATTTGAACAGTACAATGTAATATGTTTCACAAATAGAAATTATCAGTATCCATGTTTCAGTGAAAAGATCTTGTTTTGTATATAAGAATAGAACCATTATATCAGGTCTCTCCGTAAATTGTTTTGCTATGCCTGCATGTGCGTGTGTGAACATGTATATGCAGATTTATTCTATTCAGGCATGATTACATTATTGACTGGGAAAATTGATTCCTTGATGTCTTAATCAATTTCTCCACATCACAGGGAAGAACATTCATAAATAAAATGTAAAATGCAAAGAAATTCAATATTTCATAATCAATCTACATGTAATTGCACACACATAATGTCCTTTACAAACTGGCAAAGTTTCATATTAATGTTTCATACTGCATGTTAGTATTTAAACAAACATTCTTCCTTCAACACATACAGTATATCGTGCTTGAATTGGATAATACCTTTGTTTTAATAACTGTATAACCATGTATACAGTAACCATCACTATGTAGTATCATAAAGCTTCACTTCAGTCAAATGCTACCCTTTCCCCAATTACACAGCCCATAACTATAACACATTGCCATAAATTCTGGGCTGGTGTGTAAAAATATTGGTTTGTTTGAAAGGCATAGAATGATTGATGCATTCACATAGAGCAATGGTGACGATGTGAAATACTGCATGTCAGTATAAACAAACATTCTACTTTCAACTCATACATCATGTTTAAATTGGATAATACAGTCTTCATACCTCACTGAACTTATTTCATTTAGTGACTGGCAAAAGGGCATTAGAAGGGTTGTCTTAACAGCTTTAGTGTGCTACAAAGTCTCTGCAGCCATTTTGGAGAGCACATGATTAAATGTAGCCTACAGGTTTATACACAACTTGAGCAGGTCAGTGAGAAAACATGTACAGAAGAAGCAGAAACAGCCCTGGAAAGCTCAAAAAGAGATTTGATTTTTTTTTTTAATGAACCTATTAAAAATGTAACTTTAAAATTATGCATGCATCAGTTTACATATATATTTTTGTAGCTGTTGTTGTTTACTTTTGGTAATACATGTAACTGTATAGTTCATATTTACATGTATGTCTTTATTTCTAACATCTGCTTTGGAGCATATCTTTCATACTCTATTCAGCTTTTGACCTACACTTGCAGATATTTCCTTTCTTGATTGAGCTGTACACTTTACATCTCCCTGGGTTTACCATCACAACCCATGCCATTGAAGAGTAAGTACTCTGTCTCATATACATGCATGCT
The DNA here is from genome assembly GCA_025618425.1 of Heliocidaris tuberculata. Lineage (NCBI taxonomy): Eukaryota > Metazoa > Echinodermata > Echinoidea > Camarodonta > Echinometridae > Heliocidaris > Heliocidaris tuberculata. The sequence continues at coordinate 45,389,138 of CM046838.1, forward strand.
GTTATCCTCCCAACATAGGCCCCTCATGAATAACCCATCCAGGGAGTAAGATGTCAAGAATAAGCCTTCCTTTCCTTTCGGCATATAAACAAAGCTTTCCTTAATACAAGGTACAAGTGCAAGCCCTTCTACTCATCTCTTCAAGAATACTAGCAAGTTCCAGTTTTCTACAAACCCTTGCACTTACACGACAGGAATGGTTTAAGGGTTAAAAAATCAGCTTTTCTTTTTCAGATTGGCAACACTTTATTTTACTACATTTTCTCATAAAAAAAGACGTTGCCAATTTGCATGGCAAACAGTGGCTTTGAACCATAGAAAAATAGAAGGATGTTAATGTTCATTTTCCTTTTACTGGCAGACCTTCCTCATATCAAATGCTGTAAGATGAGTCGATGACACTGCAAAAATGAACAAAATGTGTGCAGAAATTGTTGCTCTTTCTGCCCATGCATCTGGATGCCTGTACATGTATCTTTGTGAGCTCTGAAGCATAAGTTATTGAGCCACACCACAAAATGTGGGCAATTGTCCTGAATGGGTTAAGGATATACAAGAGCATAAAAATCCTAATAGTTCTACTTGGCCATCCATCTGTTTGTGCAGGGGAGGTGGTTACACTCTGTTTGTCCTTTACAAAATTGAAATGAATGGGTTTGCTTCAAAGGACCTAACATTTATTACCTCTGGACAAGACGGTGAACTGCTTCAATACAAGATGCATGTAATAGTGATCTAATATTTGCTCTGGCAACATTTTCTCCAAGTTCTACTTGCAAACAGATCCAGAGTTTTGGGGGTTGCAATTGGGTTTTGCAATACATTTAAGGTTATGCTTATGACTGTTTGCACTGCTTGGAAGATATTAAAGCAATATCATCACCATTTTGTTTTATTGTAAAAAATCAATACAAGATGAAGATGCCTTCCCAACCCAGGACAGAATCTTTTAACAGGGAAGGGGGTCAGACAATAAAATGACTTACCTTGTGTGAGGTTCTTTGTTGGTATGAATGCTCCAGGAGGTGTGGACAGAGAGGATATTTCACATGCAGTGTCTCGAGAGATGTTTGTACCAAATGTTGCATCATATCTGGAATGATTCACAAATACATTAACTCTAACAGACTAACTTGACAATTACAAGGCATCATTGAAAAACAAAAGTTTAAATCGGTGACTAAGAAAAAACAAAGATGTCACAATCAAGAATGACAATGGATGACAGAAAATTTCACATTGAATAAAAAAAGCAAAAATATCAGTTCAAAATGAGGTAAAGGAGGGGAGTTGAAACAATACGAAAAATTAAATGAAAAAAAATAAAAACTTTCAACTTTGAAGAATTGTGTTGTACTTCAGTACTTCACAACACACAGGCTTACCTGTGTTTTGACTTTGAGAGAGTGCAGCAGTCTACACTGGAAGAAACAGATGCCGTCCTATGTTGCCTGTATAGAGATTCTAATGTGCGTCGATTCGTATTCAGTACATTCTGGAACTTCCTCAATTTTAATCTGATCTTCATTGATATCTACATGTAGTTATGATGAGGGAAGAAAAATAAAATACAGGTCATGATTTATCATAAATAAAAAAATAAACAACACATATCAATAACTACATTAACATTATTCTCGATCCATCCCAGAATTAAAAAAAATAATATACCATATATAAACATATTACACAAACTGATCTGTGAATGCAACATTTTGCCACAAAACTATGGATAATAAATATTTTGTACAATACATTTGGACACATAGACCCCGTTCTCATTACGAGATTTGAAAGTGGATCGCTCCATCGTGGATCGCGCCAGGGCGGTCCACTGGCACGCTGCTGGCACGCCGCGGGTTCACACCTGGAGAGGGTAGCGCGATCTATCGTCGCACTAAGGGTCTTGTTGCCATGATGTCTGACGTTATGGGTTCAACGTTTTCGCGCGTAATTCGATTCAGCTTAACGCTAGCGATCTATACCGACTGTATACTGTGCGGTATATGCGAGCTGTATCCTTACATTGTAAACACTTCCTGGGTCGCGGCGTACTTCCAGCGTACTTCGCATCTTCCTGTTCTCACTACAAAAGAGAGATCGATCTAGCGCGCGCTAGATCGCGCTATCTCTCGTAGACCACCCCCCAGAGGTGGTCCGGTTTGGGATCGCTGTGGATCGCCCTGGATCGCGCCGGAACGACGTCGCCGCGTTCTCACCATAGAGGTGGCACGATCTAGCGCGCGCTAGATCGCTCTATCCCTTGTAATGAGAACGGGGTCATACTTGTTTTCGTGTAATTGTTTCTTATGGTAAATCATAAATTAAAATAAAATTTCATATGACATGAATTACTACTGGACCATTAACCTGAGCAACTGTCAAGCACTACCATGCATTCTTTATCATCATCAAAAAAAAAAAAAAAAAAAAAAAAAAAAAAAAGATTGTCCTCGTGCTTCATTTTCTAAATTGAATCTAACCTTGCATCTTCATTAACCATCATGTACATGTACATTATATAGATACAAGTCTGCTAACTATACACTGTTCACAATGAGAATGGGAAGGTTTATCATCTAGACAGGTTTGTAGCTATCTATTCCAGTCAAGTGAGCCTAATAACCTTGGGAAGCATTCAAGCCTTGTCACTAATAGCCCATCCTCTCCACTCCCATCTCCCACTGTCACTCATCTAATGCATCCTGCTCAATGACATAACCCATGCAACTCAACATCACTTACATGTACTGAACCCCCCCCCCCCCCCCCCATTCAGACATGGAAAACACCACCACTTTCCCTACGATAACCCTACAGCTATACAATAAGTAAATATATTTATCTAGTGTCACCACAACAAAAAGTTATATGATTCAAAATAGCAAAACAGAGATATGGGTATCGTTACAAAGGAGAACTAAAAGGGTCAGGATTAACTCATCATGTGAACAATGTATAGCATGAGAATAGTAAGCTAATAATTACCGTTGGTGAAGGTGATGGGACAAACTATCCTTCCGAAGCGATCTGGATGTACATGTAGCTATCTTTCCGAAGCGAAGCTGAGGAAAGATAGCGTTATACATTCAGATCACCGAGGAAGTGATAGTACGTCTCATCGCCTGAAATCAAAAGGTGATTATTTGCTTTATATTCCACATCTGAAAAATTTAACTGGTACGAGGAAGATAATTATTGTCTACTTCTAGAAAGAGACATTTAGGCCCGAATTCACAAAAGAAGTTAAAACCACCATACACCGTACCCCTACCTGGGTGTGCACAATTGTTTTATCATTTTAAGCGCGGGATTGGGCAATGCGCGCTTATTTTAGTACACCTATGGAGCTATTCGTAACTTTAGGTCACGCACTTTTCGTTTTGAATATTCGCAAAGGTCACACACTTTTCATTTTGCACGTAAATAACGCATTGTGACTCTGTAATGGACTGAAGAGATCAGCGAAACACATTTAAGCACTTTTCCGTCAAGGTCACAAACTTTTCTTCTCGGGTCGATTGATTGGGAGAACATCACTTTATCACGTGATTACCTTTTGACCAATCTAACAGCAAGATTCTTAGTATGTGGAATATAATACATAATAGTGTACATCTACATCTCTTCCAAACTAATTTCTTCATAAATACATTAAGTATCTTGTGTAAACACCCCTGTTCACTACATAGTTATCATATATATGTATCACTATTAGACTTTGTACAAGCTTTTTTTTTTCTCCTAGGTGTGAAAAGGCTGTCCATGACATGTGTCCATGCAAATGGAAGTGAGAGGTGTGACAAGAGATAAGAAGCATAAAAAAAACAAGAGCTATACAAGCTGAAGTAGAAAGCATTTTGCTTGCAGAGCTGAAAGGAAGGGTGATGGGGGATGTTTGTGAGGGGCATTTGCATCCTCTTTTAATTGAGGTGTTTTAATGAAGACTCTTCACTTGTAGACCCCTCAGAACTGAAGAAAGTGATGATTGCTGATCAAAAGTTGAAGATTTAAATAATATTTACACAATGTAGTTACATATACATGTACATGTAGAAGAGAGAGAGATTAATTATTAAGTACGGACATACCATGTAATTTTAATACTCCCTCCAAGTAGAATCTTGAGGTAAAATAATAATCTTTACACATAAGTTTATTTCTTATTCAGATTGTACATGTAACTCAAGGCACTTATGAAACATTTGAAAATATTAAAGGGAAAGTCCACCCTGATTACAAGTTGGTTTTTAAAAGAAGAAAGAAAAAATGAGAGAAACAAAATAGTAAAAGTTTGAGCAAAATCTGATAAGAAATAAGAAAGTTTGAATTTTTACAGTTGTAATCGATTAAACACAAATTGGCAACTCTGTGATGTATCTTGTGAGCTCCTTTCCCATTTGCTCAGTAAAGAAAATTTCATAAATTTTCATTTTCTTAGTTTTTGATGAAGGAATAGATCTGTTTCATATACAGGGGGCAGGGGCAGGGGCTAGCGGCGACCATAACAACATGCGCAGCGGAAAACTGCGCATCTTTACGATGTTTTTTCTAATTGTTTGAGATATGCGTTTGAACGGTCTGTAGGCTATACAATTACGTTTCTTTATCGAGTTTCAGTATAAACGTTTTGTGTGTGAACAGGGGGTGAATGAAATGAAAAATGTATCTTGTTGGAAATGGTTTCAGCAATTATTTGTGTATGCTGATACTGATCAAGAAATATTGACTTACTCTTTGAACTTGGTAATCATCACTAGCCGTCTGCTCAGCTTGTTGGTAGTTCTGTGAGTCCAAGATTTTCTGTTAAGAGGCACAAAAAGAAGACAAAACAAGAATTTGTTTAGCAATTCATTTTTAATCTTCTTCAAATACTCTTGAATGTGATATGATTGTGTTACTGATATACATGTACATATTTGTTTGATCTTTTTTATTTCCTTTTATTACATGGAATGTAGAATATCAGTAAGTAGTTGAGGTCTTGACAAACAGATATCAAGCAAGAAAACTCATGATATAAATATTAGCACAATAAAATAGGGCATTCAACATTTAATATTTGAAAGTTGTGCTAAAAATCAGGTCATACTCTCAAAGGCTATACTGTGCACATTTCAATATTTCCCTTTTTATTTAAAGATAGATCTACATGTACGTATGTGACTCTACATATGATTAAACATCAATATTAAAATGTTGTAAAAACCATGCCTTAAAGGGATTGATTAACTTTGTGAGAAATTGTGAAATCAGCTCAAATGCCAGTGAATTGTGTGCACTCCTCTAACTACATATATAATTAAGGATATGTGAAAGTATGAGAGAAAATGGAACCCGTTTACTATCCTAAAAAAGAGAAAATCGCGATTAATCACTAGCGCAAGTCGCTCAGCTTCGTCGCTGCGCTGCAGTCACAAAAACCAAGCACCAGCGCTTGGCGATTTCGGAGTGGGTTTCCAGCCCGTACTGTATTCTGTGATAGAGCGAGGTATGCCAACCGTAAGATTTCTTTAGGGTTCGGTGGTACTCTATCCCGACATCAATGTTCAATCGTAAATATCTTGATATATAGATGACCGATTAGCTTATAAAACTCAGGCGATTCCTGTCTGACCTAAAGGTTTGCAATTATGATTACAGCATTAGCTGGAACAGTGATTTTTTTTTTTCAATCCTGGGCAAAGTTAATCAATCCCTTTAAACTTGGTCAAGCAGTAACAAAAAGTAGCTATGTTGAGAATTTGAAAATATTCTTTACAAAAGACATTTCAATGATATCTGAAAATATAAGTTCTTCAGCAAGCAGAATGCAATGTTACACATGAATTCTAATGTAGCCCCAAAGCACCAGCAGGTTTTCAAACGTTATCCATGTACCTGCAGAGGGATCTAATGCTGAGTGTTATTAAAATAATGTATCCTCTTCTGTCAGCATTATCCAATTTATTTTCCCCAGATTCCCAGATGCAGCATGAAGATGCATCCTCTGGCTATATCATCACAATATCTTACTATCTATTGCTGACAACACAGTAGCAGCTCTTCTTGTGCTGTGTTCATCACATACATGTACCACTACATGTACATGTATTCTACTTCCCTCTCTCGAGCTCAGTCCTATTACATGTACATGTACATGTAGCTCTCTCTTCCTCTCTCTCTCTCTCTCTCTTAGATTTCCTTCATTCTTCCATAAACTTTTAGCTATTTTTCTCTCTTTAGACCTCTACATTCATCTCTTCCCCTTCTTTCTCCCCCCCTCCCTCCCCTCCTTTCTTTTTCTCTCCCTCCCTCCATTTCCTCTAGGATGTTCTGAATCACTCAGTTCTAGGTACTATCAATTCCAAGATGACAAGAGAAAAATGGAAAGTGCAGTTCTAAAACGCACATGAAGAAACCCAATCCCATCACAGTAATTTTAACATTCTGTCATCATATGAAATCAAATTGGCTTTTCACTGTCGACTGCTTTCGACTTCCACAGAGATAGCCTGTCTTGGCCTGTATAGCAGTAGTATGGCATGCATAATCAGGAAGGAGAAATCAATGCGATCACAGGGGAACCACAATATAAAACTCAGGACTACTTCAACAAGGTGTTTCATGCACATTTCTACTGATTTATGGAACATCATCTTACTGTTTTCATATATCTCAAATTGCAAAGTCAATGAATTATTATCTCCTCAAAAAATGTACTTCTTTAGATTCACATACTTAATGTTATCAAGTTTATCTTTGTACATGTATGTACTTGCAATTCCTGTCAACAAATGTCAACTGCAATACATGTGTTACATGGTTATTACACCTTGTACAGGGAGAGGTATAAATTTACAAAGCTGAAAGTGGGCACTGGCCCTTTCAAAAATGTTTGTAAATGGAGCTAAAATCAGCTTCTTCCAAGACTGGCGTTTTTGAAACACAATTTATATTAGTGACTTCAATCAAATTAATAACAAAAAAATAAATAAAAATCATTGATCTTTATTTAAAATCATGGTTTAAAGAATTACTTTAAATATCAGGGCTATCTTGCTAACCCTATATTGAGGAAGATAAACACAAAATTTCTCACAATGTTGAAAAACAGTCACATTCAGGTTAACGATAACATTCCTCTTGCGAGGCATTACGGTGATTTTCCTATCATAAATATCATCTTTACGAGGTGTGAGAACTCGTCATCGTGACCCTAAACCAGAGAAGCGATTGCACCATAGCTGTCACCCAGAGGTGTGAAGATGAGCCGTGCCTAGACGTGATCATCTGTCAAATATACTATCCCCATCAGAGTGATCAGAGCTTAATGAAATGCCTATGGATGTAGTCTTCTATGGCGTACACACTGGGATCTCTTTATATCTATTCTACAAAGTCCAGATGATGATGAATTCTACATGCATGTGTCACCTCAAAAGATCACACAAAGAATAATAGATTTACCTTTCCTCATCCTGAAGCATTTGGACAATGTTGATTTGTAAAAATCTTGTGTTGTCTTTACAAATGAAGTTGTTTTAAGGGGGCTCAGGGTACTATTAACCCCTCCAAACTATGGGACGCTGAAATCTTTCAAAGTACTCAGATTGTCTCAGTGGTAATGCTAATTGCTTACACAAGTTCACACTACCAATGAGATGATTATCCATCAAATCCTCTTCTTACATGTACAGAGTATTTTCTTAATGTTTCAATGGTTTTAACATTGCTGAAGATTCATGAAAGCTCTTTGTATTAAAGGGAAAGTCCACCCTGATATCAACGTGGTTTTAAAAGAAGCAGAAAATTTAAATAAACAGATCAGTAAATGATCTAAAGAAAAGAAATAAAGTTTAAAAAATTTCGAAGTTGTTATCAATCAAACACAAAGCAATTCTGTGATGTATCTTGTGAGCTCATCTCCCATTTGCCCTGTACTTAAAAAAATCATACATTTCCATTTTCTCTCTAAAAAATAATTTACCATACATTTCAATTATGCTTTTACACAAAACCTGCATGATTCATATCTGTTCCCTCATCAAATACAAAGAAAATGAAAATTTATGTATTTTTGCTTGCGGAACAAATAGGAGAGTAGAGAGAGCAGCTTAATATCAGGGTAGACTTTCCCTTTAAGTCAACATTTCAAAGCTTGTTCTAAATTATTTTTGAAAAATCTTACACAAGCAATTACGGGAGTTGTTGTTTTTTCCCCAGTATTCTGGAGATTTACAGTTAGATGTATCTGATGTGAGATTCACACATCCTATATAATATACAGACAATAACATGTGAACTTCAATCACTATACTTCAAAGCATGTGTTTTTCAAATCAATGCAGTAATAGCACTTAGGGAGCAAAATGGATTAAAAAATACAAAGCTTTTCCCAATCGAATCTTGGAAAGAAAATGGAGTGAGTAAGATAATGTAGTACATATAAGTCCCTCGTGTACTTTGCCTAATGAACATCAATCAAGCGTAATCATGCACAGGTAAATGTCATTTTCAATACACGATGGACAGAATGATGATCATAGCAATATTGCTGTATGATTATCATTTATAAAAGGTAGAATATACTCCCGAGCTGCAGAGATTTGCAACTGAGAGGTTTCAGAAAATCTTGTCACCATTTTTACAATGCAGGGGCATATATAACACTTGAAACGGATTGAAGTGCAATATATAAAAACATCTACATGTATGTTAAGCCTTTTAATCTACATGTACACTGTACCAACACGTATTAATGATTCCAATTTTCCCATTTTCAAAAAAGTTGCATAGAACTACAGGTGGAACATGATTTTTTAGTGTTATTTCTGTTTGTTTGTTTGACTGATATTTTCTCTTCAATAGGTTCATCAATGATCTTTTTTTAAATGTGCAATATTTGCGAATGTGCCACTTGCTAATTCAATTCTAAATATCCTATTAATTGAAGCAGAACACATACATGAAGGGATGATCAGACTTGACTAATAACGATAACAAAATTTTCAATTACAGGTACATCCTATAATATTGTGTGTACAATTATGTGCGAATATGGTTCCATGACATTTGCTCCTGTGACAATTGCTCTGGTCTAACTTTGCCGTGTTAATCCTAAACCTAAACCTAACTCTAACCCTAATCATAACCCTAATCAGAATCTTCACATTGTCCTGAACAAATAAACAAATCATGACCTTGACCTTAACCTTTGACCATTCGAGATATGGACGGCGGAGCAAATGTCGCAGGAGCAAATGTCTTGTCACTGTGAGTGTGAGTATTCTTGTGTATATTAATAATAGGACAGGTGTAGGGTAGACGTTTAATGAAATACATGTACATGTATCTTGTTATCGTAATTGGTCAAGTCTGACTAATCACCAGCCCTTTAGATTTATGAATTCACTTAACAAGCAAATAAAAATTTGAATATGAATTTCAAAAGTTTCATATTTGACACAATAAATTAACCCACTGAACAGGGGAACAGGATGGCTCCAGTATCATTCAGTAAGTCAACGGGTCAAGTACTGCATGTATGTAGCTAACATCATTTTTATTCATGTGAGGTGTTCTGATAAAGAATATGCCTTGTGGAGCTAGTTAATACATGGATAGACATGCATGCATGCATGTACATGTAGCTAAATGAAATAAATATTAGGCTAGGAGAAGTCACGTTGGAGTGCTCCGTCTCTAATCGAAATCAATCACGCGAGAGCCAATGATAGAGAAATGTCATGCTGAATCAATAATGGGAATTTAATAACGATAAGTACACAGTAGGGTGTCACAACTCTGCCACAGAGTTCTTATTTATTCAGGTACTGTGCCTGATTTCATTTGTCTCTCTTTGTTATTGATTTGCCTTAGCAAAATACAGTACCATCATATTTTCTCTTGCAGTCCCAAATTGTTTGCTCATAAATCCAAACCGCAACCCCCCCCCCCCAAAAAAAAAAAAAAAAAAAAAAAAAATGATGACTGTTATAAAAAAAAATATTTTAGATCTATATTTTGTACATGCTCACCTGGACAAATAATGTATTTGGTCATACATGCATTTGAAAATTTACCATGCCTTTTTAAAAGCTTTCAGAAAGAATTAAGGTTTGGGTAAGTTTGATTTCTTTGAATAAGCCAACTGGGAAAATGTACACCTGTATATATTTTGATAATTCCCTGGAATTACACTCACCTTTTTCTCCTTTATGTTTTTTAATTTTATTTTTTAATTTTTTTTTGGGGGGGGGGGTACTCTTAACAAGAAAAAGAAACCTTATTAGCTTTCCTCCTGCCACAGTACTTGCTTCATCCAATGTCTGTTCTTTAACAAGTCCATGCAAACCAGAACATGTATGTATGACATTGAAAGATGTGAAGATATAGAAATGAAGGACGCTGCAGCAGGACTGATCTTGTTAAAATGACCACAAAAAAAAAGTTTCAATTTGTATCATTTTATTCACTCGCATGCATGGCCTTCTAGCGTGTAACAGGCTTTTCAGACTGCTCTATCCGATAAAGTAACATACATGTACATGTATATATATCTAGACGAGATTGTGTATACATACATGCAGATATTCAGTTCTATGATGAGGCATGTCGTGTTGACTATATCTAATGTAGGGCCAATGAACAAATCAGCATTTAAATTGTCTAAGTTTCTACCAAAAACAAAAAGATAATCTGATGACAGAAATTTGGCTGAACAAAGCCATGGGCCCCAATTCTAAAGTGAATCCTGAAATTGACTTTAAGTCATTCATGGCTACACTTTCATCACTGCCGAGCTGTTGCAATTCTCAAATACCTACAGCTCAAAAAAATATATATATATTTATAAAGCTTTCAGTGATAATGACTGCCTAATGACTGCAGTAATGTAGTGCAAATTATACTAAAGTACATAAATGTTGAATGTGTGTATATATGCATTGAAATTAATCATTAAAATGATCCTCTTCAGAAGACACTTTTGTAAAAATTCAATAATATATCAGGGAGGTCCTTGATTCAACACTGGTATCCATGAACATGATAGGTTTCATGTTAATTAACTAGATAATATTGACTTGGTGGCGTTTGTGAAGCAGAATTTCAGGGTTAATCATTAAAGTCATACCATTAAGCGCTAGAAAGTCAATAAGTGCCCCCAATTACAGTCAATGTTAATTTGCTAATGACAGGTCAGGCAGCGCAGTGCTACAAGGATTAATTTCCTTTGGTAGCTAAAAACACAACATGTTGTGCTCACACTTTACAAAATAAATTTACAACCAGAAATGAATAAAGAATTCCTTAAAAGCCTAGAGATTAACCAGGAATATTTTGGGTGATTGTATAAAAACCATTTGGGAGCCCACATTGCCTAGGAATTTAACAGCTTCTGTGTTTAGGCCATTTTTCAAATTAATATTACCATTTACATGTAGCACTTTTTGGCTCCCATCTGAAATACATGTACCTGAAACTTATATATGTACATGTCATCCCTACTTTGGAGGCTTATACATGTATACATATATATTTTAAGGAATTAGAATAAACTACAATTTAAAAAGTGGGGGAAAAATTGAAAAATATTGTATAGATAATTTCCATGCCCTAGACTGGGTAAACTCCTTTGTAGACAGAATCTTCTTTTGCTAAATATAATCCATCAAATAATCTTGTGCAATTACTATTTCGGCAGTGCAGCCAAATAGATAAAACAAAAGCCATGTCTCACTTATTCTTCTTTTAGATCTTCTTCTTCTGAGAAGATTAGAAGGAACGATTGAGTACCATGTGCCCCCTCCCCCCCAAAACCATGGACCTCATCACAAATCCTCCTCAAATCATCTCCACATTTCTAGCCTCTCCTCTTTCAGCCCATGGGATACCCCTCTGAGAAAAACACCACTTTTCATTCACTGTGCAACCCATCCATGCTGTAATCACTTCAACCAGTCAGACTTCCATTGAGAGAAGACAGAGAGAGAGAGAGAGAGAGAGAGAGAGAGATATACCCAGCCCCCTCCCCTTCATATGAGGAGATTAAAATTTTGTGCAATAACTATAAAGATATGACTGATTTTAATTCAGCTTATTAAAATGTGAACGTTTTTTTATTAGTGAAGGCATCACACAGACCTAATGAAACTAGCAAAAATTAAAAACAGAGGTTTAACAGCATTTCACTATGCCACATGTGGGCACGACAAACATCACTACCCTCCCCCCCCCCCCCTCCTTTTCTCTTCATGTAGCCTGCAGGCCTATACATGTATGTATAATATTCTTGATGGCATTCTCCAACACAAGCATTTCGTCATCGTTTTTTTACGAACTGACAAATCCGTGCGCGTTGTGCAGAAAAGTGAATTGGCCGGAAACGCATTTATAGATTTACATGTAGGTGTACCTACAGTGTATATAACAGAATTTGCTTTTGTTGCATAACTGCATGTATCGATATATACATTAAAAGAAAACTCTTTGTGTGCATGCAAGGATTCGTCAGTTCGTAAAAACGACAACGATTTATTCCAGTAAATGTCAGCCACGTTCAAGTAACTCCAAGATTTTGGGTTTCTTCTTCCACAAACTGTACAAATCTGTCTCCTAAATTGAGAACAGATATTTCTTTCAGCTGTCTTTTACGAAGACAACCAGCCTCCCCCCCATACATGATCATTTTTCAAATCCTAATTCTTGTCAGGGCAGCAGTACCTTGGGAATGGGGGATTTAACTGGGGGGGGGGGTGCAAAATATGAAAACCAGGAGCAGGAGAGGTCAACTAATAACAGCTAAATTGGAATGTACTTTGGGGAATTCTTATAAATTGAATTTCTAGCATAGAGAGATAGATCATTTATAACATAAGTGGCTGTGTGATACTTGGTGATACCCATATCGCATGAAGATTGTCTGCTGAAAAAAAAAATCTTTCTCATCTTCTCCACCAGCCAGATGAATGAAAACTTGTAGTGTGCCATGAAATCAGCCAAAACGTCAGAAAAACATTAAAAAAAAGAACATAAAAAAAAAAACATAGAGCTGTGCATTTAGCATTGATCACTGTATTATTTTAATGTACATGTACATGTAGCTTAGCACAAATTTCATCTTCACATTTTTATGATGTATCTATGGGCATAGATTGTACAGTTGGAACTGAATTGTCAACAGTAATAGCAAACACCACAATCCAACATACATGTACAGAGTATGACAGATACATGTATGATGGTATGGACAGACCTATATGTATAGTTCTCCTGTGGTTTGATAAAATACAACATGCATCCAACAAAACGGCAGATTTATGTGCAACCGAAGAAAAGATGCATTTCAGAAATCTGAACCACAAAATAAAGAGCAACTTCTACCCAAAAAGTTCAAAATCATTGCAGAAAACTGGCAGATTTATGGGTGAAAGTGATCCCCTTCTCAACAGGCACCTCAATCATCAACCTATCCACTCTTTTTCCCCCCTTATTCTCTCCAGTCTGAAATCCCAGTGAAATCTATCCCATCTCATGAAGGCCTACACATGTTTGCTGGTGATGTACGACTAATCTCTTGAAAACATCTCTGGCTGTCTCGTCAAACAAGTACCATTTAGGAGATGAAAGGAACATTATACCTCAGAAAAATGCATTCTACAGAACTGGAAACCAACGTTACCTCAATCTTCAAATGTACAACTAAAACATGTACATTTATAACAAAACAAGCAGTATCACCAAGGAGTTATCACTGGTATCACAGATTGCGAACTCAATGCATTCTGAAACATTTTTCTGGATCTGTAGAAAAGGTCAACAAGCATAGCCCTACTTTTGAAATCAAATCAAATTAATTTACTTTAAAATGAAATGCTGGCTTCAGTTACGATCAGGCCAACACTATAGCATAATTGCCCATTGTAAAATTTATAGGCCGATATACATTACAAGCAAAAGAGGATGGGGTTTAAAGGGGGTACCCAATGCTGAAACAATGTTAGTTCATTTAAAAGATCATGATTTTATTAGCAGAAAATCATCTGCCTTAAGTTTTTTAAAAATTCGTGTTGCCAGAAAAATCCCCGAAATATGGTAAGACTTCAGGATATTTTGGCCCCTCAGCTGTGTCCCAATTTCAGCTAGGTAACCACAATGACGTCAAAGTGGTTACCTTGTCGCGCAATTATTCTAGCAAAATGCGCGCAAGGTATAATGCATTTTGTACAGTCTAGCGCGCAACACATCTGCAATACGCGAACCTGGGTAACCACTTTGACGTCATTGTGGTTACCTAGCTGAAATTGGGACACAGCTGAGGGGCCAAAATATCCTGAAGTCTTACCATATTTCGGGGATTTTTCTGGCAACACGAATTTTTAAAAAACTTAAGGCAGATGATTTTCTGCTAATAAAATCATGATCTTTTAAATGAACTAACATTGTTTCAGCATTGGGTACCCCCTTTAAGGATCTTGAGGTTTTAATATCTATCAAATCTTTCTTGCATGTTATCATTAAGTAATATTATCATAAATTTTTAACAGTTTGAAGGCCGAAAGTGTTACATTCACAAATATTTTGGAGAAACCACGGAGGGATATACAGGTTCACGTACATGTACATCCTTTATATTCCAGGAGATTGAGGTGGGGTGGGGGGGGGGGGGGGGTTGACTTGAGGAGAATGCACGTTAAGGTACCCCAGCGGTTGAGCTTTTATGTCTCAGGCAAGATATGCCTTGTTCTCTCAGGTCATAGTCAGCTTGAAATGTGAATGAGGCATTGTTCAATTGATGCTTGGTTTCCGGTACAATATTCATTCTTTGCGCACAGCATTTAAAGGAGTAGGCCTAGTGGCCTACCAGTATTCAAATCATGGTATTCAATCTTGGATTTTTGCCATCCGCTCTTCACATTCGTTTTTTTCTTATTCTCTCTCTCATTTAAAGATAACAAATATGTAAGCCTACATGTGATGTACATGTATATTTAATTATTCTAAATATTTTGAAATAGTCATGAAGGTAGTAAAAAAAAAAATCATTTATTTCTGATAAAATGTACCAAAAAAAATCTTTAAAGTTTCAAGAAGAATAATGATTCTGTTCTTACTCATTACATATGACTCTAAAATGATCACAATGAAAAAAGGTAATTGCAAAGGAATTCCAACCAATGCACCTTCCCATAATAACCTTGCTTCCAAATAACCCTTTGGACTAAATTGTCAACATGCATTTTTCAAAGTTGAATAGGGTATTTATTCCATGATCTGAATATGTATCTTAAATCTTATATGAGATAGGCCTGTAGTGATATTTTTCCAAGGAAATATTTTATACTATAGGCCTATCTTGTTATGATGCTGCTACAATTGTACCTCAAACAAAAAGCGTTGTTATTTCAACTGAAATGTTCAAGTCATCTTCTTTATGTTTCACCAAGGAGATTCTTGGAATTTACAATGTAGTGATGGGCTTTCATTTTCTTTTACAATCGTACAATTATCATACATAATGACACACTGTAACCTTTCATTTCATGAAAGATGTGATAATTAAAGGGGTGATTGCTGCTTTTGTAAAGAGACTACTGACAAAAATAAATAAAAATTACTCAGGATGTGCATTTGGTTTGACATGCATTCTCATGCATCATGCATGTACATTGTAGGACCACATCATATGTTCACTATAAATTTCACTTGATGTTTTTAAAAGCACGATGGAGGATTGGAAAATGTATGTACAAATTCTTTGCAACAGGAAGCACGCTGTTTTCTTAAGGTGGGACTCTAATTTTCTGCCTCTTTCCTAAATCCGCCAAGTTCAAGTTGCAGGTCACGCCCGCTGTTTTGACAGAATGCAGAAAGAGAGAGAATTGCACCTACTTCTCTTATTCCACTTCTCACTCTATCTCTCTCTCTTATTATACCCCTCTTTCTTCCCCTTCTCCCTCTCTCTCTCTCTCTCTCTCTCTCCCTCTCCCTCTCTTCCCTCTATCTGTACCAATCACTCCCTTTCTTCCCCATTATTTCTTTCACCTCTCTTTCCCTACTAAGGGCCATTTTCACAAACAAAATTCATACAAAATTACAAATTTCTATTTAATACAGGGAATAGACTTCCGAGATGAAAAGTATAGAAATTATTGCTACTGAAGTTTAACACACTCTCCCTTCCTCTTTTCATATCCCCATCATTCCTTTCTTCACCTGCCCCCCCCCCCCCCTCTCTCTCTCTCTCTCCTCTCCATCCTCTTCAATCTCTTCCTTCCACACATTTCCTCTCTATCTCTCCATCTCTTGCATTCACTGTGGTAACCACATGCTGATTTAGCAATGGGTACACTCAGCTAGAGATATTCCTCTCCCTGCTTGCCTCTGATTTATTATTTCAGAGATCCATGCATGCTGATTTCGAGTAGAAGCTGTGACAAAATCTATCTCTGCAGATATTCACTCCTTCAAGCTTTGTTCTACCTGTGTCCAATGACATTGAACTAGAAAAGACTGCTTTCTTTTCAATTTCATTGTTCAGAGTGAATGTTGTACCACGTACATGTACATGTAGCTCTAGTCTTTTTTACCATGGTACATGCACATTTGGTCTGCTGAGAGTGAGAAGCAGAGGGGAATTAACTGATGAAAGAGTATACAAGCATTGGTGCCCTTCTGGCTCTCAAAAGATGATACCTTATTGCTAATATGCCAAGGACATGACTGCTCTATCAAGTATGAGAGGAGATGAAGCCAAGCTCAATTTCTAAAGTTATCCTTATCCTGAGCATGCGCATGAAACTATTGATCAATGTAAAAATTCATTTTTTGTTTACGGGAGCTATTTTTGGACTTGCTGTGCAGTTATATTGAGATTTCATTGCAGTGTCTCTTATGATTTTTTTTTTAGTCTTCGAGAGCTCATTTAAAGCTCTCAAGAGCTAAACTGCTCACCCTACGGTGATTCTTTTTCACTGGTACACATATTCAGACTCAAGAGTAGATGATGTTACATACATGTAGGTCAACATGTAGAAAGTAAACCAAGGAGGCATACTGACTTCAAGTCTGCCTACATGTACACAGGTAGGCTTATACAGTAAAATCATTATATTCCTACAATATAAGGCCTTCAATCGCCTACTCAAATGGTACATACAGTGTGTAATGTGCTGGAAATATGCGGTACAAGTAACTCTCACCACAAAAAGCAATATCTTCTGGGGTCCCTGACTCCTTTTCATCTCGTAATTATTTCTAGCCCCTAAGCAGACCATTCATTACAGAAAGACCCCACAACAATACTCTGGCAGTCCCATTCACATACCCTCTCCACAAAGGGACTCGTCCATACACCCCACTACAATGGCCAGTGTTGGCAAAAGAGCTCTGGATTTAAAAAGCAATGGGGACTCTTTTGTAAGGACAAGCGTTTGCTGAAATCTCTTTCTTTCTGCCATAATCACAAGGCTATCTCGCTTCACTTTCATCCCTCTTTCATTTCTCTCATATATATATCTTCCTTCCTCTTTATTTCTCTCCTTCTTCTACTTCAATGTACTCTACATTCATACAGGGTGGTGCAGAAAGAATGCAGCACCTGAGATCTGCAATTTCAACACATCAATGCCACAATATCTTTTTTATGGGGTAGAAAATTCTTTTCTAAGTAAAATGACACCATAATGTCATCAATTTGGGGTTAGGAGTTTTGATTCTACTGCTATTTTTGTCAGGCAATGCCATTTTTAGAATTTGCTATCTTTGCAACTTTTGCAACTTTAGCGATGCTTAAAGCAGCAAGAAATTTGCTTTCCCATATGATCTCTTTTTCATTCATGTTGTCTTCATTTCAAAGAGAGAGCAGTCATACGTTTATCAACAAAGCTGACTGTACTGAAAGCCGCCATGGGCAGATTTCTCGCTGCTTCAAGCATGACTACGGTTGCCAAAGTAGCAAATTCTGAAAATGATATTGCCTGACAAAAATAGCAGTAGAATCAAAACACCTTACCCAAAATTGATGATATTGATATCAGTTTACCCAGAAAAGAATTTTCTACCCAATAGAACAAACAAAAAATCATAATATTGTGGCATTGGTGTCAATGAAATTGCAGATCTCGGTGTTGCATTCTTTTTGGGCCACCCTGTATACATGTAGGCCTTCTACACATAGGCCCTACATTTATCCCAGTTTAGTCCTTTCTCTATAAGTCTCACCCCCCCCCCCCCCCCCCCCCCGCCTCTTCCTTCTCCCTCCCTCTCTCCCTCCCTCTCTCTACATGTACATGTACTCCTTCTTTTCTTTCTCTCCTGTCCCTGTCCTGGTTGTAATTTTCTTGCTGTTATACATGAAGTAAGCAGACAGGCGGGCAAGGAGACTGGGATAAGTGCAATTACTAGGGGGAGATTGAATGCTTTGTATGGAATGGGCTGCAAACACAAGAAATTGCCTTGCTTTCAGCAGACAGCCAATTATCCTTGAATTTTGAAATTTTCAAATTAGAAATGAAAGTAATCTGTTATAATGGAGCCTCTATGAAAAAATTCAAAGGTACATATACTTATTGAGAAAAGCACTTCCAACTTATCAAAATTGCAAGACATAAAATGTACTGAATGCAGGATAAAAGATTAATATGATTTCCATTTTTTACAGCTTTGACATGAATACAAAGTCTTTGTAATCACTAAATGTACTGACCAACACCATTAAATGCGATCTAAGAAATATTCATTTTTGTTCATAAAAACATTTGCAGGTTTTGTAGCTTTTGTAAAAGTGAGATTTCCTCAAATACATCCATTTTATGTTGGTTTTGTTTTTGTTGTTGTTGTTGTTTTTACCACAGGTACACCTGTACATGTACTTGTCCATTTTCAATCTAGAGCTAAATCACTTATCAATATTATACAGGTAATCACTTATCACTCCTACATGTACATGCATGTATTGATATACTTCTTGAGATGTAAACTTTTCCAAAAGTTTTTCACCATCTGTGGCTATTGACAATAAATAGTTTGAATTCACCAAGTCATGTGTCTTGTTTGCTCTAATCATGTAAATCAATAAAAAACATAAATAGTGAGAAAATTCCTGGGCCCTATTTTATAAAGAGCTATGATTGATTGGAGGACTAGCAATTTTTTATACACCGGACCTTGATGTGCGAGTCCGGAAAACCCAATCATATTTTATGGTTGAAAATATAATATTTGAGTGATTTTATGACAGGATTATATTTTGGAGGTTGGCATATATTTAAATTTAGAAGTACATGTATATATATAGAAACTAAAAGTGTGAAATAGCTTCTTTTCAAACTTCCTTGTACATACATGTAGGCCTACATGTATACAAAGGACTTTGAGGTAAAATCAGGTACCGGTAAAATGGTTTTGATTCTGATAGAAGTGAGATTTTCACGCTACAAAATTAATGAATCACAACCAGACACAACAAAGTTTCTTGCTGTGCAAATTCTATGTCAAGAACGTTTCTGGTTTTACAGCAGTACATTTAATTCTACATTTTCTTGACTGTGATACTGGGAGAGAGACTAATGTCTCATCTATGCTAATCACATCTACAATGCCAGGCTGCTCTGGGCTCCCTATCTCCTGTCTTGTATGTGAATACCGTAAATTACCTCAACAGAACCCCCTGAATGCATACAGCTAAATTGATAGAGCGTGCCCTACCAATGGCCTAACTAACTGCTTTATTTTGTCCTGGCAGAAAATGTCAGCAAATGAAAAATAGAAACACTTCCATTGTGGAAAATGTAGGCCTACATTATATATAACAAATACAAATTTCAGCCAATCAAAGTGTTGGCCTATATGTAGTTACATGTTCATGTATATGTAAGCTAGCAGCATAAAATCTTGGGCCGACTGGGAGTTTGAAACATCATCACCTTCATTGCACCACTACATGTACATTAAACATGTAGGCCTACATGTACATCACGTATATCAAATGAAAATAACTCTACATAAAAAAATATCATCATCAAACCTGCATGTAGATGTACATGTAGATCAATAATTCAACATCTACATACATAGACCTACATGTACATGTAACTAAAAAAGTGAGTACACATTTCATATCCTTATCACACGACTATTTCATGTCCTTATTGGTATTTGTTTCATCTGAGAAAGTAATATTTGCACTACACTGAAGGAAAAGTGAGGAGTACAGAGAAAAAAAAAAATTGTTTGGATGACTAAATGTACCTTAAATTTTGTCATCCTTGTAGGCCTTAATGTACATGTACATGTACAAGTATAGTTTTTAAAAAAACAACAACATCATCAAAATCATCCCACAAAAACTGTTTTCAATAAACCTACAACAGAAGGGGAAGAGACAAGGCATACAGAACATCACTTATTCTATCAAAATAAAATCAATGACCTTTCCAACTCTCATTTTGTGTTGCTTTTAGCCCTGGCATGTCATAAATTGAGGGCAATTCCTTGTCAGATTTTATTGGAATATTTTTTATTGGTAGAGAATCCATCACCATTAAACCTGTCCTTGCACACACCATGGTCCCATATTTGTAGCAAGGCTGGGATGCCATCACTATTATTGCAGCATGCATTGTAGTAGTACTACATGTAGTACATGTACTGAAGGATTTTGGGGAGTGCAGAGTGCTGTGTTACTGAAAACCCAGAAACTTTCCGAAGCATTTAATTTTCGCAAATTTTCGAAAGTCTAAACCAAATGCGAAAGATTCAGGTAGTAAAAAAGGCTGTTGTCTTAAATTTGTGAAAGTTTCATGCCATGATTATGAATGCTTCTAGTTTTAGTGTAGGCCTTCATAAGTACATGTACATGTATGGTGTAGTTGTCGCTTTTACACTGCATGGAGGCAGTTTATTTCTTTCTTCCTTTTTTTGCTACACTAATAATGCAAACTATGTACATGTACATGTATACAATTGTCAAACTTAAAGGTATCGTACAGTAGTGGGAAAGGTGGCGCTTTGGATATTTAACTACTTTGTCCGCTGGAATGGAAATTATTACATATACTGTTGTGAAATGATTAATTTCGAACATACATGTAGGTGACGTTTGTTTGAAGAAAAATGGTTTAGAAATGGCTAAAATGTCCCAAAAAATAAACATCGAATTACAAGCGCGGTACCGCGCTTGTAATTTGATGTGAAAACAGTGTGTGTAACAAGTGTGTGCGAACCGCTATGCACCGTTGAGCCGGGAGCGTCGGGGTAGGTGGTCCTTAGCGAGGGTATAAGGTAACCGTTGATATTCGATCATTTGAATCATTTTACTGAAAATCACCGGAAATCATTAGAATACCGGATTATCTCACTCATGTATCTTTTTATTGAAGCTGAACAATACGAGACTATATTTGAGCAGTTTCATGCCAACTTTCATTTTGCTACCACTACTGTTTATTACCTTTAAAGGTAATGTCAAGTTTTGGTAGGCCCTCAAAAACTTTTCGTCACATTTCTTGGATTTTTAAAAATAAATACATGTATCAAGATACTACCCATACTAAGCTGCTGTGCAGATTTCACCTCCTAAAGTGGAGTATTAAACAAATGAGAGGTAAAAATAATTCATATACTGGGCCAGGGATATAAATTTACATATACCTGATGTGATCTACATGTAGCATTCCGTGCAGATATTTACACTAAAATACACCAGAAATCGTCGATGGAACTCCATATGATCTCGTAAAAATCTCTTCTGATACAAGGAGAACAACATGAGACTATATTTCACAAGTTTATTTGGAATTTCCTTTTTGCTACCATACATTAACTGTGCAGGAGCTTTAAATTGTACCTTTAATTTGCCTTTGCTCAATGCCTTTAATAACTAGTGTGAAAACCTTTGAAAATATGCCAGTTCAACATAATAAAGTATGACTCAATACAGCAGCATACACAAAATGAAGAAAGAAATGCTTCAGGTTGGACTATCTGGGTCTATAATCTTTAATGCAAACAGGTTTATCTTGATCTTATATATTTAAAGTTGTGCAGATGAATAGCCCATGCTCCTATTATGCATGCAGAAAAGCAAGAAAAGTGCTGTATGCCTAAATACAGGAACAAGAATACTAGCAATGAGACTAAATCAAGCAGATTTCAAAATGCCATTTTTAAGCACTTTATCATGCCTATTAATGACACTATTGTGCAAAGATTCATGTCAAGAAATATAGCATGTGACTAACAAATTTCTCATGCGAAGGAATTCACAATACGGGTCTTGTTTATCTGATTCTATTCTACTTGTATATTTCCAAATTGTGTAGGAGTACTGGAAAAGGCTGTCATTTTAGAAAGGAAATGACAACAGAAAATAATGAACTGCAGAAAGGTAAAATGATTGTGGAAAAAAAAACGGTTGACTGAGTCAATTGAGGAAACCAAAGAGCCATTTAGGTCTGGATAAAATTTAAATAGAACGTGGAGGGAAAGAGAGAAAAATGCAAGAACTGGCAGTGAAAAAACTCACTATGTGAGTATTTATAGAAAGTAAACATGAGCTTTTTTCAGGTATACAGTGTATTTTACCCTATCAATAATGGGAGAAGAAAATAACATACACCTGTAGGGGAAGGCAGGGGGGGGGGTGGAGAACATTAATGTGTAGGTCTACAAGTCATAAAATGTCCATAAAAAGTTCATTTCTTCTTACACATATATACAGTACATGTACATGTATGTACATTGTATTTACTCTAAAAATTTCAGGGCATTTCTACCCTGTTATATTTTTAAATAATTCTAAAATATTTCGCATAAATTTAGAAAAATACATATATACAAGTCACTGAGGAACTAGTTCATTCATTCTTTTGTCTATAGATCAAATAATATGATATCATCTCAATTAACTTTTCACAAGACCATTCCTTTAACCTGATAAAACAAGAGCATTGCACCCTACCACATTGCAAACATTGGGGTTGTTTATGAGAGCTCTCCTACACAAAGGCAGTTAAAAAAGGGTAAATATGCCAGAAAGTTAGAGTCAAACACTTGGACTGCATAATCCGTGTGTGATCTGCTCTCTTCAGGTACCATATATATGACATTGCAAAAACCTGTGACAGATCTATATATGACATTTGCTGAATGTATATGTATATACACGTATGTACAATGTACATGTAGGTCACATTTAATGATCAAAGAAGCTACTTCTATTGCTTGAACTGAAAAAAGTACATTATATTGTAAGTCAGGCGTACTGCTGTATCAGAGGTCAAATCTCATACAATAAATTATAGATAATTCATTCACATCAATACATGTAGTTCAATAGTTCAGGTGTACCCACATGAGTGATACATATTTTCTTGTATGTTTGGGTCTGATGTCTTTTTGGCAAACATAAGGACATTGGCCCGAATTCACAAAGGAGGTTTGGTTTAAACCATGGTTTAAACCCCATCCTGGGTTTTTTAAGCGTACGTGCGCACTGAATCCGATCCAATCATATATTTCCTTTAAGCGCGCATGGACAATGTGCGCTTATTTACGCTTATTTTAGTACGCTTACAGAGGTTTAAACCTTAGCCATGGTTTAAACCTCCTTTGTGAATTCGAGCCATAATGTCCAAACCCCTACCCCCCCCCCCCCCCCCCCCCCACCCCAAAAAAAAAAAAAAAAAAAAAAAAAAAAAATGAATTAAAGAGAAGGTTGGGTTCTGGGAAAGGTGAAAATAATTTTTTAACTTTCCTAATTCCTTTTTATGTCAGTTTGGAAGAACATCATGTAGAAATGTCCCCTGAAAAGGCTTGCTCCTCAAAAGCCCCCACATTCAACACATATATGAGAAACAGGTGAACTGTTCGGGCCGAACATTCATGCCACATGTGTATGCAGTGCATGTACTTTTCAGTTAGACTAGGTCAATTTCTCATCATTTTGATGATTCCAAAACCTCTCAGTATACACCAAATCTTATGTAAAAATGATTAACCATTCCCAATTGCTAAATGATACAGTTTCTTTTACAATGTAATCACATGACCAGAATTCAAATTTATCTTTAAAAAACAAAAACAAAAACAAAAAACAAAAATATATGTAGATTTAGGTGTTCATTTCCTTGTAATTTGGAAAGATGTTGTATTTGTTCTTTTTCATTCATTATTTGCCTTTTTGTCAATTACTTAATGCATGTATACATGTGTAGTTGCTAATATTTTTATGTACATGTAACCTAATCTCTAATTTTTCAATTGAAATTCTTTGTATCTGTAATCTTTTGTTATCTTTTTGTAAGCACTTTGTACAGTATATACATTTATGATTACATGAGGTTTTTTTTTGAAGGTTCATAATGCTGAAGGTTCGTTACTCTGACGGTTCATAATTCCGAAAATGAAAAAAAGGTTCATACTGTATTTCGGAAGGTTCGTAATTCTGAAAAGTTATGTAGGGCTCTATTGCACGTTCAGAATTACGAACCCTATTTCATTTTCGGAATTACATGTACATGTACGAACCTTCCGAATAATGAACCTTCAAAGTAATGCATCAAATGTTCGGAATTATGAACCCTATTTCATTTTCAGAATTATGATTCCCCTGCTATGGGAAATTTGTGTTTCAGAATTATGAACCTTCGGAATTATGAACCTTCGGAAAAATGAGTACCTCCCATAGATAACAGAGGCTACAGAAATGTTAAGATATTTACAATGACCTTTAGACACTCCTGTCAGGTTTACTTCACATGTGGGCTTTAATTTCCAAACAACACTTTCAGTATGCGCAATATACATGTACGGAATTTTAAGGATGCCTCAAAAAGTTCACATGGTTGCACCTCTTCCAATCCCTAGCCAAGCAGAAAATCTGATGAGCTTGTAATGATTGTATTAAATCTCATGGCAAATCAACCATGAACTGTATGCAAACAATGAGATGGGAACCTATTTCAACTACAAATAATTTGAACAAACTTGTATGTATTCCCAGGTGTAGAACATTTAAAGGTACCACAACCAGTAATTTTTTATATCTTGACATGTATTCATGTAATTTATTGGGCTTTGAATAAAGAAATACAAATTCTTGTAAGTTCTAAGAAAAATGACCAAACTTTAGTAAGAGAAAAGTTTATTGCTCTTTCATGTACATGTACATGTACATGTACACCAGTACCTAGAATCTAGATAGATCTACAAGTATTATATGCATGAAAGTTTTACCTGTGGTACATAAACTTGGTCCATAAAATGATCAGTTTTGGGGTCCTTTTGTGGGTGGGGACTCAATTGTGGCAAATAGCATCACAGATAAAACTGGAATTTCCCAAGCATTTTCAGTTTCTTCAATTTCACAAGCATTTCCAGCTTTGATAATGTTTGTGATTTGACTAGCCTCACTTGACCTTTATTATTTAATAAATCTCAAAACGAAATATGCAGATACATGTAATTACTTGTCACTCCTGCTAGTAGATGTACATCTACATGTATGTACATGTATACATACATAAATGGGACTTGAAATTTCATCTGGCTTTGGGTGAAAATGGCAAAAAGGTATTAAAGCTAACAGTTATTACAAAAATGTGACAGGTAGGAACACAGAGATTGTTCTTAACTTTCAAATTCATATCAGTAATGATGCAGAGTTTACTTCCCTCTACTTACATGTAATGTACATGTACATGTACATTATGTTTGCTTGAACTGTGCCACATATTATTTTTTTCCAGAGTGAAATTTTGACTTCATGTGTTTTGTCATTGATAAATTTGGCCAAAAATGTCTTCCATGAATATAAACTTCTCAGCATCGGTACCTGTTTCTGTTTCCAAGAACAGTGCGAGCATGGAACAACAACCTGCCACTAGAGACAGGGATAGCACCCTCACATGAAGCCTTTCATCAGATTCTGATGAAAAGCAGGGACAAGAACTGAACTACATTGTACACATGGTTTGTAACTAAGCACAACACCCTGTTACACACACACAAAACATATAAAGTAACCTGCAAGAATCATCAGGATAGAAGAAGGCAGATGAACACAAAAGAAGAAGAGGAAGAAAAATGTAGACAGTCTTGTCCAAACACATTGTTCAACACTCACATTCTTGGATAGAATGTACATGAATATTACCAAACATGGCACTGAAGGGGTTAAGGGCATCAATACTGCTTTAAAAATACTTTAATTATATTACAGTATCCAACAAAAGTGAGTACAACTTTCTATAAAAATCTTAAATATTCCAGTGAACCTCTTACAAAAATGTACTAAAAGCACAAACCTTACAGAAATGATAGAGTAGACATTCTGTAACATGTGTAATTGTACATGTATATCAGTACAAAAAAAATTTGATCCATAACAAGACTGTAGCAAACTAAGAATATTGTTGAAATTGGAGGCAACAAAAGTGAGTACATGTACATGTACACCCCAGCTTTTGTGTGTAGATTCTCTATGGGTTTTACATTGGAATACACATACAAACTGTACATGTACATGTCATCCTGAAGGAAATTCTCCTTGTGAGTGCTTGGTCATAAAAGTTGTATTTCAGAATGACAGTGATTGCTAGTTACATGTATATTTTAAACAGAAAATGCCTTTCTGAAGAAGTTACAGGTGGATACATGTAGGTTGGAGTTACATGTACTAGTATGCCAAATAAAAAACCAATGAAGCTCCACTGGGGCATTCTATACAGTATTTAATGAAAAACTGGAGGAACAAAAAAGTCCTACATTTAACACCCTCCCCCCCCCCCCCCCTGAAACTCTTGTAGCCGACGAGAGGAACAGCATGCAATCACAGACATACATGTTGTAAGTAATATTGGTCAACTCTACTCTGATAACAAATGATGTAGGGCTTAGAAACAATGATGGCTATACAAAAATTTTACATTTATTTGAACTTGACATTAATTGCAATGTGACTAAACATGTAATAGAGGGTGTACTCACTTTTCTTTCCACACTTTTTCCACAAATATCCTTAATTTGCTACACTTTTTTCCATATATATAGAATTGTATTTTGTATACCTGTACAGATGTATCCAAGAATGTCGACTTTATCATTGCTTTTAAGGCTTGTGTTTTTAATACCACTTTAGAATACATTCATGATATTTGAGTATTCAACTTTTTGTTAAGTGTGTACTCACATTGTTGGATACATGTACTGTATAACCATAAACTTTCGCGAGCATCATTTAATGTTCGCAAATTTTGAGAGTGGTTCAGATTCGTGAAATCACTAATTCATTATCATTTTTGCAAATTACGAAAGTTTCTTCATGTAACAATTGCTATCCTTTACAAATTGCAAAAGTTTTATGTCGCAAACATTTCTGGTTTACATACAATGTATATCACTGACAGCAGTATAGACTGCAGTGTCGTGTGCAAGATATTAGCACAATTAAATTTAGCATGTTGCGTCGGAACAGCTAAGCGTTGCACTGCCTTGCACTACACTCATCTATAGCATATTCCTTGTCAATCTCATTGTCTTTTTAATGCTAATCGCACAGTGAAAGCTACAAGTAAGTAAGTAAGTAAAGGCACGTCGTTGCCGCCATAAAGTAAAATACACAAATAGAAGGATCCGAGCTAACTCGGCACTAGGGCGAACTCCGCCTTGGCAGAAAATAGCGGCGAGTTAGCCCAGAGAGTATAACTGATTGCAAAGACTTGTGTTGAATTTTACATTAATTACACATTTCAACACACTTAAATTCAAAATTATTTGATATCAATGTTTAAAATGATTATCAAAGAAGAAACATTAAAAATTTTAAGAGGTAAAATTGTACAAAACATGATATTTAAGGCTATAGAAAGGTACGGTGTGTAGCATGGACTTCAACTCTCGAAACATAGTCAATGCGCAGTGCCAAGTTCACCCTAGTGCCTAGTTAGCCCGACCCCACTATGTGGGACTGTGTCCAAGATTCACTGTTGCAGTGCTCAGTCAAAAACAGACAGCAAAATTGCTCTAAGCAAGATTTAATTTTCTTAAATTTGCCAGATTACCTACATGTACATGGGGATTCAACTCTACATTAACTTTGCCACAAACTTGGAGATTCAGAGTTGAAAGTGAAATTTTGAATAATTATTTTCCTCCCATGTATGAATGATCTAGACTGGAAAAAGGCCCGTTGATACACATAAAAGCTATTGAAGCCTATTCACACATGAAAACTATTATGGAGTAAGCCACTTACCGGTATGTATCATGTACAAGCTTATCTGAAGATAACCTTGTACTCCAGATATACATGTACGCGCAAAGCCCATCCTTATGCCTGACATAAGGGGTTCTCCTATTGGTTAACCTACCTATATAAAATCCATCTTGATTGGTAAAGTGTCAAAAAATGGGCGTGTCAAAGATAATACAAAGGCGGTCCTTAGATAGATAATCTCCTTAAAACAATTTTCACAATACCAACTTACAACAATATTAGCAAGGTATTATCTCCGGAAGATACAACAAAAGTTACAACAATTTTCAGAATACCACCCCGGGTTTTAGCGGTCTAAATTATTTCAGGTTGCTTTATTCAGCGTGGGTTAGGGTTAGGGTTTAATAGACAAGCTGAAGTTCACAACCTGAAATAATTTAGACCACTAAAACCTAGGATTGCCCTACTTGGTCTCAAATTAATTATCTGCACATATATATGCAAATTGAATTTTAGGAACTGAGGAATTGGCATACTGTTATGTACCAATTGTATTACATGTATGTACATGTACCAATATATTGTAATATAATTATTGCAATAACTTAATATTGTAATATTGTATTATTGTAATATTGTATTATGTATTATGTACCAATCATGCAAATAGTATTGTTATATTGGTACCACTCACACTTATGCGAGGTTATTGGAGATGACCTCTCATTGGAATAGTCATGGATTGTATTACCGAACGTATACAGTTAAGCGCCTAAAATGGGTTTTCATACGCGCGGGACTACGCGTATGAAAACCACACTATTGAAACAAAGGTTGTGTCCTTTTCCCATAGGTTTCACACGTTCGGAAATACACACTCATACACATACGAGGTTATCGTAAGATAACCTCGTACTCCATACGTGTTATAGTGGCAGATTTGAATGTATACTTTACAATATCACCTCCCTTGCAATTCCCAGGGTTGATTCCCTATTTTTGCTGTATTTATGTTGTATGATGTCTATGTATGTAAATGAATTTGATTTTTAAACTTGTATTAAACTAATATTTTAACTACAAAAAGACAAAAACTTACCAGTTTGCTTTCCATCCAGCGGAGTTCTCGTAGAAGATGCTTGGCTATGGCGGCGTTGTCGTAGTTGTTTTGGTGCGCTAGCCTAGAATTACAGTCGTTTCAATATATACTAACGCTGATGGCGCTATATAGAAATATACGATCCTGTGGAAGAATTATGCAATGCAAAAATGTTTTTCCCCAAACGTCTGGAGAACAAAGCCAGATGCCGAATCAAGCTTCCGGGGCACTTTTCCCTAGAGATCAGGTGCTTCCGGGGTCAGGCAAACTTCGCAAAGACCTTTAATAGTGTTAAGACAAATTACTCTCTCGTATTTCCGTAGTACATTCGGCAGGTGTATATTGCCGTGTTCAAACGAGACTCGCCTTACGAGTGCACCACAATACGCACACGTGCTTAGTAGCGGGTTGAGCACTCTTCGCATTTATACTCTTCGCTTCAGGTCGAGGCATATAAGCGTACTGTAGATGATTTTACCTTGGCCCAGTCCCCGCTGCTGTATACACGAGGAGTGAGAAAAAGCCCTTTAAAGTACTGCTTTCCAGTTTTGGAATCAGAAGTCAACATACAAGAGTTGAAGAGTCTCTGAATCAGGTATTCTAGCAAATTTAAGAAAATTAAATCGTGCCTAGAGCAATTTTGTTGTCTGTTTTTGAATGCTGCAACAGTGAATGTTGGACACAGTCCCACATAGGCAAGGGCCTATGAGGTTTCACACGTTGGGAAATACAGTACCTTTTTCAAGGGACCAAAACGCCGCGTCGTTGGAAATTGGGAAGGGGTTCACTCGGAAGGGAATATCGTATTAGGCTAAATCTACGTTGTCTTTTTCAAATTCCATCAACTTCTTTTTCTGTAGGATGAACATTCATCATGTTCATTATGTAAGTCTGACAGATATTCCTTTGATATTTTATTTGCTATCTGCAAATGCGCCTTTATGCGCCTTGAGCACTCTACAGAGTGGATTTGGCGCTTTATAAGTCACATTATTATTATCATGATTATTATCATTATTATCGTTGATTTTCTGAAAAGTGTTCGGACACTGGATCCACCACCATACTTACTGTACTTCCACTGGAACTGACTTTGAATTTGATACTAAATGACAAGAAACTAACCTGCATTGCAGTATATCCAAGCTCTTCTTCAATAATCTGACTGTATTTCTTAGCAAGCGTCCTTGATTCATCTACCAAACTTGTGGTGACTCCAGATCGGAACTCCGCCTGTACAACAGAATAGCCCTGCCGCTTATTCGCCGTAGACGATCGACCAGCTCCCGATATCCCTTTCAACAAATCTGGATTGTTAAATTTGATAACTCCATTCGGAAACTCTGGTAACTTCTTTTTAGGGTTAGTGGGATCATCCTTGGTGCTCCCATCGACTTCGTCCTCCTGTTGGTTGGCGGATTTATTGGCTTTTTCAGCCTGGATCGACACAATAAGAGCAAAACACAGCCACAGCATCGCAGCTGTGTACACCACTGGCTTGCGCTTTGACGACGCCATGTTCTTCCCGTGGAGAATGCGTCTTGCCGCTGGTGTAAAGCCTCCTGCAGAAAACCTGCTAAAAATTATTCCACAAGACGAGATAAGCTTTCAATATAATATTTACAGTGTCATTATCATTGGTGTAATGTCCAGTGACCTTCCAACTTTGAAAAAAAACTCCTCCCTGAGTGTAATTTCGGTTGCCTTCCCCATCTACGAACGACTACAGGTTTGATCTGAATCGTCGGACGACGTCTACGTAACACTCATAACATTCTAGTTAAGTTCAAGGAAATTTTCAGTTACACGTACGTACTACGTATACCGGTACCGTAGTAGTACACACAGCTGCTAGGCTATGCTAGCGCATCCGGCGCGGCGCGGCGCGGCACGAGCTTGCATCCATAGCTTGCATCTATATACATGTATATCGGTGGCCGTGTGCTATGTGTTGCGCGTGGTGCAGTGGTGGCCGCGGTAGAGGAGGAGAAGATGAGCTCGATGTGAGAAAGTACGAAGCCCCGTTAGGGCCAAATTGACAACGTAAAAAAAAAAAAAATTATTACGTACGTACGTAATAATACTACGTACGTACGTAATATACTACGTACGTACGTAATAATTACTACGTACGTACGTAATAATTACTACGTACGTACGTAATAATTACTACGTACGTACGTAATAATACTACGTACGTACGTAGTATTTATTACGTACGTACGTAGTATTTATTACGTACGTACGTAGTATTTATTACGTACGTACGTAGTATTTATTACGTACGTACGTAGTATTTATTACGTACGTACGTAGTATTATTACGTACGTACGTAGTATTGATGACGATCAATGGCGGCGGCAGAGAGGGACAGACTCGTGCGTTTACATTTTGAAATTGGATTTACTCAGAGGGAAATACTGTATTATTTAATTTCCAAGCATAGAATAGTAATAAGCAACAGAACCCTAAAGTGCGTCTTAAAAAGCCTTGCATTATTTCGAAGAAAACCTTCAAATATCCTTGACGTTGCACTCTACATATTGAACATCCTATCAAATACTGCACGGATATCGTTGGATGCACGCGAAATGTTTGATGTATCTAGAGACAGGGGCGTCGATCCGTTTTTCGGATGGGGGGGGGGGCAAGACAGTCTATCGTAACGATGATCATTTCCGCACTCAATTCAATCATCAACAGGGGCGGCGGTGCGTCTTTCAAAGTGGGGGGGGGGGCACGAACAAAAAGGGGCACCTACAAAGGGTGGAAACAAGGCGGAAAATACCACTTCGATACATTAGTATACCGGTACATTCTGATCAATACACAACCGAGGATCATTTTCGACACGCTATTGTTTCTATCTTAACATGGTTCTAGATAAAACTACTTTGCAGTTGAGTGTAATAGCCTGATTATTCATTTGCGAGCGAGCAAAAAATTTAAGATTTATTTCTAACGCTGAAGGCAACGGGTGTTGAATTATATACAGCGATTTTCCTAATATGATAAGAATATAATAGTAAATGCGAGCGAGCGTAGCGAGTGAGCTTTAGAAAAAAATTTAGAAAAAAATTGTCCTCGTTCCTTTTATAATTTAGGAGCACTGTTCATTCTTGTATAATTTAGGGCATTGGGCCCCTCCTACCCCCTGCTCTACTGCCTCACTATTGTGCTGATATCAGTAGAGGAATGTATTATTATGAAGCCTCTCTGATTATTTGGAGCTATATGTATAAGGCTCCTTTTTGGACTTCATACATACCCATATACTTTTTTATATACCAGTATCTACCGATGTCGCATTTATCAGAAAACAAAAGGGGCGCTAATTTCTGAGGTTGAAAGGGGGCACTCATCTGAAGGTAAAAAGGACACTTATTAGAAAGAAAGGGGGGCACTATACGAAGAAAAAGGGACTTATATCAGCTATGAAAAGGGGCACTTTTGGGGTACTTGAAAAAGTGAGGGGGGCACTGTGCCTCTGCCCACCCCCCCCCCTTCCCCGGAGCGCTACCTCTGATCATCATAGCATTGATAAAGATATGATGGTAATTTGAACTTAAGTAAAGTATGCATATATCATGAACAGAAAATGGAATTAAAGATCACATGGAAAACGACAAAATGATGGGAAAATATATTTTACATAACAGCAAATTGAGTAGAGAAGATATAACACAAAATAATGGGAAAAAATAAACACTAATAAAATATGAAAAAATAGAGAAAAAAATTGAATAAATATAAAAATTTAAACTTTGAATTGAATTATGTATGTTGAGAACGTTTTTTAATAGCGTCATGATTTTTTGGAACGCCTCTTAAAAACAGCTTCTCCACGGTTACATGACGCAGTAAAGATTAGAGAATTTGCGCGCGGAGTGCGCGGCGAAATTGAAGTCTGATCGTGTAAAACCTTTTGTATTTCATTGTTTGGAAGGTTTCATTTCCTGAGTTTTGCATCAGTTTTTTCCTTATTTTATCTTACACCTCCGGATTTATTGGGGGGGGGGGGAATGATATGTTTGCCCCTCCAATATTTTCTTTGGGGGCAATCGCCCCCCTGCCCCCCCCCCCCAAGATCGACGCCCCTGTCTAAAGGAAACGTACGCCTGAAGTACATCCATTCATTTTTTTTCCTTTTTATCTTTTTAAAGTGTGTTTAGCCTCAGAACACTTTCTACTGAGAAAACTCTAGTCTGTTTTGTTTTAAATAGTAGTAAGGGCAGATCAGATTTTTAGTTCTTTTTTGGTAATGTTAATGTCTTCCTATCTCTTTTGTAGACAAAATAGTGATTGGTTATTGAAGAACAGTAGAAGATTTGTCTGTTTTCTTGTGATATGTAAAGAAAAGTATGGCACATCTGTTTGTCCCAAATGACATGCATAATTCATCTAATTCAGTTGAAAGGGATAAATCATTGTCCATTGTCAGTATTGTTTTACTGCAGTGTTGGAATAATTCCATGAAATACATGTTCACTATTTGATGGGGCAATTAGAGAAACAGAGTGTGGAATGTAATATTTCGGACAGAATTACCTAAATGCAGATTGCCATGTACAACTTTTATGTTTTGTGTCTTTACAAAGAGCTCTAATATTCACGTTCATTATAAATATATTAATATATATATATATATATATATATATATATATATATATATATATATATATATATATATATATATATATACATGCATATATATATATATATATTAAATCTTTATGTTATTAGTGTATGTTTTTGTGAGTATTTGTGCAGCATGGTATTTTTAAAACATTTACATTTACATTTTTTTTTCCAAACATAAATTTAAGGGTTAAATACTATTTACCATTGTCTTAGGGTGAGTGAAATGCAAACCTGCTGAATTGAGGATTGAACTGTTGGTAATCTGATGTGTCTGTACTGTGTGTGCAAGGAACTGACATAAAAAGTCCACGAAAAATTGTCTTACATTGAAGATATCTGACTTTCTGTGAGAGCATTTCTAATGAGGCGCTTTCGCGGTAATATTTTCCTTCTATTTTCATTCATATCTTTGCCTATGTAAATCTCTTCGACTTGAAAATTTCAAGAGATTTTTCTCAAACAATGGACAATTGAACTGATATACAAGTTAACAAGTTGACTGATTGACATGCCAAACTGTTTTAAATTGTAACTTTAAAGTTGACAACTCACTCTGAAGTTGATTGCATGGAAACCTCGCAATCTGCCTGCATTTTGTATGCATGCCGGTTATGGTTGCATATGTACGAAGCCCCAAAAGGGGCGCTGATTCAAATTTTCAGATGGGGGGGGGGGATGTCAGGCTCAGTCTGACACTGAATTATGTAAATATTTTCATGTTTGCTACATGTATTTTGCAAGACAAAACAGTTCAATCTCCTTAGGCCCAATTCAAAAATTAATCTTTGGGGCTCCAGCGTCAATAAGTAAAAGTCAAGTTCTTCTGAGAAACAATTTTTTAAAATCAGAAATGGCGCACCCGGGGCAGGGGGCACAGTGCCCCCACACTTTTAAAATGCCCCTTTCTCTCTGATAGGTGCCCTTTTTACTACTGGAAGTACCCCTTTCCCCAATAAGTGCACATTTCCCCCTTCTGATAAGTGCCTCTTTTTAAATCTGATAAGTGCCCCCACTTTACTTTTGATAAGTGCCACTTTTACTATCTAATATATGCCCTATTCCTCTTCTCACAAGTGCCCAATTTTCACCCCTTGTAATGCCCCTTTCCACCTCTCATAAGCGCACTTTCCTCATCTAATAAGTGTACCCTTATCCCTATATTTCCCTTTGTTTCTTACAAAAAGTGCCATATCTAGCTTCAAGAATCAGTGCGGCTTTATGTAGCAACATGTACCTACCCATATTACTACAACTACAATGTAAGCCAGCGGAGCTGGAAGCAGAGTGGGACAATGCTCATCCCCCCCCCCCCCCGCAAAGGAATTCATATTCCGTAACTTACACAAAATAAGGTCAATATTTTCAGAAAATGTCCCAAGACTAGTAGGCCTATGAAATCAAGCAGATACCATAATAATGTTGATATCTCCTAAAGAAAAACGACAGGGTTAATGTAAGAAATGAAAGATCATTCAAGATCATTCGACATTTCACCCAAATTAATTTGTTGTCATTTTCATTATATCGCTCTGAATAATGCATAACAACATGAACAGCATTAGTTAAGATTTAGTGACTCGCACGTGCATCATTAGACAATTGCACACACAACTGCTAATTGTGGAAACTCAAGCTGAAGCAGAACCATCATAAGAAGGTGCTTGATAATAATACCAATGTTGCTTTATATGCACCCCTTGCAGGTGCCCTCAGGTGTCCTTTTTTGTTGGTACCCCCCCCCCCCCACTTTGAAAGACACTCCGCTGCCCCTGGCGCAGAACTTAAAAATTAGGGGAGAAAGCAGATTTTGTGAAGAAAAAAAAAAAAGGTTAGACGAAAATCGGACATATAACAAAAAAACATGTGATTTTTTTTAAAGACATGAATAGATATGAACAAAAATGAAAATCACTAGACAACTTAGTCATGAGTTTTGACGTCTTTCCCTCACGACCACTCAGTGATCTCTACGTAAAAAAAAAATTATATAGAGATCAGTGCTGACGAAAAAACAATTCTCTGTTTACTACAGGCCTATTAATAAAACATTTTACGTTTTGTCCAAGAATAGGCCTATGATTTCTTCATAAATTGAATGCAATTATATTTTACTCATATACTTTTGCATGTGTGTGTTAATACAGAAAAAATGAATTTCTTGATATTAACAGCATGAAAATATAAATAAAAAAAAAAAAACAATGACTAGGAATATGTAATATTTTGAAAGCGGTCTCACTGACCTTTTCCCCGGATACATGTAAAAACATATTACTATAAATCGTCTATAATTAGATTCAAGTTATGAGGAAATCATATTCTGGGACATAAATTGAGGATATGAAGGCCAATTGACGGCTTGTGATGAGGATATCAGACGTTACAAATTCATGACAAAGTGGTCAGTTTGTGTAGTGATTTTCTTTGTTTTCAGTAGTTTTCAGCGTTTCATAACTTCATTTTGTTCGATTTTACTCGCGAACAAAGTCGAACTGCTTTATTCTGTTTTGATTTGTATCGGGACCGGACTTGCCGCTGGGAAAATGAAGCGACACACATACATATCCACCAACACACGTCACACACACATCACACAAATGTTGAGGATTCTTCACACTAGACAAGCTACAGCCCACAAGCTCACAATATTGTGGCAAATCAACGGGAATCGACGGATAATAATAAGGCAGCTGTGTAATTTCAAAATGTGGATATAGACCTTTTTCACGTATTATTTATTACGTACGTACGTAGTATTATTACGTACGTACGTAATAAATATTACGTACGTACGTAGTAATTATTACGTACGTACGTAGTATTATCACGTACGTACGTAATAATTATTACGTACGTACGTAGTAATTATTACGTACGTACGTAATAATTATTACGTACGTACGTAATATTTTTTTTTTTTTACGTTGTCAATTTGGCCCTAACGGGGCTTCGTAAGAAAGAGAGGCTTGTGTTAAGCGGAATAACATAATTTCAGGAGGTGAAAGATTGAGAGAAAATGAGCAACATCGATGATACACAAGCAGATGTTAATCTTCCTAAAAAACGGAATGTACCGAGCGGCTCGTATATAGCCCCCGCAACTCGGTGGAGCCTGAGAAATTGTCCCAACGCACAGTAGTTTTTGTTGTTGTATAATTGTCAATACTATTGTAATGTGTGTTTTTTTAAAGTGGAAGTAAATTTGAATTTGAATATGAATTTCAATAGAATCCCAAGCGGGGCCAACTGCTATTCACACATGGGGCAGTTCCAGGATTCGAAAGAAGCTTGGGAGAAAATGCCGCAAATTGACGGGGAAAAGTGTGATTAAATATATAGCATTTCCACATGTTCAATAAAGTAAAATAGGGAAAATATTCGTTTAAAATCGGCCCAGTTGCAGTGGAAAGGAGATTAAAAAAAAAAATTCATTATCATTATTTTCTTACAACCTACAAATCGTGTCCAAACTATATAGCTATAGTTGGGACACGATTTGTAGGTTGTAAAGTCACGTATAGTTGAATCTAAAGTGTCTAATATAATCAAAGATTGTGAAAAGGGAAGATAAGACACTCTCCCGATTTAGGACAGGGTACGATGCTATGGTACGATATGCGATGTAACGGCGCCACAAAGAGATTCGATCATATACCAGTATTACCTACCCAACAGAGTTATTACCTACCCAACAGAGTTTGGGGAGGTAAACTGACGCATTGACTGGGTACAAACCAATTGGGGAAAATGACCCAGGGCCAGGGGGCTGAAATACTGTAACAGGAAGGAAACCAGGCGTCTTTATGAATTCAGAAGAGGGAAAGGGCTTGAAAATAATGATGAGGAGAGAGAAAAAAAAGGGGGGGGGGAGGTAAATTCAGAAGCAGATATGCAACTATCACAGTGTTGTTCCATGTCCGTGCCCATTTTCTTTATCATACTAATAATAATAATAATAATAATAATAATACATGTAACTTATATAGCGCCTAATCCACTCTGTGGAGTGCTCAAGGCGCATGTAGAAATTAATTAAGAATTAAACAGAAATGTTTTTACATGATTTTTAAAAGAATCAGAAGTTATACACTTTTTGATGTCTTCAGGAAGGCTATTCCATAATTTAGGACATGCGTGGGCAAATGATCTTTCCCCCCAAGATTTTGCGACTTTAGGAATCACAAGAGAACTGGAAGTGGATAAGCGCAAAGATCTGGCGAGGGGTGTAATTTTTAATTGAAGAGGTATTGTATTGGGGAGCAGAGCCGTGAACGCAGTGAAAAGTGAGCAACAAAATTTTGAAAATAATGCGATGTTTAACAGGGAGCCAGTGCAGCGACTGCAAAACAGGAGAGATATGGGTACGCTTGGTGGACAGAGTAACAATGTGAGCCGCAGCATTTTGAAGCTTCTGGAGCTTGGACAACAGATTTTGGGGTAAATTGAACAGAAGGGCATTGCCAAAGTCGAGACGGGAGGAAATTAAGGCGTGAACTATCTTTTCAGTGGCAGACTTGGACAAATATTTCCGAATAAAACCGATATTACGTAATTGGTACCTAACTGATCTGCAGATATTTGAAATTTGATTAGACATTGTCATATGTGAGTCAAACATAACACCAAGATTGCGACAAGTTTGTGACACATAAATTGTGTGGCCAGAAAATCAATCAATCAATAAAATCAATAAAATCAATTTTACAAAGCTGCACTTTAGAACCAAATATAAGGAATTCACATTTATCTGAATTCAGTTTTAGAGAACGTGCGAGCATCCAATCGTGAACATCAACCATGCAAGATTCAAGGCGATGAACGGCCCTTTCCGCAGCGGATTGATCAGAATTAAAGGAAATCATAAGTTGAATTTCGTCTGCATAAATATGATAATCAATGTCATGTTGTAACAGAACTTGTCGCAATCCAATTAAATAAATTGAAAACTTATAAATTGATATTACTGATTGATATAAATTGATATTACTGATTGATATAAATTGATATAATTGATATAAACTGATAAATTGAAATTACACTTAAATATTTTTAAACAGTAATCATACATACATACACAAACACGCACACACACACACGCACACACGCACACACAGGGGGGAGGACCTTGGAAAATGTGGGAAATGTAAGTAGAATGGGTTGTGCTCATTACAAGAGGAAGGGGAGGGCTATGGGGGGGGGGGGACTTGATATCAGAAGTTAAAAGTGACATTTAATTTGATATCAGATATGAAAAGATACACTCATATCAGTTGGGGAAAGGGCACTCATTACAGAGCAAAAGGGGCAGACTTGAAAGGAGCAAATATTGTACAAGTCTTTCAAAAGGGGCACTTATCAGAAGGGGAAATGGCACATTCTAGAAAGGAAATGGGGCACTTTTGTAGAAAAAGGGGCAGTTATCAGAAAGCATTAAATTTCAGAAATAACAAGGAACACTTTTGGGGTACTTGAAGAAATGGAGGGGGGGGGGCACTGCACCTATAACAGTCAAGGCCACAAAATTTGTGTGTATCAGTAGTTATTCAGAGCCCAACAATTATTGTCATTGTGCTTTGCAGCTGAAATTCCAGAGCTGCTCTTTTAACCCAGAGTCATGAATCATTAATGACATTGAATAGTAAAAGGTTGGCAGAAATGACAGGTGCCATGCACAATAGTATTATCGTTTTCTGAATTTTATTACTGATACACACATATTTTGAGGCCTTCATTTTTCAAAAACCTGAAAATCTAATTAAATATTCATAGCACCAATTTAAGAACATTAATCACAGAAATTTCACAGAACTTATCCCAGATAAGTTTTACATCCTTTTACTGAACAATGTGAAAGTCTCATTCTGTCATAACTTCATTTATTAATGATCAAAAGTGTTAACCTATTTTTTTTTTAAACACCTATACATGCAACCAATTTTGCATTTGATATCAAAGAAACCCAATCAAACTATATAAGATGGCCTACCACACAATGAACTTTAAAGATTTGATTCAATTTCAGAGAAATAATGTACTAAAATCTTGTTTTGATCTTCATTTTTAATGCATCTTCAGAAAATCACAACTTTGACAAATTTTGACAAAAGTCCATATGTAACATTTATTGACAATCTCAAGGCAGTTTCATGGCAATTTCAAGGCAATAGACCGCTTCGGTAATGTATGCAAATTTTATACATACCTTTCAAACAAAGGTTGTTCTTGACAACCTGAAAGCTTGCCGGAGGCTTGCCGGACATAGCAACAAATAATGTATGCAAACTGGATTCCAAGCATTGAGGCTCATTTATAAAAAGCAGGTTAAATGGAATAGCTCGTCACTAGGTGCTCAGAGAAGAAGTGTGCATAAATTTGTATACATTACAGAACCGGTCTATTGGCTATGTTACAGAGCATTCAACATGAATTTTGTTGTTGTTGTTGTTTACTTCAAATTTCCTGAGGGCATAATCATACACATCTATGTTCCAAAGTAGTTAAGTTCAATGAAAAACTGACTAGTGATAAAGTGCCATAACTTGATAATAGATGATGAAACGGTGCACAGTAGGTCAGAATGCCTCGAAAGTGCGCCAAAATTTATATTCACTGAGAGGATGGGACTATAGGTATTCAGACCCGTAGAATCCAATGAAAATATTTTCAAATACCTATAACGTCATTAAAATACCGATTTCTGATTGGCTGCCAAAATGCAATGGGAAATAACATATTTCTCGTATTACAATGAATTTCCTACTTCGTAAAATTGATAATGCGATCTCTACACTTTAAAATCAAAAAGTGAAAACGGTGTTAACTTAAAGCCCAGGCATATGGTACGTAAGAGTGGCTTAAAGGGGGAGGGGGGGGGGCGCCCTCTTGTAAATATTTGTGATAATGAGAAATTTGCAATGTATTGCAATGTATGATGTCATTACTTGAAAGTAAACTTTGATAATGCATATACTAATAAAATAATAATATTCAGCTAACTGATAAAATGAATTATTAAATGATTTTTTTTTTAATGAAAGAGCGCCCGCTGTAGCCTTGATAACTTTGCGAAAGAGAAACGTACCTGTATCACTAAAACTTTTACTGATACGGATATCTTATGAGGTAATCCTGTAGGTACTATCGAGTTATCAAAATCATAATACTGACTGATAAAGTCCATGCATATTTTAAGTCATTTGCCCTATTGTTCATACTGTCAGAAGAGTGAATTATTTTGAAAAGCCTTCGCCTTGAAATATTCACTGAAGCCATTGTGAATTACTCAGAATATTGGGTCTGTAAAAAAAAAAAAAAAAAAAAAAATAGATAGAGAAAATTTTGAGAGGTTGGTTTGGTGTTGGACAAATTACGATACAAATCATACTTTCTCCAAATGTTTCAAAATTATATGAATTATTAACAACTGGTATAAACTTTAGATTACATGACAGTCATTAATCGCGCCCTCTCCATCATGGGTCTATATGTCCTAACTAAACAGTTACAAAGCCTTGAAGAAAAAAAATCGAATAGTAAAGGGAAAATATACACAGTCTATTCACTAATCAAAAAGAAATTAAAAACTAATTACAAATAAGAAACCATGCTTATATGAAAAAAGGTATTTTTTATAAAGATATACATGTAGAGGAATACAGGTAGATAGATAATTTTTATAGATAGGCAGACAGATAGATAAATAGATAGGTAGAGGAACGTATGAATAGATACATGGATATTTACTAGATAGAAAGATAGATAGATGGATGGGATACGTGTAGATAGATAAAATAAATAATGCACTCAAAAGGCGAGCTAAATCCTGCCTTTTGGACTTAAGAAAATTTTTAAAAATCTCTATATACAGCCCAGCGCATTTTTCAAAGAAGAGAAAATTCACGTTTTAATTTAAAACAAAACAAAACACACACACACACGCGCGCACACACACACACACACGCACACACAAAATGAAGGATTTCCCCGACTTGTTTAACAAGTGTGGGTCGTTAAAAGAATTCTGGCTTGGAAGCAAGCAATTATTTATTTATACAAAATAGGAGCATTTAAGGACATTGGAAACCAATATCAGATCTGCATCTTACCCTACATCATAACAGAAGCCTATTCTATTTATACAGCAATTGCACAAACATTAATATACATCTACACTTTAAGGTTATTAATAATAACATGATAAGTCTTACCTTAAACGAAGAATATAACAAAATAGAACAATTTCCTCGGAATATAAAAAGTGCAAAAAAGTTGAGCATCCCTTAGAATACTGAACATCTTTGCACTGCACCAAAATGTAACTACGATGTTTGAAAAAGAAACCAGATCAATTTAGGCAGCAGTGGACGAATTTAAAACTCGTCTTGAGGTTGGTGGAAGAATTTCTACACAGAGACCTTTTGTTTACCACCACAACTTAAGTGTTAAATCACCATTTAAAAGGGCCGAGGAGTGACAACTTTTTCAAAATGGTAGATCAGCTCTTTTAAACTGCTGGATTCAGCCTTTATAGTGTTGTATCCAGCATGTTAAAAGTGTTAATCTACAAATTTGAAAAAGTTGTCACTCCTCGGCCATTTTAAATGGTGATTTAACACTTGGGAATCTCTTCTTGACCGACGATTGTTCTACCACTGAAGACTGGACCAAAGATTGAAATGCAATCCATATGTTTGGATATTAGTTGCTTTCTGACATGTCCCATCATCTAAAAAGGGCCAGAAGATTAAAGCTTCTTACTGTATTCATAATTATGAACTGTTATTCATTTCTGTGTGTGCTTTGCCTGCGCGCTTCTATCGCATGGAAGATTTAGGCGAAAAAAGAGGCGAACATGCGGGTGGAAAATGGGTTCTTACTCGAGAAGTTGCAAAAAGTAGCAGGCAAATTTGGTAGCAGTGTAAAGCATGAACTACTTAGTATAAGAAAGGCGATCATGATATTTTCAGCGCGAAAATCGACGGAAATGTTGACCATCTTCGCGCATGAAAAAAAAAAAATGCTATTCCCCCCCCCCCCATATTTTCATCCAAAATTACTTTACTCCAATTGCGGCATCTATCAGGCTCCCCATGGATCTGAAGGCTTAAAAGAACTTGATGATGATACTGTAGACTGGATCTCAACCAGCATTCCTGGATCTTGACAGAAGTTGGCAACCACACGAAAGAAGAAGACTTTCGAGAGGAATAAGAGTTCGCCTGTAAACTCTATCATTATTCAAAATAACTATTCTGGAATAGGCATATTTAATTTGAAGTGCCTTAAACAACCCGTTTGGCAAACACCATTGATAAAACGCAGTATTGCATTTTACACACTGCATAACCAATAATCAAAGTTTCGGGTCTTTTTGAAGAAAAATGACCCACTTATAATTAATTTCAGGAAGAAATACTGCTGAAAGGTGTTCTACACGTTGTAATATTTGATTAGAACGTGAAAAAAATAAATTCTGTTTCATTGACCAAATCCCTATTTTGGCGCACTTTTGCTAACACCTGCATGGCCGACTGTGCAATCAGGAGCGGCGCCAGGGTATTTAAATGGGGGGGGGGGGGGGGGGCAAAATGACGTGTATAGCAACGTCGCACGTCGAGGGTCTTGAAATAACAAATAGGACTATAACAGTTATGTCATAATTGCATGGCCTAGCCTTCTCTTCTTCATTTCCCCTTCTCTTTCTCCTTTTTGCCCTCTTCTTCCTCTTTTTTTTTTTTTTTTTTTTTTGCTCGCTTGAAAAATGACAGGGGCGGCCGCCCCCTGCCCCCTGTAGCGCCGCCCCTGTGTGCAATGGTGCCACAACGACCCCCCCCCCCGAAAAAAAGCTAATAACATCAATACAACTTACATAGAAAGTGAACACTTCACAAAAAAGTATCTTTCCAGGAGATAAATTTAGTGAAAGTTTGAAACTGTCAAGAGTCCTTTAATGACCACTTTAATTAAAATTCTTGAAGATTTTAACACCACTTTTGATAGAAATTTGTGACATTCCTTACATCTGTGTATAGTTTTGCATTTCCAACTTCCCAAATAATTGCTTCAGGAGCATGTTACTGAGAGATGTACAGTGCATCCAAGAAAAAAAAATCAAAACCTTAAAACAAAGGGCTACTGTGACCAAACTATGTGATCTATGACAAATAGTTATCTATAAAACAGAAGTATTAAGCTCTTAAAGGATACCTTGATGGCGTCCATCGGTATATGCTGTACCAGGCAGCATTGTTTAGAAAATGACATGTAAAACGTAATAGGTACTTTACATTGTCATCAATCGCAAAAGTACGTCCACATAAGGCATAAAATACGATTATGGCATCCCCCCCCCCCCCCAACCA
This sequence comes from Heliocidaris tuberculata, assembly GCA_025618425.1. Classification (NCBI taxonomy): domain Eukaryota; kingdom Metazoa; phylum Echinodermata; class Echinoidea; order Camarodonta; family Echinometridae; genus Heliocidaris; species Heliocidaris tuberculata. The sequence continues at coordinate 45,433,438 of CM046838.1, forward strand.
TCAAGGTATCACCTGAAACAGGGGTGTCGATCCTTGTTCATGATGGGGGGGGGGGGGGGTGTGGGAGGGGGGACTTTTTCAAAAATCTGTCTATATAAACTTGCATTTTAGAGCATCCCAAAATGGTTTTCTGTCATTAAAGTCACGGCAAATACAACAAAATAATAATAACCATAACATAAGATATTCAAATATGTGTGTTATAAATTATTTGCAAAGGCATGAAAAAGAAGGCAGATAGACAGTTTGTTGTTCAATGCTCGAAGATGAAGTTTTATTTTACAACTTCTTCGATATTTTCGCATTGAAATTATGGCATTTCTTATTTCCTTACTTCTAATCATTAAAGAATGTGATGGTATTTCAAGATCAAACATAATGAGTTTGGATGATTATTAGTTTTAAGTTAATGTATCATAGTTCTCATTTATTTCATACAAAAATATTGGGGGATGATAATACAGGCCATCCCAACCCTCAAATTTTGTGGGGGAATATATATCCCCCCCCCCCCGGGATCGACACCCATGCCCTGAAAGCATAATACTTCCAATTTAAGGAAAATAGGAAATAATTGTCATACTACACATGCTGTGGTCACAACAATCATTTGTTTTAGGGTGTTTTTTTCTTTCTGAGACTCACTGTACAATAAAGAAATATAGTTCAATTATAATGAAATGTGGCTTAATTAGAATAAGTGCAAGACTATTTTTGTTTCTGGGAAATCGAAAGAAGTGTAGATTGGATGTTTTGTAGGGGTTGTTCGAACAATTCACAGCAGAGCACTACATCTTCGACTTGCTCGCCATTGTTTTGCACGTCATGTCAACGTAGTCGCTGGTAAGTTTACCTCGTCTACCCCCCTTTTCCCCAAGTATGCGTACGTGCGCGTGACACCACTCTCTCCTTCAATTAGCTCTGCCATGAGGCCACTTCCGCGATGAAAGAGAGAGTTGTGACCACCCCCCCCCCCAAAAAAAAAAATAAAATAAATAAATAAATTAATAAAATAAATAAATAAATAAAAAAATAAATAATAAAAAATAAAAATCGGCAATGACCACTCAATGGCACGTACTCATGGTACTGCTACGCAAAAGTGCCGGCCTATGCGGGGCGAAAATGCGGGCAAGTGTAAATGGGGCATTTTAATAGTTGCGCATACAGTCTACGGATCTGTGACCATCTTAGGGGTGAAGTAATTAAGTGGATTGGTGGACACTGACGCTTGCAGACAATAGAGAGCGGCCCATTGATCCGGTTCAGATCAGTGGAGCGGCCGTGAAACACAATGAGCTCTACTGTATCGCCATGAACAACCCGAATGACCAATCGATAGACCTTTACAAACTTAGAGCGGCGACGCCACGCATCCCACACAACTCATATAAATAGCTGAAAATCGTCACAGATTCTCATTCGTCTCAACAATTTTGTTTGATTCACTGATCCCACTGTCTCTAAAGCAACCATGGCACCCACCAAGAAAACGGCTCGCAAATCTGCAGCAGGGAAGGCTCCACGCAAGACTGCCACGAAGAGTGCCCCCGCCAAGACGAAGAGTGCCCCCTCCAAGAAGAAGAGTGCCGCCGGTAAAATAACCAAGGCACCAATTAAGCCGAATGCTCGCAAGTCTGCAGCAGGGAAGCTTCCGCGGCGCAAGTAGTTGGCAGCCATTGCTGACCCGAAGAGTGCCCCCACCACTGTCTCTAAATCAACGAACAAACATACCCACCAAGCAGACGACTCGCAAATTTTCAGCAAGGAAAGTTCCCCGCAAGTAGCTGACAACCACAGCTGCCTTGGATTGTGCCCCCATCAACGGAATAGTTAAGAAGGCTGCAAAAATCTTTGTGATTTACATGCCCCTGTTTCACAACCTAACCCAACGGCTCTTTTCAGAGCCACCAAATATTCAAGAAAGAATTTGTCAAAGTGTACTTATTGATCGATCGACTGATTGCTTGTATTTATTATCTTCATTCATTGAGAAAGGAGGTGAGAGAGGAAAGGGGAAAAATACAGAGAGAAAAAGAGAGAGAAAGAGAGAGAGAGAGACGAGAGAGAGAGAGAGATGAGAGAGAGAGAGAGAGACGAGAGAGAGAGAGAGGAGAGAGAAGGACAGAAAGGGAAGAGAGAGAGAGAGAGAACTAGAGAGAGAGAGAGAGAAAAAAAAAGAAAGAAAGAAGAAAGAAAGAAAGAGAAAGAGAAAGACACTACGGCCCATATTCTGCTCATCATCTGAGGCAATTTTGATCACACACACTAAAAATAGACTTTTAGAATTGATTGAAACAGCGTGAAGAAGAGGTGCTGTGGTCTATAAGTCACTGGACTGTTAATCAGAAGATACGGGGTTCGAATATGTCACTGCATGAAGTATTGATACGAACCCATACATACCAACATAGTTCACTACTTTCATGACTTGTATCTGGCATGTAATTATGCAACTATGTCATGTATGTGTAGACTTAACGCAAGCTATACACACACACACACACACCACACACACACACACACACACACATATATATATATATATATATTAGTTTTAGAAAAAAAAAGATCAATCATCTGAACACATCGCCAAGATACCCTAAGTAGTAAAAACAATCAGGGGTCGCGTAGTAGTAAAACTTCATTAGTTGCAAGGCGACGGCTGTTTTTCTGTGTTAAAAATTTTATTCTTTAAATAATTTGATATACATGTACGCATGTCAACCACCAAAGATGGAGTAGATAATGATGATATAGATCTACAAACACTATACACAAGGGAATACAAATAATATTCTGATTTACGCTTGATATAGATAAGTTTATCTCCTTCGAATCACCTTCAAAGTCTAAAGAAGTATGAACTACCTATTGCAAACGTTATGAAAGCTCATCTGATATCGATCGAGCTCTTATTGACTCAAACTGTTTCTATTGAACACTGTTGAAAGAGAAATATCTTGAAGAAATAAAGGTATACGCGTGGCTGAACACGGTCACTTTCTAAAAGACAGGATTGTTTACTTATTTTCGTAGCATCCTTTTTCAGTCTTTGTATAGTTTAATAGACTTCGGAAAAACAAACACTAAGTAATTCAATAACGTTTATACAGTCACAAATGGTAACCAATGAAGGCTACAACTCGCTCAGTTTGTGACTATATAAAATAAATTTATATAAATTTTTTTCAGTATACATTCAACATTGTGTATTTGTTTACCTATACTGTGTCAGTATGGTTATGCTCTTGTGACTATATAAAATAAATGTATATCAATATTCAATCTTGAGCTAATGATAATGGCATTTAAAATAAGAAGTAATGGACCCAAAACGTCGCAAAACAAGTGAACATAATATCATGCAATATGCATTTTGGTATAATTATGTAGTCAGGAGCGGACTGACCATGGGGAGTTTCGGGAGTTTTCCTCGGTCAATATTTTGGTAATAGGGGTAGTCATACAAAAACAAAAGGCCGGCCAACAACAAAAAGGGCTGGTCGCTCCAAAATTCTCCACTCGAATTTTAGTCCCAATCTGCCCCTCTATGTAAATGATGAAGTCAACACGAAGGAATAAGACATCCTGAGGTCGGATTGATTATCTGAAATCAATACACTTTCCCAGGACAGTAGACTTGCGAGATTGTCAAATACACCCCCCCCCCCCCCCCCCGACTGGAAAATACTCCCCGTGTTCTATCAATTTTCTTTCAGAAGTAACAGTAGGCCTACGTTGTGCATCATAACACGTCTTCAAGTCTCTAAATTCATCAGGATGAGAGGGGAAACCCGCTTCCACGCACACTCCTTAAGTATATATATGCCATGCATACAGTGTGCCATCAATCAGTATTCCCTCAAAAGTAAGAATAAGTGCATCGTACAATGTAGTATGTCTGAGGGATCTCATATTTCGAAATATTTTCACCTGGGTAAGGAGAAACATTAAACCCCCCCCCACACACACACAGAGGTTGCAACCATCGTTTGTTTTAAAATACTGCGCAGCGGCGTAGCCAGAATTTTTCCAGTGGGGGGGGGGGCACTGGAGGAGGGCACCGCCTTTCTGTAGGGGGCACAGGAGGCGGATTTGTAGTCCTGTTTTGCTGCAAATTCAAATTCAAATTCATTGATATAAAATCCTGACATGATAGGATTATCATCAAAACAAACAAAACAAAACAAAACTCAGCAGAGACATGTGTATACAGTGCGTCCCCCAAAAAGTTAACAGTCAGAAAAAGTTTCCCCAAATAAATATTTCAGAACATTTGTCTGAAAATTCTATACCTGTGGATAGCTTAGGATCTCTTCTATCAAATGACACCAAAAAACCTGTCGATATTTTAAACTCGAGTGAGCAAAAGCGACTTTTGTGAAAGGGTGTACATTCCAGACTTGACAAGAATTGGCATTTGTTCTGGCTGATGTTAACAATTTTTGAGAACCGTTAAAAGTTGACATTTGGAAAAAGTCTCCCCACATGAACATTTCAAATTTTATTCACGGAATTTTCATACCTATCGATAACTTAGGGTCTCTCCTATCACATGACACCAAAACATCGAACAATATTTTACGCTTGAGTGAGCAAAAGCCATTGTTGTGAAATGGTGGAAAATCCATGATTGATAACAAAATTGTATTGGTTCTCGCTGGTATGAGCAAAGTTGAGAGCCTTGAAAAGGCTTAGAAATGTTCATATTCTGATTATTAAGATGCAGGATAGGCTTTATTTTCTGTATGTCCTGACATATCCCACCAAAACTTTATGGTTGACTGAGAAAGCCAGCTTGAATTAAAAACTGGCCTAAATCAATATTTCAAAACACTCAGTAAAGTAGTTAATTGCTCAATGAAGCATGATAATGTTGATGAAATACGTAAGTACACAGAGATCAAAACCTGTCCTTTAATAAATTGTCTGTTATTGATCAAAGTATGAACATTTCTAAGTCTTTTCATGACTCTCAACTGTGCTTATACAAACCAGATCAAATACCAATTCTTGTCAAGTCTGGATTTTGCACCTTTTCACAAAAGTGGCATTTGTTCACTCAAGCATAAAATAATGCCAGATATTTAGGTGTCATTTAATAAAGGAGACCATAAGCTATCCACAGGTATAAAATTTTTCTTCAAATATTTTGAAATATTTATTGTGGGAGACATTTCCTGATTGTTAACTATTTTCTGGGACGCACTGTATAGGAGCAGAATACAACAAAGTAAAGGCACATTATATTAAAACAAATTTGTATATAATGATTAGATTATACTTGATTTAACTTGACTGCGTGAGGTGGAGGGATGGGTATGGGTATTGTGAAATCGTCATCGTAGTCCGTGTGGTGAGTTAATTTTTTTTGGGCATAATGAGGCAGATCACTAAATTGCTGATGGGTCTAGATTTTTCATGGGAGACACCTGGCGGCACGGGAAATTTGTGAGGGGCATGTGCCCCAGCCCCCCCCCCCCTCCCCATGGATACGGTGATACTGCGTCAAATCACGTCTCAGTTAAATCTCGAGTATACATTGCACCCCCCCTCAAAATATTGATACGAAACTTATGTCAATTCCACTGTATTGTGAAGCTTGTATTGTCACAAGGCTTTCATGGCTGATCATAAGGAATTCATGGTTGATTGCCAGTAGTTTGAGGAAGTATACTGCTTGAAAATAGATGACAAAAGAAATTTCATTTTATTCACATTCTCGTTCCAGCATACACTTATATACTGGCAATCCTAGTTTGTTTGACACATTGCATTAACATGTGACAGGTTATATGTCTGTGAGGAACCCATGCATCTCACTTTATATTGGATCAATGCAAGGAGTGATTACGGAACTATATGTCAACCTATTCTATTGCACTTCACACCTCTGCCCCAAATTAGGACGTCAGATATTGAATAGCAGGATAGAGAATATACATCATTATATCAAAGTCGTTTTTGGAACATGCCGAAACGATGGGGTACGTCAAAGTGAGGGGTATCTGCTGTGACGCTGGCCGAATTTTACATTCGATTCTGCTGCTGACGATATTTTTACGAGGTAATAATTCTTTATGCACTTTAATATATTTAATATTGGTTATGGAAGAAAATACACTAAGTCAAGATATTTTGCACCAAATCCTGAGGAATATGAAAAACTGAATAAAGTAAATAGATGTTATATTTTTATCGATTAGGTTTAAGTCATATTTGAGTCATACAGGAAATCTTGTAATTAGTTAAAATAAAAAAAAAGAAATCTAAAGCTCAATTCCAATGAAATATCGTCTCACAAAAGATTATAGTTAATAGGTCTTGTAATGAATTATTTGCTTTAAAAGGTACCAATCACCAAAAAGTATTTTACTCTTTATGTTAGAGGTTCCATGTCATTCTACTATATTCCAAATATGGGCTTCGAATATCACTTCTATAAAGAGATATTACAAATTTATTTATACTTTCTATAAGCATAAAAGCGACTCGTGAGTAGACTACTCAACGCACCCGTAAGGGCTCGCGCGGAACCCAACTAAGTAAGATTAATAAATATGATGTGCGAAGAAGTTCATCGTTAATAAAATCAACCGTATTAAAATGTTGAATAGCAAAAATGATCTTAAGATAAAACTTGAATACAAGAATGACCTTCTGGCCCTGATATTTGTTTAATTTGATGAAAAACATAGGAAATAAAGCGGTCTTGAACTTTTATACAATGTAAATTATTACATAACCTTTCAATATATATTTCGAAAAACCTGAAGGTTTTTTTTTTTTTTTAAATCCCCTGACGAGGAATTTATTATTCTAGAAATAACTCAATACATATTACACTGTTTACATTACTGAACAAATTCATGAAATATATACGATATTATAAATCTTCAAATCGGCTCGTATTTTGTAAACTTTTCTTATATTGGATGTTTGTTAATCTTTAAAACTTTTCCTCCAAGAGATTGAGTTTTTTTTTCTGAGGTATTTTACATTTTCCATGAGATCTCTTTAAATTTAAGGAACATAACAACAAAATTAAACTGTTTAGATTTCATATTACTTAAACATACACCTTATAAGTGGTATATTAGGCAAACAATAAGATAATGTTAAAAAGAATCATATTTTCATTATCAATGTCATATCCATTAACTAATACTTTTTCGTTAAAATCGATGTACAAATCATAAACAGTACAGATTAAAATTTTTACTTTACGCCAGAATACATTTACTTCAGGACAATATAATAGGACGTGGAAAGTATTTTCATTTCTTTGCAGTATTTGCAAGTAATTTCAGATGTAAATTTCCAAATATATAAATTAGATTTTAAAGGTAAGATCTTATGAAGTAGCTTAAAATGATATTGTTGGGGGGGGGGGGGGGGTTGCTATTCATCAGTTTTCTAAATTTAAATTTTTAGTAACGAAGTCCAGGTAAAATTTGCTGCTAATTGTAGTTTGTGTTGCCCAAAGTACCATACATTATTTTGATTCAGAAGATTTCAATTCAACCAACAAAGAATAAAATTGTTTTGTTTTAGTATTCAAAATATCGATACAATCACCTGATTTTATTTGAAATAATTGAGGGTTATAGTCAATATTGACTTCAGATCTATCACATCTAAATAATTTAAATTATTAAACCAAAAACGTGGAAAAGCTTTTTTAATCTTAGAATAGAATCTTAGAATTTTACAAGCAAAGAATTGGTCATTAATGTCTGGTGAATTTGTAAAAAATCTTTCCAAGTTCTAATTTTAATTATGTCTTTCACTCTATCTATACCCTTCACATGCGGCGTATCGATATACAATCATTTACCATTGAAATTAATCTTGGTGTTATACTATATAATTCAATATTGGATATCATAATAAGAATGTATAAAATCAACAAAACGCATTTCGGCCCAAGTAGAAAATAGATTATAATAACATAGTGAAAAATCTGTGCTTTTTACAAAATGAAAGTATATCACTCACTGAACAATTAAATTGTAAACATAACGGTAATCCTCCTAATTTGTTTATCCAGAAAAGGCTAAAATATTTCCATGGTTTGTTTGTACTATCATCCAACAATTTAGACAACCAGGAAAATCTCAGTGACTTGAATCTTGCATTTAAATCTATCATTCCTAGATCACCTTAAAAAAAACAACTTTTCGTTTTACCTTTTCTCTTTTTGAAATCCACAAAAAGGAATAAATCAGTTTAATTCTTTTTCATATTTATGAGGAAGCATATAAAATGAACCTAAATAAATGCGTTGTGATATAAGTAACATTTTGATAACTACTAACTTTCCAATACATGTCGAGCTTCTCATTTTCCATAAGCTAATTATATGTTTTTTTTGGGTTAATTTCTGAATACCTGAAAGTATCATTTAATCTTTCATTCACATAATGTTTTATGTATATGATTTTATTTTTTGAGTGTGACTTGAGAATCACTACCGTCTGAATAGCATTATCTCTCACAATTCCAAATATGTAGCATATATGCTCATGCAGGCACAAAATGAATGAACAATAATTATAGACGATTCCTGCAAGGAATGGTGATCAAAACATAACCCTTTAGATGATGAAAATCATTATCTTACCTTGTAAGCGTAATGTTTTTGAATTATACAGGTATCACTGAAAAAAGATCACTTTAGAAGATTATTTCTAATTTAATGAAAGGGAGAATAGAAGGGGAAAACCGGGTAATAGAATCATCAGGAGGGAGACAGAAGGAAAAGACAAAGAGAGAGAGAGAGAGAGAGAGAGAGAGAGACAGACAGACAGACAAAGAGACAGATTGACAGAGAAGGAGAAAGAGAGAGAGAGAGATGAAAAAAAGGAAAGAGGAAGCATATAGTGCATACAGAGTTTGCATTGTATGCTCATTTATATGTTAATTATATGTTAATTATATGTTTCACTATATGTTTATCAGAGGGAGAGAGAGAGACAGACAAAGAAACAGACAGACATAGAATGAAAGAGAGAGAGAGAGAGAGAGAGAGAGAGATGAAGAAAAAGAAAGGGGAACCATATAGTGCGTACAGAGGTTACACTGTATGTTAAGCATCCGTGAATGACGTTCATGTATTCATCGAGAAGACAGACCTAAAATAGCTGAACTTGGCACTCCCGGTATTTTGTGACATTGAATAGAAACAGAGAAATCTAAACCTCAGTCATATACAGTGCATTCTGTCATGTGGCATACAATGAAGTCATAAATTGGCAGAGTACTATCAGGGAGGTCGATAGAGGGTGGTGGTGATGCTGGTGGGGTGGAGGATGACGCTGCTTTTAACCATTCTGCAGGTAAACCCGTGATAAAGATTATAATGAGTTCAAAGTTAATTACAATGGTGTGTTTTTTCCTCACATGCGTACAAACAATTTTGAAAATGCGAGGACATCATTCATTTTTCTAACACTTTGACTTCTCCCAACGCTGTGCATTTTGTTGAAAATAGTTTTCAAAAATGGAATCATTAAGGGAGAGTTAGCCCTTCATGAAAACCTGGATTGAGTAGATGCAGAATAGTGAAAGCTGGAGAAAATCGGACAAAGGATAATAATATAATTATGTAGATTAATTCTGAACACCAATTTGGAGGAAATAACGATTCAACTTGTTCCTTTTACAAAGTGCAAACTCAAGAATGTCCCGATGTATTTGGAGATTTCGAGAATTCAAACTACTGCCTCTGCCTAAGCCAGAAAACGTTCGAGAACGCAAGGTCTTACTGTCGACGCCTAGGTGGTGATTTAGCCATTATCCTATCAGCTCAAAAAAACGTAAGTAACCATCTTGATGCAAAATATCCCCTTTGATTTTTACAAAATATAAGCGTAATCATGTGGTTTTTTTTTTAATAGTTATCAATACAGAAGTACAGTTAGAGTCAGAAAAAACTTGACACTTTTATAATTCCCTAATGTCTTAAGAGTGAATTATAAATATGGACATATTTGACATGATTTGGGAGAGCATTTTAGCTTGCTTATTTGGTACCATATATGGGATGATATTTCATGGTTGGCTACACATGAGTCAACTTAGGTAATAGGGTAAAAACCCACTTGCGCCAACTCAAACTCTAGGCATTTCTCGATGAAGTTGGGCCTGGAATGATCATGTACCTTGAGACGGGTTTAGCTTGTCACAGACTTAGTCGGATCGAAAGCAGTGATTAAATAGCAAAAGATCTCGTACATGTACATGATTGTATCTTTTAATACAAGGAGAACAATGTTAGATTATATTAAAAACGTTTCATGCCAAATTTCTTTTTGCTACCCAAACTGTAAGTGAGCTTTAACAGAAGAAAACCTGACCGCTCCCACACCCATCTTTCCCCACTCGTTCTCTTTGTTCCTTTGTATTTCATTCACCTCATACCCTAATTCTTTCACCCTTTTTTTTTTAAACTAATGATCTCGACATTTGATTTGATTTGATTTGATTTGATTATATTCTCCACTCATGGGTTAGATTGCCCTCGTCAGCTAATATCTGTTTTTTTCAAAGGGGTCAAAGTTATATACAGGATTACTATATATAGGTTTTCCCACCCAATTTCATATTTTTGTCAGTCAGATCAATTGAGGTGCATTCAAATTAACGCATTATCGTCTTACTATCGATATCGTTCTTTCAAATTTAAAATCCGGCAGTGGGATTCATTCGAAGACACGCGAATTAATTTTCAAGCATCCAAATTAATCCATCAGCAAAATTATTTCACTTTAGGGCATTCCAGTTTTTGTTGTCCGCATTCGATTTATTTTTAGGGCAAAAAATTTCGTATGATGGGGAGCCCTATGTCTGCGCACCTAAGATTTGACCTGAAAATGAACAAGAATTTCTTTAATATTCCTCTAAAGCTTAGTTTTATATTATTCCTGATATTCTAAAGAGTAAGTTTGCAAAAAATCTCATCAAAATTCGAGCAAGAACAATGCCATTTTCACAAGAAACGGCGGCCGTGTCATTTCAGCGTTCAAAAAACAATGGTGCCCATGTCTGCGCACTCATTCATTTTACACGCAGTTCGGGAGTTTTGACGTGAAAGGCAACATTTTGAGGCTTGAAATAAAATATCTGAAATAAGACCTTTTTACATCATTTTGACTCGTTTTTTGCATGAATACCAATTGCTATAATAAGGATGAAAAGTTTGTGTTCGTTGCGTATTTTGTTTTATCAGAATCGCGCAGTTACGCGTGTGCGCAGACATGGGAACTGCGCAGATTTGGGCACTCTAGCCATACATACAATTTCAAATTTCGTACATTAAATTTCGAGGTTAGTGCATTCAACTTAACACAGTAGGCCTGAGGAGCCCGTTTGGGCGTTCAATTTCATTTAAGGGAATTCAGTTTATTGATTCGTTCATTTAGCTTCATGGATTTCATAATAATGTTTGTATGTGTTGTGTGTGCGTGTTTTTGTTTTTTGTCTCTATCTCTATCATATCTGTATGTCTTTGCGCGTGTGTAAGATACATGCTGGGGGGCCCCTTGTCTGCGCACCTAACATTTCACTTGAAATTGACAAGCTTTTCCTTTGGTATTCCTCTAATGACTGACCTCATTTTAATCCTCATATCCTAGAGAGTAACTGTGCCGAAAATCTGATTAAAATTCGAATAAGAACAATTTCATTTTCACAAGAATAGGCGACGCTGTCATTTTGACACTAAAAAAGGGAAGGTTCCCTTGTCTGCGCACTCATTCACTTATCACGCAGTTCGGGATATTTTGCATGAAAGGTGGCATTTTCAAGGCATGTGAGTAAAAATGCATAAAATAGACGTTCTTCACCAGTTTTTCCTAATTTTTTCGCTGATACATATCACTAAAATTGATATGAAGATGATTGTGTTCATTGCGTCTTTTGTGATGTTAGAATCGCGCAGTTACGCGTATGCGCAGACATGGGGCACCTGCACCAAACCATACTTACATATTAGCTCGATGTGTCATATATCCTCTTTTGGTTTATGGGATTTCTTGTTGCCTCATATACACAATCATCAGATTTCAAAACTTTTCACATTTTTAAAATGATGTTTACAATGACAGTATGATTGTTAATTACTTTGTTTGTATTCATCAATGTTGTATTTTTATACATTCTGGAGGGTCTGGATTAAACCATTTTTGCATATTTTCTTAATTATGTTAAATCTAAGGCACTTATTTAAAAGATGCTTGCCCTTTAATGAATTTGAATGACTGAAAGAAAGCTGAGGCTATCGACATCTGATTTTTAATGCCCATTTCTTGAATTTTATGCTTCTAGTTTAAATGTGAATGACTCGTTGAAGAATTTTTTGCACGGATAACAAATTCGAACAAGAGAAAATTAAATTGAACGACCGTTCGTTAGATCGTATGCTCCTTATTTACATTTAAATGACTAATTTGAAGAGCTTGTTGCATGAACAACGAATTTGAACGAACTAAAATGAATTTGAACGAACAAAAGTGAACTCGAATGACAACTTGCCGTGGCGATCATAACTATCGTGCATTTGAATGCTCTTAACATTAAATTGAATGACCAAATTGCTAAATTGAGTAGGAAAACCTATAAAACAAAAATGCAACAAGATTTGAATTCAAACATTTTAAAAAGTGCTTAGGTATCCTTAATGGAACTTTGTATGTTATGTTGAATCAGTATCGTCTAAGTCTAATGAGGATTTCAAGAGGATTAAAGCACAAACTATCAATTTATGATTTTTTTTTGGCATGCTTGGTAAGACCTTGCATTTTTCACATGTCTTATGCACAGAGCGCACTGAATAGCATCCTCATGTCGTTGCAAGCTCTCAAACGAACTTCAGTTCTTGTCACAAAAGATTGTTAAGAAATAAACATTGATTTTGTACTTAAAAGGTAGTTTAGTATCTTCTTTTTATCACAACCACATTGGTCATATCAAATCAAATGCGTAGAAATCTAATAGATATTTTCTTTACACGTTAAGCAATGTTCATAGATTTTCTGAGAATGGATATCATAAAATTAGTTTTTGATGTTTGCTGCCTTTATACTTGAGGAAGATATTTAAAGAGTTGAATAAGTACAACATTTGTTGTTTTCTTTTGAAACGATGCTTGGTTCTTTCCTACAGTACATTGCTCACGTCACAGCAATTTAAACAATCACGAGTTGAAGAGAAGTAAGTCAATCATCAAATGCACCGAAAACTTTGGAATATTTTCTTTTGTTTTTTATGCACTAAAATGATATCCCTTGCACAAGTATTCAAAACATATCAAATCAAATAAAAATGAGTCAGTTGTGGTTTTATAAAGAAATTATGAGATATAATGGCTTCAATAGAAATGTTTGTCATCAAATGCAGTGGTAATTAGCATATTGTGCAGGTGCGCCGAAAGGGTTTCAGCTTTTTTGTTTTTGTTTTTTTTTTGTTTGTTGTTGCTTTGTTTTGTTTTGTTTTTTGTTGTTGTGTTGTTGTTGTTTTTTTGGGGGGGCACTGTGAGGGGACCCCACCTCAAAGGAATATGGGGCACCCTCAAACTACCTGCTTACAGCGCTACCCCCCCCCCTCGAACTAGCACATATTTCTTGATTGCAAGAGTTTCATTGAAAACAAAAATGCAATACTTGTGACGGTTAGTCGGTTATCATCGCTCATTAGACCTGAAATCGAATTATTTTGCGTCTAAATTTTGTTTTTGTTTTTTTACTTGCGCAAATTTTATACATTTTTTAAAAAATTGGAAATGTATACAGAAATTACATTTTCGGGCACCTCGCTCCACGAATAGGTGCATCTCACTGTCCCAAATCGAGGATATTTGGGCACCTCGCTGCCCAAATATGAGAATATCCGGGCACCTCACTGCCCGAATATGAGGATATTAGGATACCTTGCTGCCTATTATGTTAATGATTTCTGTAATTGTTCTAATGCCTTCAAATTCATATTATTCGCAGACAATATTACTTTGGTTAATGTCACATGAAAATATGATTTAGTTGTCCCATCTAATATCTACAGAACTAGATCAAGTTAGCAAATTGTTTGACCACAACAAATTAGTTGTCAATGTTGAAAAATCCAGCTATATTATTTTCATAATAAACAAAAGTCTATGCCCACAGAAATAAGTGAACAATAATATTCTCAGTTAGGTTTTCAAGATTCATTATTTCACTTAATATAGAAACAACATACATGCATGTAACAGTGCATAAGTACACGTAATGGTCATACATATACATGATATAAGAATACATTTAAAATATGAAAACATAAAAAAGTACATTAAGAATAAACAACTGTAAGGAAAAACAAGGGACATAAATGAGTGGGGATCGAGATTAAAGATCTTTAAAGATCTTGTCTATTCGACCCCATAGTAATAAGAATTGTAACGGTATTTCTTGCGTTTACAACACAAAAGAACAAAAGAGGGCGTGAGTGGATGAGAAGGGGGATACAAAGAAGAGAGGGAAAGAGAGGATAAGATAGGATGAAAGGGAAAGAGAAAGTTTAGAGAATCGAGGAAGGAATGAGTATGATGAATAGAAGAAGACCCTCCTAGAAGACCCATTTACATAATTGTAGACATACACATGTAACAAACAAACATAACAAACTAGATGACTTATGTATCATTGAAATAGAAACAAATTAAAGGGACTGTAGAAAAACAAGTAAATAAAACAGTTGACTCACGTACGAATGTGTAAAAGCATATCTTTGAATTGCTTTTTAAAATCATTAAGTGAGTATGTCGTTTTGAGAGTAGTTGGTAAATATTTCCATAGTTTAGGAGCTGCATAATAAATTGATCTTTGGGAAACTGAATTTCTTGCATGTGGGATATAAAAATCTGCAGATGAGCGGGTAGAATAAGAATGGGTATCAGAGTTGAAGAAAAAATACCGTGTTAAAGATGATTGCAACATTTTTCTATGACTGCAATACATAAACATTGCTAGTCTCAGTTCATATAAATCAAATATATTCAAAAGTTGTAATTGTTTAAATATGGGTTTGGTGGTGGCAAGAAAAGGAGAATTACATATTATCCTCACCACTCCTTTTTGCAGTTTTATATTCTTGACAAGTTCTGTTGAGAAGTTGCAGCCCAGACAACATTACAATATATAAGAAAAGGATAAATCAAGGTATAATATAGAGATAATAACATATTTTTTGGCAGGTAGTTTAGTTTGTTAAGAACACCAATATTTCGTGAAACTGTAGTGTGCTGATATAATTTATATGATCGTTCCAACACAATTTGTCATCAATTTGAATTCCAAGAAATTTAGTGTTAGAAACTATGGTGATCTCAGAGCCATTTAATATATACCTTATAATTTGAAATATCAATATTTCTTTTGGTAAAAATCATCATGTGAGTTTTATTTGTATTTAAAAGCAGTTTGTTATCTTTGAGCCAATTGCTAACATGTTTTAATTCATTATTTAGAGTTTGGATAAGAGTTTCTTCATCCTTATGGGATAAAAATAGCGTACTATCATCTACAAAGAGAACATAATTGAGTTTGGCAGAAGATTTATGAATATGATTTATGAATATAAGAAGAAGGAGGTTAAAAAATTCTGTTTTAGACAGACTTGAAGTTGTTCAGTTTTTAGGCTGCACCATTGGCCAGCATATTTCTTGGAAATATCACATACAGTCTATATCATCTAAAATTTCTAAAACCGTTGGTATTCTCAGTAAATTGGGTCATGTCCTACCCCCAAAGAATTATGTTATTATTGTACAATACCTTAATTTTACCTCTCTTAAGTTACTGCAACATTGTCTGGGGCAATACATAAAGATTTCGAATTCATTGCATCTTTAAATTACAAAAGCGAATAGTTAGACTGTGTACCCATGCATAATTCAGAGCACCATCGAAAGCTATCTTTGTTTCACTCAATGTACTGGATATAATTATACAAACTTAATAAATATTGTATGATGATATTATTATTTAAATATTATAAATGTATTCTCCCCAAAGCATTGCATATTATGTTTTCATTTATAGTAGTGTTCACTCTTAAAACACAAGGAGCTCTCATGTATTTCGTATTGGTAAAGTCAATAAATAGTTCATGTAAATGTCAATAAGACATTCAAGACCGTCATTCTGGAACTCTCTTCCTTCGTTTCTGATACGTCATATCTTAATGTCTTTTTTTTTTAAAGGTTAAAACAATATCTCATAAGCTCTAAATTATAAAATTGTTAGCTAAAAAAATATTTTTTTTACACGCTAAAATCCATTTTTCTGCATTTCTGCATTGTTAGCTAAAAAAATATTTTTTTTACACGCTAAAATCCATTTTTCTGCTTTTTTCTTTCTTTTCAATATTCAATGTTTCTGTTTTGCTATTGTTGTCCCTATTCACATGTTTTTTGTCTTTTTCTTAATTCGTATATTCTCTTCATTTGCTTTGCCCGCCCTTTTTCATAAGTTCTAAAATCGTATCTAGGACTTCTCGACCAGAACTATAGAAAAAAAACTGTATCATAAATTATGCATCGTATGATCTTGTATTTCTGTTAAGGCTGTTCTGTCCGAAGGTGTAAGGAAGCATGGACTAGCAGGCGAAAACTACTGGATTGGCTTGGCATGGAAGAAGGGTAAAAACAGTACAGGATTTTATGCTTGGGTCAACGGAAACGCACCGTCAAGGTAAGCCATTGTGATTAAGTTATATAAGTTTCTGGACATATAATATACAAGCTTTGCTTTTAAATATGTCCAACTGTTTTCAATATCACTTAATAGGTCAATATCTGTGCATCATATTTTTTACTTATTGATATTTGATTATGTGCCCCTATGTATGGAAAAACATCATTGTGATATATTATTGTTATTGTATTCATTTTATGTTATGCACTGCAGTATTATGTTAATATGAATGATTGAAACAGTCAATAAATCAAATCAAAATCAAATCAATTGTTCTTCAAAGGAACAAAAGTCCCACGAGATTCACTGCTAAAATAGTAGAAGGTTTAATTCCACAGCAGGATATAGACTGAATACACAAGAAAAAACTGGGGGGGGGGGGGGGGGGGGGGGAGAGACTCCATTTTCCGAAGGTTCATATTTCCAAAACACAAAATTTCCATACCAAGGGGTTGCAGAGATTCAGAAGAGTAACACCTAATAAAATAGCACGACTGAAAGAAAGTCTTGAAGATGCTGATTGGACTGAAGTTTATAGTTGGCATGATACAAATACAGCTTATAATATATTTATGACGAGTTTCATGCCACATTTAGATAGACACATTCCATTAGTGAACAAATGCTCTAATTATAACAAGAGTCCAAGACTTCCTTGGATAACTAAATCAATTATAAGATCTATAAATCGAAAAAAAAAACTTATGTTACGCCAACAAAATACAGCGTTCTGAAATATGTTCTCACTAAAATATTACTTATTGAAAAACGCAAATATTTTACCAACCAGTTAATTCTCTTCAAACATGATATTAGTAAAACATGGGAAATCATAAATAGTGCCATTAATAAGAATAACGATAAATCACGTATAACAAAAATTACATAGGCCTATAAGAATGTAGAAATTCACGATTCAGTAGAGATAGCTGATACGTTCAATCAATATTTCTGTCAGATAGGACATAACTTTGCAAAAAATATTCCTCCAACGGAAAAGAAATTTTTAGAATTTATACACCAG
The DNA here is from genome assembly GCA_025618425.1 of Heliocidaris tuberculata. NCBI lineage: Eukaryota > Metazoa > Echinodermata > Echinoidea > Camarodonta > Echinometridae > Heliocidaris > Heliocidaris tuberculata. The sequence continues at coordinate 45,451,195 of CM046838.1, forward strand.
CCAAATCCCAATTCGCTATTTTTGGTCCCTGTACATAGAAATGAATTAATAGATATAGTTCATAACTTGAAAAACGTTATTAACTACATTGTCGATCCGTTGGTACATATATTTAATCTATCTTTGACTAGCGGTGTTGTTTCTGATTGTATGAAAATTTCCAAGATTGTACCGGTTTATAAAAAAGGAGAAAAGGATAATATATGTAATTTTAGAGCAACTTCTCTAATGCCTGTTCTTTCCAAATTCTGGAAAGAATAATATAAATAAGACTTCTAAATTTTCTTAATAAAAACAACATAATTTCTAATTTTCAGTTTGGCTTTTGCAAAAGTATAGTACATCCCATGCTATACTTACCTTTGTCGAAAAAATTACAAAAGCTATTGACAAATTCAATCATACTGTGGGTGTTTCCCTGGACCTCTCCAAGGCCTTTGATACCATGGATCATAAATACAAAATGAACAATTACGGAATTCGTGGCAAGGCCTTGGAGTGGTTCAGAAACTACCTAACAACAACAAACCGCTAGCAATTTGTATGTATAAATGACCAATGTTCTTCCATGCAAGGTGTGGATTGTGGTGTTCCCCAAGGTAGTTTACTGGGCCCTCTATTATTTATTATCTATATAAACGATATCCAAAACTCATCTAATATTCTCTCCTTTCTCTTATTTGCAGATGATTCGAATGTGCTCCTCTCACATCCTAATCCTGATATTTTGATTAAAACACTAAATATTGAATTAGATAAATTATTACAATGGATAAGAGCCAATAAGTTGTCAGTCAATTTACAAAAAACAAAATGTATGCTCTTCAGCAATTATATAGATAACTTGCCACATAATAAAGTAGATAATACTGACACTGAAGTCGTCACTTCAATGAAATTTCTAGGTCTGATAATAGACGATAAACTTTCATGGAAAGTACATGTTGATAGTATTTGCCGAACAATTTCTCGCAATATATATATAGGGATTATAAATAAGGTTAAGTTTTTTCTGCCAACTTCCTCCTTGCTAATGCTTTACTCTACATTAATTTTACCCTACTTAAATTATGGCATTATTGTTTAGGGGAATACACCTAATTCTTGTCTTTATAGAATACTACACTATAGAATACTACAAAAGAAAGCTATGCGTATTATCTGTAACACTTCCTGGAGATCCCACACTGATGCTTTGTTTATCGAAAATAATATCTGGAAGATTATGATTTATATCGTTGTAACCTCGGTCAGTTTATGTACCAGTTGAATAATAATGCGCTACCTTCAATCTTTAATTTAATATTCAACAAAAATGAAACTATACACCAATACCCCACACGACAATCTGACGAATTCCATCTGCCATTAACTAGAATTGTACTCGCTAAATCCATATTCACTTTCATAGGCCCGAAGCTCTGGACCATTCTTGATGGTAGCATAAAAAATGCCCCTAGTGTAAACTGTTTAAAATTTGAATTAAAAAAAAAAATCCTATATAGGTAATTCAGGTCTTTAACTCATCACCCCTCAATCTTCTTCAATTCATTTCACTCCATAATGTACTCGATCTTGTTCCCTTTCATTTTAAACTGCCATTCGCATTCCGGTCGGTCCGTGTTTTGTTTTGTGTGTATATAGGTAAGAGTCCTACCCTCTCTCGTTCCTTGTCTTCCTTCCTTCCCTGTCCCTTTCACTCCTTTTATGTTCTGTCTATCCGGTTTATGTATTCGTACGTTCCCTTTTTATAGATACACCATTTTTTCAACTATAAGTTGTAGGGGGCTACAATCTACAAGCCCAGCTTTTTAGCAGTTCCCTCCACGACCAACCTAGTTTATAATGTTGTATGCCTATTGTACGCTGTTAACCAATCACATGTAATATTGTTAAGTTTCATTGTTTTGCTATGTACATTGCAAACCCATGTATTTTGTTTTGTTGGAAGTGGAAATAAACGAAACGACATGAAGTAATACAGTGTGTCCCAGAAAAAGGCAAACCGGATTTCATGGCAGAAATTTTCTGTCATGATGAAAAATTTCCTTGATGAGATTTACATGTATGAAAAGCTCTGCTTCTCTTCTTTCAATTGATGTAAAACTTATCATTCATAATTCACGCATGATTGAATTAGAGCAATGGAAAGTGGTACTACCGAAATTTCATTTGCACGCACAGATTGCAAACTTGAGTAAGTTTTTAGGGTAGTAAACGCAATCCTTTTGAAGAAAAGAATAAAATCACATAAAACTTCATAATTTTCTCTTTTACATGACACCCCATGCGTAAAAACTGAACGATGTATGCCAGAGAACAAGTAAAATTAAAACGTGCTTGATTTCTTAGCCAGTGTGAGATGTTCTACAAAATCCATCACAAGTTCGTTTACATCAACATGCCCGATCAGACCAGCCTCATCAGCAGCAGCTCCCGCCCCCAACGATCACATTATACCGGACACATTCTTAGATACACTCAGCCCTACTGCAGCGTTAACTGCTACATGTACAGCATGCTCCCAATAACTATCCGTATCTGGAATACTCTCCCAAACACTGCCGTAACATCAACTTCTATAGCTAGATTCCGGGGAGCAACATTACCTGTCAGTCGAGACATGTTGCCTCCCCCAACCCTGAAGTTGCTGTAAGAGAGGGACACACATGCACCACCTGCACACTGCACCTAGCACGCTGTACATAGTGCACCGAGGATACCACCTCAAGGACACCTCATCACCTGGAGCATCAGCAGCACCTGACACAGCACAACCCTCTCCCGGAGAGCGTCTACCCTTTTGGGGAGAGTACTTCTTTAAGATTCAAGATTCAGGATAGTTGAGTAAGAAGCCATTCAGCTTTCCTGACCTAACAGATGAGAATGGACTTAATGCTTGGGTGAATTTACACGAACGTTGGGAATGAAAAGGAACACAAATTAAACTATCATTAGCTTGCCTGACTATGCAGATGACCGCAGAACAAAGGGTGTTCGTCGTAACGGAATGAGCTCGGCCTGGGAGCCTGCAGCAAGTTGCAGCAGCCTCCCATGAGATATTTCCAGATCGCGACGTTCCAGCGAAGTCTACATTATGGAGAAACATAAGAAAATTTCAGCAGGAAAGGACGAGCTTCAATGTCAACAAGGGTCAGTCTGGTCAAAGAGGAACTGCCAGGTCGGAAGAGTATTTCGTTACGATGAACACCCTTTGTTCTGTGGTCAGCTGCATTTGGGACAAGCAAATGATGGTTTGTTTTCTTTTGAGCCTTTTTATACCCCAAACATTTCTAATGTTCCTTGTCATTCCCCATGTTTCTGTAAATTCACCTAAGCATTAAGTCCATTGTCAGCTGCTAGGTCAGGAAAGCTGAATGACTTCTTACTCAACATTCCACTCAATTGGGCAGAAATCAAGCATGTTTTCATTTTATCTGTTTCTGGCATACATCATTCTTTTTTTTTTTTTTACGCACGAGGTGTCATGTAAAAGAGAAAATTATGAACTTTTATGTAATTTTTATCTTTTTTCAAAATTACGTTTACTACCCTGAGGAATTCACTCAAAGTTGCAATTTGTGCGTGCAAATGAAATTTTGGTAGCACCACTATCCATTGTTTTAATTCAGTCATACGTGAATTTTAAAAGTTGTACATCAAATGAAATTAAAAGGTGATCTGTCCATGACAGAACACCTAATAAGAAAAGCAGAACCTTTCATACATATATATATCTCATCAAGGAAATAATTCATTATAACAGAAAATTTCTGCCATGAAATCCGGTTTCTTTTTTCTGGGACACGGTGTGTCCCAGAACCGTTTCAAGACCCTACATCATCCGTAGCAGTTCCATTGAGTTATTTTCTGCCCACGATCGCGAAGGAGGCGTGAGGAATCGTACAGGGCAGCGCTACGTCGCACAATGGGCAAAAGTCAAACCAAAGTGCGCCAAAAGAGGAGTTTGGTGATTGTGAATTTTCTAACTTTTTTCATGGCCTTTTGGAAGAAAACACCCTACCGAATACTTCTAAGCAATATTTCTCTTTTTGATATTTTATGTGTCTTAATTGTTTTCTTAAAACTGAAAAATTGTTCCTTTTTACGGCATTATGTCTGAAAGTCACTACTTTGCTTAATGCAAGATTTCCACATTTTGGAAAAAGGTATCTATAATTGCTCCAGGTTATTCCTCATAACTCATTTAACAATATCAATGAGTATTAATTCGAAAGCTAATTAATATTTACTACTTATTTTGTGATAAACCTGTTTCTAGGAGTTAAAAAAAAAAGATTTTTTTTTCATCAATACAAGGAAAACGTTAACATTGCTTCCGATTTCCGCTTTAAAAATGATAGAACCAAAGTTCCCAAGGTCTAAGCATTACATTGATACCAAAATTGGCTGCCCATTTCTGCCTGTTTTTAAGTTAAAGCCAATTTTCACATTCAATCTAACACCCATCCACCCCCCCCCCCTACAAACACACACACACCTCTAATCAACGTCTACAAACATCTAATTTTCTTCAAATGATGCGTCATTCTAGAAGAGTGAAGAAGAGTCTTGAACATGATGTATAAAATCAGATGAAATCTCTTTTATTTCAGACTTTGTTGCTTTAAAAATTTCTGTACATTCTCAGGGAAAAATCAAATACAATTATTATAATGACCATGATAATACCACTTTCCAGACAGAAGTTGAGACCGTGGAGAGTGAGAGAGAAACAGAGAGAGAGAGAGAGAGAGAGAGAGAGGGGGGGGGGGGGGGGGGGTGGAGAGGGGAGAAGCAGTCTCACCCCAACCTGATGAAAAGTGGTAAAGTTATTTTAGATATATTTTATAACAATGATATGTTTGAAATATAAGGATGAAAATAAAAACAATAATAATTTTATGAATAACATTATCAATAACAATTTAATATACCAAAATAATAGTAATATAACTATGAAAATGATGATGATGATGATAATAACAATTACTGTAATAGATAACAATAATCATCCTCCTCCTCCTCATCATCATTATCATCTTCATCAGGATAATAGAAGAAAAAGAAGAAGAAGAAGAAGAAGAAAAATAAAAAGAAGAAGAAAGAAAAAGAAGAAAGAAAAAGAATAATAATAATAAACAAAACAAAAGTGATAATACTGTTACCTGTTGATAATAATAATAATAAAAATGATAATGTTTGCACTTTATTATAGATATAATAATAAAAGAAAAATACACTGCCAATCATTGAAAATTTCCTGGATTAAGAAATTGGTAAATGGCTCAATAGATAGTAATATCCTCTGTCTTTTACAATCTTTTTTGCCTGGACTTCAAGACTTGAAATTATATATGGGAAATAATTATTTTCGAGAACTGGCAAGTAAAACAGAGAACCTTTTTTGGAAAGAAATGTTCACGGCTTATAGTACACTCTTATCCATGCACTATGATACCATTTCTTGCCAACCCTTATGGAATAATGATTACATTAAACTAGGTAATAGCTCAATTTATAACAAAACATTGTGTAAAAAGGGAATCCGTTTTGTCAATGATGTTTTAGAGTCAAATGGTCATTTTCTCTCTCTGAAAGACCTCCAAGAAAAGTATAATGTTCAAATAAACTTTCTTTTTTATCGTGGATTATGTGATGCAATTAGAGAAGGATACAAATGTACTACTTTTAACAGAATGCAGCAACCCTTTTTCCCAGATACAATGGCACTTGTTATGAAACGTATTAAAGGTTGCGCACACATCTATGCAGTTTTATTGAAGAAAAGGAAATTAGAATGCAAAAGCTTTCTTAAATGGAAATGTATCTTTGATTTGAATGACAAGAACTGGGAAACATATTGTTCTATCGCATTTAATTGTACGATGGATGTGGGATTACGATGGTTCCAGTTTAAGATATTGCAACGTATATTATATACGAATGATTTACTGTTTAAAATGAATTTAGTCCCAAGAAAAGAATGTACATTTTGTAATGAACAGAGTGAAACAGTTATCCATCTGCTATGTGAATGTACACATGTTAAACATATTTGGGATAGGTTGGAACACTGGATATACACTGGAACCGGAAATAGAATGATATTCTCACTACAAGATAAATTGTTTGGTTTAAGAGGTTCAAATAATTCTGCATTGAATTGTATACTTATAGTGGTGAGACAGATGGTATATACTTGCAAAATAAAGAAACAACTGCTCGATTTTGATAATATTAAAGTTTCGCTTATAAATTATTTCAAAAATGAAAAGTACATAGCAGATTCGAATTGTAGAAATGATAAATTTGCAAGAAAATGGTTTCAATTCAGAAATTTGTTTACATGACGATACATCTTTAAGGTTTCGAATATCTCATATATACAGTGCCAGTTGGCTTTCTTTGTGGGCATGTTCGCGTTGTTCGGCCGGAACAATGTGGTTGGTGGACCATTTTATTGTTGTTCTAAGCTGAATAGTGCGAACGGGTGATCGGAGGTGCCGACTGGCGCTGTATTTTCAAAATAACTAATAGTGGTCAAAAATAAGTAATTGTATACCCCAATATTCAAATGATGATACATGTATGTGTTTGTATTGTTTCGTGGTTTTTTGTTTTTTTCCCCCATGGATTCCATGAATGCTCTATTGAAAATGGAGTATTCATGGAATTCGTGTGAACCTGACAGTTCAAGAAACATTTGTATTCTGAATTATTTTGGGTTATTATTGTATTATGTATTTACATTATAAATGTGATTTACCTTGAATATGTTTGTTAATTTGTTGTGACTGAAAATCAATAAAATCCCTGTGGAGGGAAAAATACTTGGAAAAAAAAAAAAAAAAGAAAAATATAGATAATGATGGTTATACGATTATGATAATAATAATGATGATATTAATTATTAATGATGATTATCAATTATCTAGTAACATATATGTTTTCATTTCTTTCGTGAAAAGTGGGGGGGGGATGATTGTACAGGCCACCCCCCCCCCTCCTCGAAAAGTGGGGGGATATATCCCCCCCCCCCATCCCCCCCCCCCCCGGGATTTACGCCAGTGATGTTTACAATTGTTAAGCCTATAAAATGCAGCCGCAGCGACGATGAAGACGTTGCTCTGGCGACCACCATTGCAGTAAATAGAGACGGCACTGGCGACGACTAGAGTACCTTAATAGAGAGTAGCGACATGGACGTCTGACTTATCTGGAAACAAAATGGCGTTCGAATTCTTTCTATTGAGAACACCCAGGTGCTCATCGGAATTGAATAGAAATGTTGCATAGCAGTGGAAAAAAATGGCGTTCAAATCATGAGTTGTCACTACTCTAGCGACGACTAGATTACCTTTATATAGAGAGTAGCGACATGGACGTCTGACTTATCTGGAAACAAAATGGCGTTCGAATTCTTTCTATTGAGAACACCCATGTGCTCATCGGAATTGAATAGAAATGTAGCATAGCAGTGGAAACAAAATGGCGTTCAAATCATGAGTTGTCGCTACTCTCTAATAGAGGTACTCTAGTGTCGACCTTTCTACAGTAAAATGCCCTTTTCTCTCTGATAAGTGCCCTCTTTACTATTCTAAGTGCCCCTTTTCCTTTACTAATAAGTGCCCTTTTCCCTTCTAATAAGTGCCCTTTTTCTCCTTCTGATAAGTGCCCCTTTTCACATCTGATAAATGGCTCCTAATCTCTTATAAGTGCCCTTTTCTCTTTCTGATAAATGCAATTTTAGTGCGGATAGTGCCTTTTTTTCTTCTTATAAGTGCCCTTTTCTCCTAATAAGTGCCCCTTTTCAAATATAATGATTGTCAACCTTTCTCCCTAATATGTCCCCTTTTCTGCTTTGATAAGTGCATTCTTAATTCTTATATAGGTGCCCCCTTTCCCTTCTAATAAGTACCTATTTCCCCCTTCTGATAAGTGCCCATTTTCAAATCTAATAAGTGCCCCCTCTTTACTTCTGATAAGTGCCCTTTTCCTAACTAATATGAGCCCTTTCCCTCTTCTCGTTAATGCCCCTTTTCATCTCTTATAAGAGTCTCTTGTGACCTGTGATAAGCGCATTTTCCTCTTCTGATAAGTGCCCCATTTTACTTATATTTTCCCCACTGTTTCTTTAAAAAAGAGGCATAATTATCTAGCTTCAAAGAATCGGTGCGGCTTTATGTAGTAAAAGGTATACTACAACTACAATGTTAGGCAGTGGAGCTGGAGGCAAGAGGGGCACCGGGGGCAATGCCCCTCACTCGAATGTGCCCATAACTTACACCAAGTATAGGGGCAATATTTTCTGAAAATTTTCCCCAAACTCACTCGCTACGCCCGCTCGCTCTTGTAGTTTAATTTAATGAAATCAAGCAGATTGCATAAAGTATGATGATATCCATGTAATCATGGTAATCCTAAAGAAAAACGACAGGGTTAATGTACGAATTAAAAGATCATTGGGCATTCCCCCAAAATTAATTTGCTGTTGTCATTTTCATTATATGGCTGTAAGTAATGCACAACCCAAGGACTTTAGCATTAGAAAAAAGTCTGAAATTGTTTGTTCGCTCGCTTCGCTCGCTCGCACATGAATCATAAGACCATTACACACAACTGCTAATTGGGGAATCTGAAGCAGTGTCCAGAGCCACAATAAAAAGGAAGAAGATTAAGTTGATTACGTATTAATTGACAGTAGTGTAATACCAATGTCACAAAATTTTTTTTTGCTTTATGTTCACCCTGTGTAAGTGCCCCTTTTTTCTCCAAAAGTGCCCTTTTTGGTTGGTGCCTCCCCCCCATAAGCTGCAGAGTAAATGAGATCCATCGGGTCATGATGAGGGCGGCTACAATGTGATGGCTAATCTGAAGCACACAAACCCATCACTTAGGGATGTACTACACTATTTATCCATATAACAAATCACTGACGTAACAGTTAGTAAACTAACATTTTCATTAAAAAACATAATCCCTACTGAATTATTAAACGTAACCTCTGATTCTCGGAAAGACAACTTCATCAAGAAATAATCTATCAAAATGAGTCATTACAAAACCCCTATATCATTTAAATATGCGAATTATGCTAATTTTCCTGCTTGAAGCCCAACCAGTACCTATACTTTGTAATTTCTATTGGTTGCCGTTTTAACCGATGTGCTGTCACAAATATTCATGCTCGGTTCGTTAGAGTATTAACCACTCTTTTTCAAGAGTGATGCCTGTAGTTTTGTTCACAACAAAGAAATGACATTGACAATGAATTTAAAGCGGCTTGTCATTGGTTGACCTGCGTCACTCGTTGCTCACGAGTGAAAATACTTCAGTCTGCACACGATATTGAGCGGAACGCAGGCTCTCTCTGTCAGTGAGACGGCTAATGAAGGAATATCGGCATGCTCACTCAAAAGGGAGTGCTTTACCACTCAATTTGGAGTAAAAGTTCCTTCCCTCTTAATGTCGAGTGTCAAATTCACTCCTTTACATTTAGAGAGTACCCTCTGTGAAAGTGAAAATGAGTTGAGTAATAAAAGATATCAATTGCCCATCACTCATTCATGTTAAAAAGTTGCTTCGTTTAGGGCCTTCTTTAACTTTGGGTTTTTCATCATTGTCTGTTGGCTTACTGTTCTGGGTTGTTTTTTGCAGAGGGGTTTTCCCTTGTTGGATGTAATCCGACTGAGGGATGGGGTTTTCAGGATTAATAATAATAATAATAATAATAAATGTAACTTATATAGCGCCAAATCCACTCTGTGGAGTGCTCAAGGCGCATGTAGAAATTAATTAAGAATTAAACAGAAATGTTTTTACCTGATTTTAAAAAGAATCAGATGTTATACACTTTCTGATGTCTTCAGGAAGGCTATTCCATAATTTAGGACACGCGTGGGCAAATGATCTCCCCCCCCCCCCCCAAGGTTTTGCGACTTTAGGGATTCAATTCAATTCAATTCAAGTTTATTCGTCCATCAATAATATCACGGAGATTTAGCATTGGATTTTTACATAATATGATCGTATATAAAAACATGAAAGAACATGAAACATGAAATTATACATCATAAATAATGCATGCAAAATCAGTGAAAATTTATATAAAGCATAACATGACATCCACACAATAGGCGTATTACACCACATAAGTAAAAAGACCGTAGTTTTCCAGACTAACTCATCAGTGCATATCATTAGCATTAGCAGACCCATAGTGCACACATTTGCGCATTTGTTCTCTCTGATAGAGTTACGCCCCCTATGGTCGCATCCCGTCCCCCTAAAATACCCCTGAAGTCCCCCCCCCCCCCCCCCCCCCCCCCGAGCAGCGTACACATCCAAACCAGTGCACGTACGTAGACGGGCTGCGTCCTCCTCAACATCCCACACAGCTGGGGCGGGGGAGACAGAGAGAGAGGTGGAAGAGAAGGAGACAGAAAGTAGAGAAGAGAGAAGAGAGAGGGAGAGAGAGAGAGAAAAAAAAAAGCTGCAGGAAGAGGTAGACATGGTAAAGTGAATAGAAAAGAGGGAGAGAGAACTCGCGAGATGCTTAGGACGGGAGGCAGGAACGTAAAAAAAAAAAAAAAAAAAAAAAAAGCATCACAAAAGTCATTGCACAAGAACAATAACAATGATATCATGAATGTTTGTACATATATGACCCTCATACTAGCTTAAGACGTAGAGCGCATTTACTGTTATGGAAGAAAATAATGTTCATACAGACTAACATGTAAAACTACACAGGAAATCACCAATTAGTTTTGCATTACAAATATACAAATGTCAGCCTAAAAAGGAGATAAGACAGTCAGATTGAGAGGGAAGGGAGAAGGAAGAAAAGGAGAAGAAGAAAAGAGAAGAAGAAGAAAGGGAGAGATGAAAGAGGAGAGGGAGAGATGAAATTTCACACCTATGATAAGCATCGGGGAAAAAAAATATATTCAGAGAAATTGCACATAGTATACACTTTGTATACTATGTGCAATTTTCATACTTTCATACATAATGATAAAGGTGTAAACTATGCAAGTTTAATAGACAATTTACATTTGATATAGTCACTCTTTTCAAATGGGAATTCATATAATTTTACACGGTAGTCAAAGAGGTTTGTCATTCCAACTTGCATCATTATACTTAACTAGTTTGGTAGCGATGAGTATTTCACTGAAAGACCCTGAATAAAAGAGATGGGTATTGCACAAAGTAGGACAGGTTATCAGTCATTCATGCATACCAGAAGATACAACTGACCCGTAGTGCCTTCTTGTGCATACTGACAGAAGTTAAAAAGTTTCCATGTTGAACACGTTTACATCCAATTTGCCTAGATATAGAAGATATAGATTGGCAGAGGAAATGTAAAAATAGAGAGAAGAGAGGAGAACATAAAAGCATGATGTATGAGGACAGTCATAAGAACATCATTGACGGGTGTTTGAGAGCTGAACCCCAGATCCCAATACTATTTTTAATTCCGAAATTGCATTCAGATCGGAAGCCCAACTCTCAAACATAATTATATGTATGACCAATACAGATGAACTTTATTGGAAGCATTTACCGGGTATTGTTAAATGCTCTTATGGCAAATGGAATGAAAGAGTTCAGATAGCGATTTGTCCTGCATTTTGCAGACTGGAGTCGTTTACCCGATCTCAACCAGCAGAAACATGGATGAAGGGGGTGTTGGGGATCATTCATGATATTCTCGACTTTCTTAAGAATACGGACAGAGCAGATATCATCTAGACTGAAATTTTCCCCAACTATTATACCTGCTTGGTTCAGCAACCTTTGAATTTTCGTTTGGTCACTCTTCCTTAAACTACAATACCAATAGAGGCAACCATAAAAGATGGAACTAACTCTCGACAACGGCGGTGTAAAAGAGTTTGAGAATAGGCTTGTCAACTCGGAAGGATTTGAGTTTCCTCAGAGAGTGAAGCCTTCCGTGACCTTTTGCTAATACATGTTTGCTCTGTTCTTTCCAGTTTAGTTTCTCATCAATACTACGCCCAGATATTTATATTTTGGAACAATTTCAATGACTGAGTTCTGAATGATAACTGGTCTTATAGCAATATTCTGGCTTTTCCTATAATCAAATACAACTTGCTTTGTTTTCCTTTCATTGAGTTTAAGATAGTTACAATCACACCACTGTACAAAAGAGTCCAATGTCATTCTGTAGTCTGTCTCGTCATTCTTCGTGATCAGACCAATGATTACCGTGTCATTGGCGTATTTAAGAATGCTCGTGTTTACGCGATCAGCTTGACAATAATTCGTATACAGTATAAAAAGGATGGGAGACAGGACACAGCCCTGAGGAGACCCGGTGCTCGTTGACATCGGTCGCGAAAGAACACCACTAACTGCCACCTATTGAGTTCTGTTGTCGAGGAAATCGCCAATCCAGTGTACAAGGGTGGGGTCGACTCGCAGATCCCTAAGCTTTTCGATCAGCTTCGCTGCTACCATGGTATTGAATGCCGATGCAAAATCAACAAATGTAGCACGAGCGTATGAATCGCGGTTGTCTGTATGATGTTGAATACAATGAACAAGTGATAACACCGCATCATCTACTGATTTATTCTTTTGGTATGCAAACTGAAATATATCCACCTGCTGCACCAAAGGATCGAGGAGACGCTTTGACACAATTCGCTCAAAGCACTTCATGACTTGTGATGTCAAAGCGATCGGACGGTAGTCGTTCGGTTCCTTGGGTCGCGATTTCTTAGCAACGGGAACAATGACGGCAGACTTCCAACACAGTACATAGGAATGGTGTGTGTCTTCAGTGATTTTTGGAAAATGCAGCATATGGAATTGCCAACTGATGAGCACATTTTTTGAGAATTTTCCCCATGATGTGGTCTGGTCCGCTAGCTTTTCGTGGATTCACCCGCTTAAACTGCCTCGCTACTTCCCAAGTTTCGATAAGGTCGTTGCATTGTACAAAGTCATCAAACAATAGTTGATCAGGATTTATGGGATCCTCACAATTTTCCCTTTCAAATCGACAGAAGAATTCTCGGCATTCTTGCTTAGCGTTCTTAATTTCTTTCTTTACTTCCTTTACACTCTCAATTATCGAGGCTCGATCGTTGGCAGAGAAGGCAACGATTTTTTGCTTCATTGCATCCTTAACCTTTTTCGTGATCCAAGGTTTTTGGTTGGGATATATTTTCACTGACTTTGTTTGGACACATGTATCTATGCAGAACCGTATGTAATCATTTATCCTTTCCGTTTCAACATCAATGTCTTCATCACTGAAAATATCCCAGTTCGTGTTTTCGAAGCAAGATTGCAATCTTTCAATCGCAGATTTATCCCACACTTTCCCAAGAGAACTGGAAGTGGATGAGCGTAAAGATCTCGCGGGGGTGTAATTTTAAATTAAAGAGGTATTGTATTTGGGAGCAGAACCGTGAACGCAGTGAAAAGTGAGCAACAAAATTTTTAAAATAATGCGATGTTTGACAGGGAGCCAGTGCAGCGACTGCAAAACAGGGGAGATATGGGTACGCTTGGTGGACAGAATGACAATGCGAGCGGCAGCATTTTGAAGCTTCTGGAGCTTGGACAACAGATTTTCGGGTAAATTGAACAGAAGGGCATTGCCAAAGTCGAAATGGGGGGAAATTAAGGCGTGAACTATCTTTTCAGTGGCAGACTTGGACAAATATTTCCGAATAAAGACCTCACTGGCCGGGGAGGAATGGGAAAGGGTCATTATTGTCATTCTTAGTGGGTTGAGAATTTTCGGGGTTAGTTTCCGGCTTGTTTCATGGTCTTTCTTGTTTGGACAGTACTTTTGCTGCTTGTGCGAATGTCAATTTATTTGTAATCTTTAGATTAGAACTTGGACCCTTTTTTGCCTTTTTTATTTATTCATTATTTATTCGTGTTTTATTTATGAAAAATAAAAATAGTGGATGGTAATCCAATTCAGTTATGTAACTGCTTTACAACGGAGCCCTCCACAAAATTATAATATAAACAAAAAATCAAACATGGAATCATTACATTCATAGGATACCGTGGAGCGCAAACCAACAGCGCACTCTGGCCTGATGTCCATCAAAGTCCCCCCCCCCCCCCCAAAAAAAAAAAAAAAAAAAAAAATCACCAACCCGAAACCACACAAGGAGACGCACAGTGACAGCATTTCAGAGACACCATTTATGACATGTAATTATAGAATCCACTCCGACAACAGTGCATGCGGAATTGGGCGGCTACCCCACACGAAACATGCCAGGCCCCCATTAGCCAATTAGTCGGCGCTCGATGGTAGACATGCCCAAACAACGAAATACATTAAAAATCTTGAAAAGCCAGATAGTTTTTCAAAGCATGTTGCAAAAATGTTTCCATTGTTTTTGGGAATTACTTATTGTCTTACAGTTTTGAACAAAATAGTGGTAGTTTATTGAATAGGGAATTTCCAGAGAATGAAAAGGATCGTTTTTTATATTCTGTTTAAGGGTAGGGTATTCGTAGACGGCTGGTTGTGTCATGACGTGTATTATACATAATAGGTCGCATTTACAGACAATGGCTTCAAATAATTTGGTACACTTCCAAATCTTATACACTAAGATAAATTTTTGATATTTAATTCTTTGATCGACGGATTGCCAATTCAGGGTAGTTAATAAAGAACATTGTGAAGTCCTGAAGTTGAATAGTCTGTATTTAAAACTAGACGGGCATATCTATTCTGTAGTTTCTGTAACCGAGTTAAGTTAGTTTTGGAACAATTACCACATGGCAACAATAACCACATGCCGTACAACAGTAATCAATGTATGACAATATCAATGCGAAATATAGATGTTTCAACTGTTTCGTGTGGGTAAAATGTTTGATTCTTCTACTGCAAGCAATGGACCGTGATATTTTACTTGAAATATACTGAATATGTAATGTCTAATTTAATTGAGAATCAAAAATCACCCCAATATATTTAATATTATCAACATACTCCACTACAGTATTTTGAAAATCAATAATTATTTTCCTATTGTTTGATTCACGTATAGTACCAAAAGCCCTAACCTTAGTTTTTTGTGGATGTATATACGATTAAGCCTAAGCCATTTTTAAATCAAATCCAAATCAGATTGCAAATTTTCTTGAATCTTCGTTACAGCGTTATCGGAGTTAAAAAGTGCAGGATCATCTGCATAAAAACAAACCTTTGTTTTACTATGAAAAGGTAAATTACCAATATCATTAACGTATAAACAGAATATCAGGGGCCCAAGTATGGACCCCCTTTTTGGCTTCTGGGCAGTAATATAAAGCAGCCGAATGGTTGACCCCTCAGTTGAATCACGTAGGGGTTTCTTTTCTATTACTTTTTTCGAAGTTATGTGGTTCCCACACCTCACGCATCTCATTTGGGTTCTGCACTGGGCTATTCCGTGGCCGTAACGCTGACATTTGAAGCACCTAAAATACAGGGGATTGTATTGTTTGACGTCAAACAATTTGTAACTTATTTACGCTACTGGGAATGAAGTAGAACCAAGCTGTGTTTTGACGTCACAGGCAAGAGTCGATGACTAGGATTTGTCATCTGGGCATTAGTGGGCGTTTGCAATTTGCAACCTCATAGACACGTGAAACCTGTTGTATTATCGTCTCTGAAAATTACTGTTATTTTGTTGTTTTTATACAAGCCCAATGTCATGAATGTTGTAAGTAGAAAATTGTTTCATACTAAGAAAGTTGAATGTTTACTGCTTTGTTTAATGCTCTTCACTATAGATATGGTGAACTATAAATATAAGTTAGAAAATAATAAATCCAAAATTTTATGATATGAATAAGTTCACAAGCATGAATGAGACGTGTACGCAAAATGTGTATGGTACATTAATGTGACTATGTATGTTACGTAATGTATGCAGTAACATAAGCTGACATCAAGTTGTGTGTCAATTAAGGCATGAAGTATAATTTACATAGAAGAGTTACAGTTTATGAGGGCATTAAGTTATGAGACAAATGAAAGCAAGATTTCTAGAGTTCAGAGAATTTAATTTGGTGCATTTAAGTGGAAGAATTTAGGGGCACATGAATGAAGAGGTATGTGACTGAAAGTAGGTCAGGTAGGTCAGTCAGGGAGCTAACCCACATAGTTGTATATGATAAGGAATCGTGATTAGGTTGACATGTTACACAGCTTTATGCTCTGAGGTTGACATTATTTTGTCTTTAGTTTTCATAGCCAGTTGGCACAGTGAATGATATATATTGTATGCTTTGCTAATGCAAATAGAAATGACAAAGTATAATAGAGACATGAGATTTGATTTGGCATATAGTACAGACGGTGTAGATTTATTTCTAATGATGATTTATGTGATTCAAGGCAAAGACTTATTATTGTTTGCTTTTGTCTCATTAAATCCGATGTTGAACCTTGCTGCAAGACGCATCATTTTAACAACACAAGGGTGTCACCTCAGGGTCACTGATTGTCAACAGTGGACTTTCACTTAGAGTTAATCCGTCATCTACAGGGAAGGTTCGGCTTGTTAAATATTATAGAATCACACTCTTCAGGGGAATGAACTTTGAACTATTTTCTACACTTTAAACTGTCTTTACTTTTGATCGACTGAGCTGGCTCAGTCGTTAAAGCGTCTGCCTGTCGAACCAAAGATCGTGTGTTCGAATCCACCCCGGGCGGGTGACTGAAGCCTGCGTTGTGTGTTAACGTGCCCCTCCCTTGTTTCATAGACGCAGGCTATGTTGCAGTGAAAAACACTCCGTCCCTCGTATAGGATGTTAACTGGAGGCCCCGTGTAGAGGACAGTCACCACCTTTTCACGTTAGGAACCCACTGCACTATTCGAATACGAGTAGGGGGAAACCCCGGTGTAGTGGTACACCTGCACATCCCAATCAGTTATATCGGGAGGAGAGACCTAAGGGTTACAGTGATTCAGTTCGCTTTTCCCCTCCCAGGCACAGGTGACACCAAATACATAATAACGATAATAATAATAATAATAATAATAATAATAATAATAATAATAATACTAATAATAATACTACTACTAATAATAATTTTTATTATTATTCTTTTCACACTATTCACTCCTTGATGTTTCAGTTCATTGCAGATTTCGTTATCTGTCATTTCTGTTGTAACTCCAGAAATCACCCCTCGCCATTGTATTGTGTTATGATTATTACAGATGTTATCCAGTTGTAAATATTGTGATCGATATCTCCCGGTGATCGGCCTCTTGGCCGCGGCGTTCAATAAACATCAATCTCAGCCTTAAAATCCGTCTGGTAATTGCCTTTTATTTTAATTAGATTGGCGTGGTGGCAGCTTGTGGTCTGAACTCAAGGCCTGTAATAATAATGTAATAATCTTGGTCATGATGAAAGGAGAATGAAAGTAGAGGTGAAAAGTGGAAATGAAATCAGTATGATCAGTGAGTGGATAATTGATGAAATGGGATTAGAGACTGTTATTGATGATAATCCCATGTTTAATCTGTACGAGATGGACAGAGCCCTTGAGTATGATGTCACGTCATGGGGTTTTCATACTTTAGCCTTGTCAGCAGTGGTGTTGAGATGCAGTTTCTTGAGATAGTTGTTAGTGATGAAGATGTTGGTATAGTAGCTGGAGCACCATTCGTGGAAGAGAATGATCAAGGTGCGACCTTCAAGGCATCAAGTCATTTTCAGTAATGATTCTGTCTTTGTGTATGAGAACGAAAAGCGCTAGATCTCTGGTGTATGAGGAAAGTTCATAGGTAGCACAGCTTGCCACTGACAATGGGAATGGTATGAAAGAGAATGATATCAGTGATGTTGAACACGCGAATGTAGTGTCTAGACCGGAACCCGTTGCTATCGT
Source organism: Heliocidaris tuberculata (assembly GCA_025618425.1). Classification (NCBI taxonomy): domain Eukaryota; kingdom Metazoa; phylum Echinodermata; class Echinoidea; order Camarodonta; family Echinometridae; genus Heliocidaris; species Heliocidaris tuberculata. The sequence continues at coordinate 45,469,112 of CM046838.1, forward strand.
TATTGAGCAAAGTCCTGGTATCCCACTCTCAACTGAGAGTTCTCGTAGTCTGAATGTGTTGAATGAGCCCTGCTTATCTAAAAGTATGTTCAAGAATGCACAGGAGTCTGTCGTTGTGGATATCTACTCTCCTCAGAGTAGTTGCTCTGGCTCTTGTGACAATTTGCGTTGTCATAGAGATATCCACCCCCCTTCCGGAAACAGCGGTGAGAGTATGTCCTCTCCTGAGAGTAGTCGGTCTGATTCTTGTGACAATTTGCATTGCCATAGTAATATCTGTCCCCATCCTGTAAATAGTGGCGATGGAGTGAATAAGGTTCACCTACATGAGTCCAAGTCTTTGTGCATGCCCACTTCTCGCGACAAAAATTAATTACACGTGCCAGATTCACCTGACGAATTAAGCTTGCCTGATTCGCGTGAAGCATTGCGCTTGCCCGATTCGTTTGACATATCGAAGACGAATATTCTTGCTGATGTAGAAATATCCACACAGCAGCAACATGCACACATCATCCCACAACATCACTCAAGCTTATACACCTACACAGCTCTCTACATCCACCACTGACAATAACGTAGAGCCCAACAGCTGCCCAGATCTAGATGGCCGGCCTCCTCATACTCAGGCCCTTCTGCTTGCCATCGACATTACGGATGTTCACCTTCCTGACCACCAACTAGCTACCGCAGATGTCGTTGCCCCACCAAATCACCGACCGCCTACCGCAGATGTCGACATCCTTCCCGCCAACCAGGCTCCCGCAGATGTCGCCGTAATTCCTGGCCACCTACCGCCAGCAGATGTCGATGCCCCTCCCGACCACCCACCATCTAATGCAGATGTCTGTGCCCCTCTGATGATAACAGCCCACGGCGCCCTTGACCCTCTACTTCCCCAGGTACCCTTACTCCACCTGCCACCCCTCCTATTCCCCCTTTGAGATATGCCGACCAACCATCCCTCCTGATCTCCTTGTAGGTAGTAATGATTTTCCCTTGTCCCAGCTTCACAGTGCCAATAGTATCTGTTCTCTCCCATGTCCTGATTTCCCGCTCCAGTTTGTGGGCCCCTGCTGTACAGCAGCCTCTGCCTGTCTGCCTGACCAGGTCCCCTCTCCCTCAGCAGCCGATGACACCTCCTGGTTCCGGCCTCTTGATTCAGCGTGCTTGTTCGTTCCCACTGAGAGCGCTTTGGACTGTCGCCCCACCTCTCGGTCCCCTCCTCCCCGCAAGGCTTTATCAGACCCCCCCCCCCCCCCCCCACCCTCATGTTCCATAGGATCTCTGTTTAGACGATGAACACATTATGTTAGTGTGATTGTTTAGTTGCTTAATTCTGCCTGTAAATATTGTTTTTACATTATTTTACTGATTGTAGCTGAAGTTTTATAGATTTTTATGTTGCTATGATTTTATGTTGGATGTGATACAGTATCTTTTACATCCAATTGCTCTCAATAGTGATGATGGTGTATGGTTTTTCAGGGCTCTTATTCCTTGAAAGAATTACATTACATTTTTGAATTGGGTATTACAGCATAATAACTTGTCCATAACTCTGTGTTGGTACAAATATATGTATCAAGTTCTCATATGACCAACCTTTTGAGTTTTGTTTGTTAAGCACAGTAGTAAGAGTAGCATGAAATACCATAATTTCGGTGTAATAACAGGGTTTTAATGCCATATTATCCTTTTGGCTTAGATGTCATGTACTGTGTTAGAATAAAGTCATTTTGTCTTCAAATGGACTGTTATGATCCATTTCATATTCAGAATACTGAGTGTGTAGCAAAGCCTGGTCTTCATTTGTTTTAGTGATGATTAATATCCAGTTTTGTATGAATTAATACGCTATGTGTTTTCCCTGAAACGAGAATTGTTCGTTACTGCTATATCTTTTACACAGGAGAGCAATGAAGGTGTTGTAAGGGAATAAAGATAATTAATGATTGCTTTATAGGGAAAATAAGGGATGAGGATATTATAGTGAGGATAAGTGTTGGGTGAACCATGATGATAGTGATAGCGTAGTACAGTTTATAATAATGTTAGTAACAGTCCTGGAGTACATACATGTATATAGAAATACATAGATGCATAGTGAGCTGTATGAAGATGATTCTTTGGTTTTATTTAGTAACAGCATGTAGAATTAGTGAATATGTTTAGCGAGCCAGTCAATCATATGTTTGAAGGTAGTTTATTAGTGTCATACACTGTAGTTCTTTCATGGAAGTCCAAAATGCAGGACATTGGATAAGTTGTGCGTGTAGACATAGCTTGTTGATTGCATGATTTCTCGTTAAAACTGCGGCCTGGAGCCAGTTTGCAGAGTATTGGTAACAGATGTTGATAATATGCTTTCGTCAGTGTTTTCTAGTTTAATGCAAACCACGTGTCAGGTATAACCCTTGCCTTCTTAGGTCGCTATATGGTAATGAGTCTGAAAATGATTTACAACTAGTTTTTTATGGAAAAAGAAGAAAATAAGTCACGCCACTGTGTTGTGTTATGATTATTACGGATGTTATCCAGTTGTAAATAATGTGATCGATATCTCCCGATGATCGGCCTCTTGGTCGCGGCGTTCAATAAACACCAGTCTCAGCCTTAATCTTCGTCTGGCAATTGCCTTTTATTTTAATTAGTCTGGCGCCTTTTAAAAAATTCTATTTTTCTGCGACCTTCAAGGGAATGGTTCCTATATTATTGATTTGAGACAGTGCTCTTACCTGCTTGTGATTTTTACACTTAATAGAGAGACTTTGAGTTATGGGCTTAACAAATTCTACTGGGTTGGGACACGCTTCACGGATATTTCTGGCTATAACGATGGGATTTACATTTTTCAGGGACTTTGACTTGTCAATTATAGTAATGAATACTTTGAATTCTGACTGTATGTTCTGTGTGGGTGTACTAAATAATGTGTTCTGGTCTTCTGAGGAAGAAGATTCCTTCTACTGCCAGGCTTCCTTCCCGTCTGCGTTTATTCCTGGGTTTCATCTCCCCTCGGCAGTATGTTACCGTTCGGAATTCATCTTCATCACCATGGGATTCTAACACTGGAGGCACATCGCCCGGTAAGGGTGCTGCCCCGGCCATGTCCGGGTTGGTCGCCTGAAAAGGCCGGAATTTTTTAAACGTGTGCTGTGTACCGTGTAATTATGGGTGCGGTATGGGTTAGTATATACATATCCCACAAAAACTTGCCTATCTTCTGCCTCCGATGCTAAGGATAAGCCTATATAATCCAATAAAGTTATAATACAAGATCCATTTGTATAAAGAAAAGCCAAAATTCAGTCCAAGATGTTCAGTATTGACGCCAAAATTTAATCAAATTTGACCCAAAAAAATCTACGGAGCTCTTGGAAACACGTTCGCTCAAAAAAGTTGCGCGAAAGTGCATGCAATATCGACTACCCACCGTAGCCTAGATTCCAGCCTCCCTGTGCCCCCTCCCTTTTTTTAGTAAAAAGGTATTGAGTCGGGTCTCGAAATATCAAGACTTTCCCTGACTTTTCCTCCCCTAGAATAATGAGAGCCAGAGAAAGATGTGTAGTCTCAATAGTTCAAGACTTAAGTCAATACATATTCATTTAGAGTGAGTATTCATTAAGCCTAGAATCTACACTAAAATTGAACCCAGTTAAACCTCACTATTCTAATACCATGAATACGGCAGCCGAAGCCCTTCCGCATTGCTTCCGTGATCATCCACGGACCTTTGTAATTCGATCCTATATATCCGGGATTAAAGTTTAGCAGTTCCATGTAGATCCTAGCCTGTTTCGGGTTACTTTCCGGTCTCGTCAGGTCCATACTACGGAGGTCCTGCCGTCATAATGCCGCTTTTGACTGTATGGCGATCTGGAATGAATTCATCCGTAAGCATGGTAGGCGAGAATCAGGAATCTACCGTCGCTAACCATCCTAGGGAGTCCGTAAAGCGGCCTTCGCAAATACAAGGATCTCAACACGGATTAAAATGGATCGTCACTTCGGGACCCTCCTTTGTTATTCATTATTATTTCCTCTTTCACCGTGTATACGCCGGACAAGCCTCCGACCCTGGTCCTTGGCGCACCGGCATTGTGAAGACGATCTGGGAGAAAATTAAAGAGTACACTGAGTACACGGATGAAAAGTATCCGTATCCGAAGGCACCGCGTACCTCCGTGTAGCCACCAAGAGATCCGTGTTGAGACCGGCGCGCCGTCCTCCAGGGACGAAAATTTCGTATTATGTTGAACCCGGTAGCCTACGGAATGTTTACGGACATACACTGTCCTATCACGGAGAATACACCTTTTCTCAAGTGACCGTAGAGTCAACACTCCAGGAGTAACACAATAAAAAACATGAAAGGACAGTGAAAATGACCAGCAGACCGCTTTTGATTTCTTCGATTTTTATGAAAAAGGAATTATGTCAAAGTTTAGCTCTTGAGAATCAGCATATGCATGGTTCATTGTGAATGAAACCTTTTATTTGCTGTATCTTATGGTGTTTTTTTTTTAATGTTTTCGAATACTAAAAGTTCAGATCATTTTGAAAAATCAGATCGCAATATTTTTTAACGAAGATGATGATGATAATAGTAATGATAATAAAAATAGTAATGAAAATAATGACAATAATAACAACAACCATAATAATGATAATAATAACAACTACAACATAAATGATGGTAGCTGTAGAAGTAGTTGTAGTAAGGTCCATGAATGTTCAGTCGAATGACATTCCTTTGGCAGAAACTACCAGTGTTGTCATGGTTGTAGGTTTGTAGGTCTCAAGACAAGGTCTCGATCTCGAGACCACCTCGAGACCGTCTCGAGACCGTCTCGAGACCCGTTTTATAGCTTCCCGGTCTCGTAGCTAGAAGTCTCGGTCTCAGAGGCTCAAAGTCTTGGGCTTGGACCTTAAAGTCTCGGTCTCGAACCTCAAGGTCTCGAGAAAACCGCTCGAGACCTCTTGAGACCCGACTCAAGTCATCAGTATGCGGATCAGCCCAATGTGTCTTGATTTCCAGCGAAATTTCTTCATTGAAAGTGACAACTAGAGTAAAGTCTTGTTATATCGTAAAATAGTAGAGAAATATCGTGAATTAGTAGAGAAGAACCATCTCCATACTGCTGCGTGACCTTTGAACAACAACAAAAAAAGAAATCATGCCAACTGGAGGAAAAAATCAGCCAAAAACTGATCGTCGGAAAAAGACAATACCGACCGACTGTACACGGAGTAATGCCTTCTCGACGCCGGCGGAATTGGGGACATACGAACTGACCTCCAGTATTGATGATGAAGTAAGTCTTACTGTTCAATCAAGCGGTCACTCCAGGAGCCCGAGCCTAGACAATACACTGGAAAAAGGCTATGAAAAGCAGAATGCCCTTTCACTGCGATCCTCGAGCCTCATCAAACACATAGCTGACGATGTTTATGACGTAATAGCTACAAATCTAGAGGAGCGAGTCACTGAGAAAGTGTATCAAGCTGTCAACATGGACTTGATGAAATACGCAGATGAATAGGAGCTATGAAACAGAAAATAACTGAAATGAAGAGGGAAACAAAAATGCTTCAAGATGAGAAGAAAGAAGCACAGAAATATAGTAGGAGAATTTGCCTCCGGATATGTGGCATCCCCGAAGGACCAGTGCAGTAGAAAAGACAGATGAACTCGCTCTAGATGTGTTCAACACGAAGCTCGGGCTTGCAGTTCAACTGGATGCAATAGATCGCAGTCACCGTATCTCTCCGCGTCCGAGGCAGGATACGGACCAGGATCGCGAGTCATCGACATCGGCATCGTACGCGGGCGCGACGAAGAGGAATAAACCGAGACCCATAATTGTCAAGTTCAGCCGATATAACGTCCGCAGTGATGTCTACAGGGCCAGAACGAGACTTAAGGATGTTGATGGACCAAAGATCTTTGTCAAGGAGGATCTTACTGCCAAATGGGCCAGTCTCTTTTGGGAACTTGTTAACCATGTTAACAGCAAGAAGTCCAGGTCCTGCTGGACCCAAGATGGAAACATCTCTAAGGACAAGAGACTCAAGTAAGATCAGAATCAAGACTACACAAGACATTGAAAACTTGTAAGAACTCATTTCTTTCCTTCTGATATATCTTCGACAATCACTATATGAATTATGCCTCAATCTACTCATCTGACTCATGTTGAATTTCCATGTTTAAGTTGCCGGAAAGAAGTAAAAGAATACCATAATGCTTTATTATGTGTATACTGTAAGAAATGGGCTCATCTGAAATGTTCACATGCATCTATTGATACTATTCAGGATTATTTTCATGGTAGGGAGCAATGCACTTTTGTAAACAGTAACTTGTCACCGAGCAGAAAAGTAACAAGCGGAGTGCCCCAGGGAAGTATCCTAGGGCCGTTGTTGCTTATTATCACAATGAATGATTCATTTAAATCAATTTAAAGATGTTCCCTTTCTCTTTATGCGGATGACACATGCATGTACTTTGCCACAAAAGACCTAAAGGCATTAGAAAAAGCAATAAATGATGTTTTGAAATATGCTATGACATGGTTTTCAAATAATGAATTGCTACTTAACGTTGACAAAAATGCCAATACATGTTAACCGGTTCAAAATCAAATTTAGGTCGTTTCTGTAATGTTGATATTCGTTTAAATAGCAAAAAATTACTTAGAGTCTTGGAATGCAAATATCTTGGGGTTTTGCTAGACTGCAATCTTTGATGGAATCTACAAATTGACCATGTAACGAAAAAGGTTTAAAAACTGTTTTTTTAGGGGGGGGGCTTTAAAGCGAATTAAGCAATTCATTGATTAAAAATTAGCATTAATACTTTATAAACCTTAATCTAGCCTCATTTCGAATATTGCAGCACAATTTGGATGAATGGTCAAGTATCTCAGTTAAAACGACTCCAAACTTTACAAAATACCCCCTGTTCAGACCCAAAACGTTTATACCGAAACTCGATAAAGAAACATCGTATAAAATTTTCATCGTAAAGCCTACGGACCGTTCAGACACATATCTCGACCGATTAGAAAAAACATCCTATAGATGCGCAGTTTTCCACTGCGCATGTTGTTATGGTCGCCGCTAGCCCCTTCATCACCTTTCGCGCGCGTTCACGTTAAGCCCCGCCCAGTTATACCGTTCTATGGTTGCCATACGTTCAGACACACACGGAAAGGTGATTCGTTATCAATTTCTAGTTCGAAACGATGCTCTGACCCTAGTTTCCTAATACAACGTTTCGTTATACGACGTTTCGTTAGTCAGCGTTCAGACACATAAATCCATCGTATAGCTATACCGTTTTGGTATAGCTATACTTTTTGGAATAATTTTTTTGTGTCTGTTCAAGGGGGAACGTTGCTAAGGAAGTTTCGAAGCGGGTCACGCTGAATTTCGCACCCTCAGCTTTTGTTTTACACCCAAACTTTGAAAGCGATTTTCTCCGTTATTTAGATTTCCATTCAGACACTTTCCGTGTTTTTAATTACTTTTAACGATGACTTCTAGTTGAGAAAAATAGGGGTGTTATAAATCATTTTAAAGCTTATGAACTGGAGATTTTAGAGCATGTAAAAATGAACTTTTTGATTTTTGTGTCTTCCGCCTGAAACAGTCGCGTAGGGTCACATATGCTTCGCTATACTAACCCCCTGTTCAGACACAAAACGTTTGTACCGAAACTCGATAAAGAAACGTCGTATAAAATTTTCATCGTATAGCCTACGGACCGTTCAGACATATATCTCGACCGATTAGAAAAACATCATATAGATGCGCAGTTTTCCACTACGCATGTTGTTATGGTCCCCATCCCCTGGTAAGGACACCTTTCACGCGCGCTCACGTTAAGCCCCGCCCAGTTATACCGTTCTATGGTCGCAATACGTTCAGACACACACGGAAAGGTGATTCGTTATCGAGTTCTAGTTCGAAACGATGCTCTGACCCCAGTTTCGTTATAAGACGTTTCGTTATACAAGGTTTCGTTAGTCAGCTTTCAGACACATAAATCCACAAAAATTCATCGTATAGCTATACCGTTTTGATATAAATTTTTTGTGTCTGAACACCCTGTAATTCACAAATTACCATTCCAAGACCACGCACAAATTTTCTCCAGTATAGCCCATTATACCATGCTTCAAAGCTTTTTAATACCTTGTCCGTCGATCTTAGACTTATAGATGATGTTATATCAATATAGAGATAAGTAAAATAGAAAATATTGGTTCACTTCTTTCGTCTACTGGATACTAGATATTTGTTTTTTCTTTCTTTTCATTTTTGGGTATCATTTTTTTCACTATTGATTCGATTCTTTTTTTTTCTACTCCTGTAAATATGTTCATCTATAACTTGCATATCTTTTGTTTGTATATTGTATTTTCCTTGTTTATATCTATTGTTCATTGTTTTTATCACGGCCTCTCTCTCAAAAACAGCTTTTAGCTGAATTGCGGGCACAATTGTATATTGTTTTTATCCGTGAATAAAATAAACAAACTAAGAAAATTGCTAAGTAATCAAATATGAGTAATTTCAAGATATTCTAAACTGGCTCATAATTTCAATAAGGCTATCAGCTAAAGTTTGTTGGGTCTGATTTTCCTTTAAACTTAATAAGGTCTGGGTCTGTGTCTTGGCCTGTGTCTGTAGAGATCTCGGTCTTGGAAGAGGTGGTCTGGGTCTCGGAAGGGAAAGTCTCGGTTTCTGTCTCTATGGATCTCTGTCTCGGAAGAAGTGGTCTCTGTCTCGGTCTCGGTCTCAGTCTCGGACCTTAAGGTTTCGACTACAACACTGCAAACTACGCTAGCAAATGACGAATTTTCAATCCCCATGTGTCTATTTTGAGTTGTGTCTATACAGTGCGTATATAAAAAAAGTATACCCAACTTTGATAGCTTCTAATTAAAAAGTTATAACCAATGTGATTTTCATTTCTTGGTGAAGAATAACTTGTTGTCTGTCCAGTGGTACCTCATTCATGACATTTCTGTCCGGATGAATGAGCACCAGGGTTTTTAATAAGTGTCGTCAAAATCTCTTGGTACCAAGTTTGGGCTGACGCAACGAATGTGGGTTAAGCATGTGTTACTCTAGTCTAAAATCATTTTGAAAGTTGAATTCCCTTTTTTCATGATTGTGCTTCAATGCTTCATTGTTTAAAGTGATCCAGTGTATCTAAAGTTTCGAATAACCTTGTTTCAATACAAATGATAATATTAATTTACTTCTTGTCTCGTGGTAACTAAAAACTCTCTGCTCAATTACCCATTACACCATTTCACCTGCATAAGGTGCACACGGTGTTTTTCTCAAATAGCACATGAACTCAAATGTTTACTGACCTTAATGACTGAAAAAATACAAGGAAGGATACATGTGTTGAGAATTACCACAGTGATTGATAGTAGACTTTCAAGAAAAAGGATAGCTTTCCAAATAAATGTTGTCCATTCTGAATGACTCAGTAAAAAAGGATGTGGATGTTGCCAAGATTGTGTTATCATAGTAAAGAAAATATAAATTCAGCTTGTAATAAGCCCTTTCTTGAGACTGAGTTGACTTTTACACCTTTTCTATTCAAATGCACAAAATTAATTGAAATGACTCATTAATTGTTTTCAAACTGAAGTAACAAATGCGTAATTGGTTTGACCCATATTCGCTGCTTCAGCCCAAACTTGGTACAATAGGATTTTGACAATACTTTTTGAAAAGCCTGCTGCTCAATCATCCGTTGCAGCAAAGTTATGAATAAGGTATCATTCAACAGAATATAAGTTTTTCTTTAGTATAAAATACATTTCAAGCTCATAGAGGTTATAACATTTTAATTACAAGCTATCAAAGATGGGTATACTTTTGTTGATACGCACTGTAGTATTCTTTCCTTCTTCTTTTTTCAGAAACGGCTTTACCTACGAGTATATTCTTCCTTTCCACAATCAAATTGCTCCATTTATTTGATTGATTTTTCCCCCATTCAAATCTTTTGTTCAGCTATCAAAACTGGTGGCAAATGTTAGCACCGACAATTGAAGAAAAGTGTGGCTTCATGTACGGATCAACTGCAGTCTCACATGGTGAATGGGCAACATCGCCTTGTGGAGACATCAGACCAAGCATATGCCAATTTCCCAACGGTAAATCATAATCTCCTTAAACATTAAAAAAAATATCATAAAATGATAGTATTAATCTGAATATATGCAGCGTTTTTAAAGTAACTTGTAGAGTCATCGTACTATTTCTGTATACCTCTTTACAATGAAAAATTAAAAGAAATGAATTAAATCATTGATTTCTTTTTCAGAGATGGGAGCCTAAAAAGTCCCATTTATGTTAGCTATACAACAAAATATTGCGGTATTCCGTGAATTGAGAATTGTTGCCATACAGTCATCATCACAATAACCGAACCTTGTGGGTATTTGACGGAACATAGTAGCCTTGTAGCAGTGTATAAACAATGATTCAGCATAATATCAGAAGACTTTTTTCAGAGATGTGGTTGATGCCTTTATGTTTCACTGCCTTTAGGAAACTGGGCACCTCTTGGAAACAAGTTATACTACGTGTCTGTTGGCCGTAACGGTTCTGCTACCTATCAAAAGGCTAGAAAATACTGTCAGAACAACGGAGGAGATCTTGCTCGACCAAGAACCGAGAGTGTTATCGTAAGAATATGTGTGACAGTCCGCATATTATGTGCGGGGTGTGAGGGGTGGTCATTGTGTGACTCTGTGAGGGCTTGTGTGTGGGTTTATTGCCATTTGGTCCAATCATCATATGGTCTAACATCATTCGGTATAATATCAGTTTGTCCATTATACGGCTAATCAACATATCGTTCAATCACCGTTTCGTCCAACAACCAGTATGCCTACCAGCCATTACGTCTATAACCATTGGGTCTAATCAGATTTTTTGCCATTTGGTCCAATTACCATTTGGTCCATTATCAATTAGTCCAATTGCCATTTGGTCTAATCATCAAATGGTCTAAACCCAATTAATCCTATACCCATTTTGTCCATATTTCAGTTGGTCTAACTTCAGTTGGTTTAATGTCATTTCGTCTACACCTTGCGTATTTGGAGGGGGCCAAAGACAAATTTTCAATTAATCAAGAAAATAAAGAAAGAAAAATCATCAAATTGCTGTTGTAAACCATTTGAATTATGTGTAACTCACCTATAAAAAAAATAATTCAAAAGGAAATGCGAGCTAATTTATTTTCTCGCTCCCTTCACTCGTTTGCAAATATAATTATGAATTCATATAATATTGATGTATTGACATTACAATCTAGTGAAAATAATTTCATATCGAAATCAAACTCATTAAATGTAAAAATAAAGAAGAAATGGGAAATGTGTATCTCTGCTGCCCTACTCCCCCTTCCTTTTACCAATCTAATTCTCAGAGTTTACTTTTTTGCTTCGAACCATTTTGCCAATTGATTATTTCCTTTTAAATTCCTTTTAAAAGGTGCATTTTGGTGATTTCCCCGGTATCGTATTGATTCTTGCTCTCCATTTGACCTAGCAGTGGTAACGACATGGGATCCTCAGTTCACCGTTATTCCACAGCTTTTGCTTTTCTTTTTTCTGATCTCTAATTTGCAATGTATAGGCCCGATGATGCAGGGGGTGGGGGCAGATCAAAGAAAACAGAGAAATCAAAATAAATTTCATGGTCTAGATAGGTACACATAGAGGGACCGTCAAAGGCGGCAAACCCACGCCTTGGCGGTGCTACAGAGTAGTTGCAATACTATACTATGGGGTCAAAACTGAAATCTACATTGGGTGATTTCACGCTCGGTGTTGGTGTTTGTGGTTAGTGTTTATTTTGCCGTGAAATCATGATCTAACACCGACTATGAAACGAGAAAAAAATCAGTCGGTGTTAGGTGTTGACCTCTGATTTTCTGACGTAGTTCCGGTTGCCGGTGTTTAATTTTTGTCAGATGTTGTCTGCTGAACCGAGCTCGGCAGCCGGTGTTTAATTTCATGTACAAAATTCCGTTCACTAACACTGTACCCTAGGGATTAAGAAATTTTCATTTCACGTTCGGTGTTGGTGCTGGTGTTGCTACTTGTATGCTAGATACGGGAAATTTGGGGGATTAGCCGTGAGAAATAAAGTCAGTAGGCATCATTCGAAGTGTAATTTTACAGGTGTTATGAGGTAGTATGTTCATATAGGTCTGAAATTAAATCTAGGCCAACATTTAGTCCAACGTTCGATCTAGAGCACACGGAAAGGAACTAGATCTACCTTTGCTTTTTAAAGGGGCGGAATGAGTGAATAAAAAATCCTACCTATTTTTTTTTTCCAGATAGATTTGATAAATATGATGTTCGATATTCCGTAGTAAAAGACCCAGAGAATCCACATTATTAACTAGGATGAGTTCTAAATCAACAATCACAATGCAAAAGTAATTAAACTTCACGGCTAATCTGAGCCGATGCCCGAAATTTGGCCGTTTGCCATGTACGCGCTGGGCCGTCCGATCCGGCGTCTAGCTGCATTAGCTACCGCAGCATTTTCTGCTGCAAGTGAGAAACTCGAGAGAAATTAAATCTAAACTTACTGTTCCTATCAATACTATCCATTTCTTTGAAGTTTCTTACCGGTCTCTTTCCAGATAGATTTGATAAATATGATGTTCGATATTCCGTAGTAAAAGACCCAGAGAATCCACATTATTAACTAGGATGAGTTCTAAATCAACAATCACAATGCAAAAGTAAGGCTTCACGGCTAATCTGAGCCGATGCCCGAAATTTGGCCGTTAGCCATGTACGCGCTGGGCCGTCCGATCCGGCGTCTAGCTGCATATTGGCTACCGCAGCATTTTCTGCTGCAAGTGAGAAACTCGAGAGAAATTAAATCTAAACTTACTGTTCCTATCAATACTACCCATTTCTGTGAAGTTTCTTACCGGTCTCTAGATCAAATAAGGATTGCTTTTAGAATCATCGGACTACTCGGGCAATTTTACGATATTCTAGACTAATAAATCAGTAGTTAAAAACATTTTTTTCTTCTTCGTTGAGAATGGTGCTGACGCCATTACCAGTGTTAAGCTATCGATGCGATTTGTTGGGATATCGGTATCGGCTCCGAAACGGTGATCTTTACATATACTATACTACAGAGTCAAAACTAGAAAGTCTCACAGAATTTGCAGGGATCAACCAATCATCACCAAAATCTAATCGATTCTTTCCTGTCACTATCCAAACAATCCCTGAAAATTTGGTGCAAATCCGTTCACCCGTTCTCTAGTTATCTTGTACACAAACAAACAAACAAACAAACAAACAAACATACAAACATACGGAACCCTTTACATAACCCTGCCGATTTCATCGGCGTGGGTAACAAACAAACATACAAACATACGGAACCCTTTACATAACCCTGCCGATTTAATCGGCGTGGGTAAAAACGAAAAAATATTGGAAAAAAGAAAATAACATAAATCTACGCTATTTTTATGAGAGATTAAATTGTTATTTATTTGTTAGTATTACCGTATAAGCTAATTGCGTTCATAAAAAAATGTAGGAGTCCTAATTTGTTTTAGGGATGGTTTCATTAAAAAAAAATATTATTCAAAATAGAACTAAAGTAATCTACATTAAAACAGACTTGTTTTGTACGTATTAGGGCCATTCTCAGTCACGTGTGTGACCAAAATCCTGAATTTTTTCAGGATTTATGTTGTAGCAGATTTTTAAATAACAATATTACCCCCCAACAGACGGAGGGTAATTATTTTGAATGAGAAAACATCATTTACTTTCAGAGGTAAAAATTAGGTCGGTCACGTGTGTGACCTCGCACGAAAAGGCGTCTGACTTCCACTTTTTATTGCTGTATGATGGGATTGCTCTGAACAATTTGAAAGCAATTTTTCATAAATTGGTGAACATTTTTTTTCTCTCTTTTAGAAGTGAAAATTGGGTCGGTCACGTGTGTGACCACTTAAAAAATGGCGTTTTTAAATGTCTCTGAAAAAACATTATGGTTGTGAAACTATTTTTTTCTTGTCCAAGAACGGGAAATCTTTTTCATGTAAAAAACTGGTAATCTAAAAAATAAAAAAAAATCAATAATATGTAATCTGATTTTCCGGCATTGAGGTCAAATTAGATGGTCACGTGTGTGACCGTTTGTTTCACTTTATAAAGAATGGCCCATTAGACCAAATTGATATTGGACCAAATGAATGATAGGCCAAACGGTTGTTAGAAAAACTGAGAATTGGACCAAATGATTATTAGACCAATTGGGCAGTAGACGAAATGATCATTAGACTAATTGGTCAATGGACGAAATGATTAGTAGACGAAATGGTAATTAGACGAAATGATGATAAGACTATTAGTCGACTTGACAGTTTATGAACCTGGAAAAATTCTTTGCGTTGAATTTTTTTTTTTGGGGGGGGGATTTGTGATCCCATGTGCTCACCGAACAATTTCAGCTTTTTTGCCGAAAAATAAATTTTGGGCAATTTGCATAATTTGCATAAATCTAAATGACCCCTTCGAAGCAATATTTAGTAGCGAAAGACAACTTACGCAGAATGTGTCAACCAATCTAGGTACTATTCTATATGCGCGATGATACGTGACTGCAATTATTCCGTGCTTCATCGTATGCATGCAACCTGTGAGACATCGAAAGGAGGTTACAAAGTTATGTCCGATAATAATGTATGATACCTCTATTTAGGGGTTTTATCATGTTTATGGGGCGTAGAATCCATTTCATTGTTATTTTTTTCAATTAGATATCACGTAAATTCCATGTAAATGCCATGTAAATACCAACTTAATTATGCTTGAACAACTGAAAGTGTACATGTATTTCTTTCATGGACCTATAATTCCCTGGTTATGAAAGTACGCCTATTCCTAATGACTTTGTATAAAATAATGTAAGTAAATGGATTTGGGAGTATTCAAATAATGACGTTGAATTAAACCGGAATTAACCCTTTCATAAGAATTTGGCTTGAATCGCTTGATTATGGTTGGTTGGTTTGATGGTTTATTTAACCTGTTAAGGAATTTGGATGACAGCAGCTAAAATATAGAACGATATATGTGAAAGTTTGAGATAAAGTGGACAAAAAAAAAAGGGAAGTTATGAATTTTTGAAAGTTGAGATCACTATAATATGGCGATCTTCCCATTGATGTGTGATGTCATGCAGAGAACTTTCCCATTTGTTTTGGAAGTTACATAAATCACTCAAAGTATCCCTTTTCATAGCTCTTATCCTAAAAAAAAAAAACCCGTTCCCCCCCCCCCCCCCACCCAGGCGGTCAACCATACACATATGCTTGTTCCATCAAGCCATCAAAATTACCCCCCTATCACGGGCTTTGGGATTTTTTTCCCGAACTGAGCCCCTAAAATATACCCCTTTTCCCGAAAAGTCGGGAACGCGCATGCGGTACAGATGACCACCTGAGGGGGGGGGGGGGGGGATTTCCCATGGAAGGGCATGTTAAAATAAATATGTTACCCATAATGAATCATGACAAAAAAGTTTGTTCTGTCATTAAAATTGACCAAGGGGTATTTTGGGGGTTCTCCATCACCATATGACATCACACATAATGATCGCATTGCCAAAATGAGATCCCCCATATCATAAGTAATCTCAGCTTTTAAGAATCCTTCAATTTCTGAATTTTGTTTCTGTTTTCTTCAATTTTTACTACTCTCCCCTAATTTTCTGTTTCTTGTCAATACAGATTTTCATAATTATGTTCATTCCCCTTTGACCTCTTGTGGCTAAAACTGAAATGATTTAAAAAAAAAATAATTTAAAAAAAAGCAAAAGAGGAACATGAAGATAGTCACTGTAAACCCCTTTACTTACATTATTAGGCGTATACTTTCATTCTTAATACCTGTTAAAAAAACATGCACTTTAAGATGTTCAAGCATAATTAAGTTGGTAGAGCCTATTTACATGAATGAATGAATTTATTTATTTCATAATACTGCAGAAATCTGCCATTAACTTTACAATGCGTAGTTCAAATATCGAATACAAATAGTAATCAATAATAATTTCAATGTAATCAAGAGTGAATATTACATTAGTCAATTGAAAAGGTAGTATCATGTGGAACAAGGAAAAGCACAGCTTGTTAAAACTAGGTTCCCCAATTGAACAGAATTACAACATATGTAATTAGGTAAACATATGCAGATATGGCAGTAAAGAGATGAGATAAGATATGCGTGAAAAAAGAAGAAATAAACACATAAACATCAAAATAAATATAAGCTTATATGAGCAGTTAATTTCAGCCTATTGGGTTTATAGTAGTAGAAAATCCAGATACCATCATACTGTAAGTATGATCAAAAAGATGTCTTGAAGAAAGGGTTTTGTTTTTGTTATGTTTAGACACAGGCAGAAGAGCACATACAATTTTTATGAAATTTTACGGTAAGAGCAATTAGATGATTTTTAAGATTTCTTCTAAAATATTAAGAGAGGAAGCTTGCTTTAGATTTGAATCAAGATGGAATTTACAAGGAATTTACGTGATATCTAATTGATAAAAAAATAACACTGAAATGGATTTTACGCCCCACAAAACCCCCTAAATAAAGGTAACAACGATGTTACTCTGTAACCTCCTTTCTATGTCTCACAGGTTGCGTGCATAAGATAAACAACAAAATTGCAGTCACGTATCATCATGATCATCGCGCATAGAATAGTAAATATGTAGATCAATTCCGCGTAAGTTGTCTTCCGCTACTAAACACTGCTTCGGAGGGGGTAATTTAGATTTATGCAAATTATGCAAATTGCCCAAAGTTAATTTTTCGGCAACAAAGCTGAAAATTGTTCGGAGACCACATGGGATCGCAAATCAACAACAACAAAAAATGCAACGCAAAGAACTTTTCTAGGTTTAATACAGGCTATATAGGACTGTCAAATCGACTACATGTGGATATAAGACGAATTGGGTTTAGCAGAAATGGCTATTAGACCAAATGGGTATTGGACGAACTGGATATTAAACAAAGTGGTAATTGCAAAAAATGGGTAGGCCTATAGACCAACCGGTAAGTAGACGAAATGGTTATAGACTAACTGGTCATTAGACAAAATGATTATTGGACAAAGTGATAATTGGACCAAATGTTGATGGACGAAATGATGTTAGACGAAATGATATTAGACCAAATGACAATTTACCTCTGTGTGTGTGGGGGGGGGGGGGTGTATTTGTGTAGTAATTTTCGCGTCGTTGACATTTATGTCAATATTGCTTTTTTGCCGTCTCAAAAATTTTTCGAGCCCCGACTAAATAGTGCCTTCCAATCCTCCCTATATACCATGTATGCAGAAATCCCCATTTCTATATTTTTGTATAAGTTTTTGTTTACATTTATGCTTGCTCTTTTTATCCCTCTTGCCGAATCTCATCACTGCTGAATAGAAGTTAATGTATTTTTAATAATGGTAATGATAATGATATGTTCTATTGAAGAAAAAAATCGCATCGCAGCCCAAGGGCTGAATTGTACAAAGCTGAAAAGTTACACATAATACTGTAAATGTCAACATATAAATGTCATATATAGGTAATAACATATAGAAAGATAAGTTTTTATACTACCCAACAAAATAATTACATCTGTAATTCGGTTTATGATTTCATAATGTAATGTGGCGAGAGCCAACAGTTCTGACGAGGAGGATAAGGAGGATAAGACAAAGGAGTATTGAGGGAGAGAGGTAGAAGATCAGGGAAAGAGAGAGAAAGTGCATCTGGAACTTAAGACAAAGAAAGAAGAGTAGTTATGCAGAGATATTCATGTACAACAGTTATATAATAATGAACGAACATGTATATCTAAAAGATGAACTTCGTCAATTTTTCTTTCCTTAAAATCGTAGATTTTGAAATTTCACGGTTAAATACTAGTACCTAAAGATAAAGTTGAGTTCTGGAGCCTGTAACATAAAGAGATAAAATCAATTTTACGATTGATATCAATCGTAAGTCTATGGCAAACCATGTACTGAAGAGTTACAATTGATCGTAAGATTGATTGTTTCTCTTTATGTTACAGGCCCCAGGTCATGCTTTTAGGTTGATAATAAAATCTGTCTAAGAGCAACTGGGAAACTTGGATTATTCAGTACATATTAGAAATAGGTATATACTGTGAGGTTTTGGAATCATCAAAATGATAAGAAATTGACTTGCTAAAAGCCACATGCACTGCCTACAGAAATATGTATATTAGGCTATATGTCCACGTTAATGTGTCATGAAAGTTTCTTCCAAACCTTTCAGCTACTAGAATTTCTTGTCATATTTTGAATATGAGGGCATTCGAAGAAAATCCTTTTCTTCTATGATATTCTTCCAGACTGACATACAAAAAATGAAAAATCTCACAAATTATTTTCCCCCTGTACACTCTAAAAACTAAAGTGTCAATTCACCATTTAAAAGGAGTGACCACTTTTAAAATGCTGGATTCAGCCTTTATAACGTTGCATCTAGCATGTTAAAAGTGCTAATCGGCCATTTTGAAAAAGTGGTCATTCCTCGGCCCTTTTAAATGGTGATTTAACACTTTAGTTTTTAGAGTGTAAAGGTACCCCAAGAACTCAACCTCCTTTTGCGATATTTTGTGCCAATATTTAAAATTCATGTTTTAAAAATTAAGAATAGATGATTAGATGATTCTTGCTTTCTTTTGACAGGTATTGTGGCTACATTTCTACAGCAATCTCCTTTTCTGGAATTTTATAATATTATATTACATAAACTGATTTAGGGTACAAGTAGTGTTATTTTGTTTTTGATCCGGCACATCGTTAATGCCTTTTCCTCATTTGATTCCCTTCATTTCCTCGTTAGGTCCTTCTGAAAGCCGCTGGACGCAATGACGGGATGTGGATTGGATTAGATGATATTGACATGGATGGAACATATCATTGGACGGATGGAACATCACTTGAAGAGAATAGGTGACGATCCTTATCTTTTTCTCTCTTTCACGTTCCCTTTTTGTATCGATATTCTAGCCATCGAGGTCTCTTTTAAAGCGGATGAAGCTTATATCATCGGTAATTCTCAAAAATTCGAAAATTGCACTAACCAAATGCACTTTGTAATATATCTTGAAGTAAATAATCGAATTAATTCAATGAATAATGTTTTAGATTAGTGGCAAATACAAATTTGGCAAGACGTTAATCTACATTTTCCACTCTCCACCCAGGTGTTAATTGGGTACCCGGTAGGATGCGAAAGTTAATGTCGTTTGCTTAGCAATGTGAGCACCACGGCCCATTGCTAGAATACTCCCCAGGGAGTGGAGAATGTGCGGGGTAATAATATATCTGTAAAGCGCTTAGAGACATCGCCGATGTATTAGGCGCTATATAAAAGATGAATATTATTATTATTATTAAAAATGAGGCGTGGTCCTGTAGCTGAAGCACTATATATGCATCTGCCTTAGCAATGAAAGTAGACGTAAATGCCCAAACTGAACAATAACCAGAACAAAACAGCAGCCTAATAAAATGGAATTCTGATTATATGATTTAGACTATAAAGTTTAGTTTGAAGTCTAGTCATAATTACACATTTCTCCTTTACGGACTCTCATCTCATTTTTTAGTCCTGCATCCAACACTGTGCTCTCATTCCTTTATTCTCCCTCTCATATACCCCCCCCCCCCAACGCGAGCATTTTCAGACGGATAATAAACAAAATGTACGAAAAGTTGTAAGATATTGACCATTTTCTTTGCAGCTATATGTCGTGGGTTAATGGAACGATACCAGGATATTGTGCTCGCCTTTCTGATTATGGATGGAACAGTCAGCCATGTAATGATGAGAATATATTTGCTTGTGAAAGTAATGCAGGTAAACGTAATTCATTTTATTCATTCAAACATAATAACCATTCTTGATACAATGCATCAAATATGCCTGAATGAGATAATACTTTGATGAGTAGAAATTTCATTAAATATGAAAATATGGATGACAGCTGAAAATACACCAGTAGTATTGATACTTTGTCATGATGGTGAGGGAGATATCTGGCTCTGGTACTTCGAGTGTGCTTCCATGTATTTGTTGTTGTTTTTTGTGGGGTTTTTTTTTCCCTTCACTTTGTTGATTAGAAGTTTGCTTCTAGTGAAATAATTCATCATTCTGAGTGTGATATGTAGACAGTCAATAATCATGTTTGGGAATGTAACATTCTGTTCGATTTTCAGCACTTCCAGCCAGCAGTTGGGTTCGTTTTGGTAACAACACCTACTTCATGTCGCCGTCTTGGTTGCTTCTCTCCTTCGAAGATGCAAGGAAATACTGTCATAGCCTCGGTGGAGATGTAGCTCAACCAAAGGATCAGGAAGCATATGTAATTATCTATCAGTTCAGTCCTCTTGGCTGATGACTTGATGACATGTGGGTTTCTACATGAGCGTATTTTAGTTGAAATTTTTAAGGCTTTTCTATGCATTCCTTCTGGGACGCACTGTTAGTAAATGTCGCATCCAAAATCGTTGTTTGAGATATGTACTCCATATAACTTTATTGCTCTTTGCATGTGACTATGATAATAGAGGATAATACACACGGCTTTAATGATCAGAATGATCGTTAAAAAATCTTTTCTTTTATGCCCTTATCACCCCTCCAAAACACTTTATTGGAGGGGGGGGGGTGTTACATATAGATACTAGTTACCAGTCACAAATCCTTTTCATTTTCAGGGACTCTCTACAGACCTATACATTTAAGCAACTATATATTTCCTACAAATTTTATCGATATGATAATCAAATAATTTTTGACAGATTTTCTTGAATGAGAGTTTTGATGCTACCATTTGGTTGGGGCTTTCTGATGTTGAGACTGAAAGGACGTACTTGTGGATTGATGGAACGTTACTGAACCAAAGGTTAGAATAGTACCCACCAGCTTCCATAAATGAATTATTTGATGGTAGGCCCTGTGATATTTCTTCTATATAACCCTTTTTCTTTGAAATCTCCACCCAAGATCCCTTGATTTTAAAATTTCCCCAAAAGTTCTTTGAATGGTTTCAATACAAATTATGTAACTATCATTCATTCGTGTCCCCCGTCACTCTTTATAAAGCCAGTAAATGGATTGTGCACAAATATAGTCATAACAACTAAAAAAAAAAACCAACCAAACTCACTGTTTAACTTCGCTTAACTGCTGGTTTCTATATTTGTTGTACTGGCACATGACTAATATGAAGTACATATTGCTGGAATTATAAAGCTATTGCATTTTTAAAGAAATATCTAATAGTTGTCTTGGGTTAATGTTGCTTCATATTAAACATTGGGATGATTGTACGTCGTGTAATCTAAAATTTTAGATATTTAATCTAATTATGCTTCTGTTTTGTTTTGTTTGGATGAATTTTAAAAGAAATCTTTTCACATTGAAATTCTATTTTAATCATGTAAAAAAAACCTAAATTGAATTGATTCATGTTTAACTATGGCTGGCAAAGTTTGACGGAAATTTTACTGCAGGGCTTTGTTTTTGAAATTTTAGGGGGTATCACTTGTCATGACTTCTAGACCATGTGATGAGAGAAAATCTGTTCTTGTTTACCCGCGTGTCATTAGGCATGTAACAGGCAATGATTGTAGCATATTATTTTCGTTAATACGCTTTTAGAATTATTGTTCATTCGCGTTCAGAAATTCTAAAGGCAATCATCTTCTCATTACGATAACAGTTTCCCATCATGGGTTACTAACTCTTCAAATCCTATGAATGGAGACAATGACTGTGTAACTATGCTGAACAATGGCAGTTGGGATGATCAGCCTTGTACCAGCAGGTTCAGATTTGTGTGTCAGAGATCAAGAGGTAGAGTATAACCGTGGAGCTACAAATCCTTGTTGGTAACTTCATGGTATTATTATCTTAGAAAATGATAGTCGATTCCCTTCTCATACTATTTAAACAAATATAAATATCTTAATATAACGTTGCATATCAGTTTTCTTTTGAAAAAGAAAATTTCTTCACAGTCGATGACCTTTTAAGAATATAAAAATGCAATGTAATGAAAAAACTGAGGGAAAATCCAATAATGGTAAAACCAAACCCATCTCCCGAATGTCACAAGTTTTAAAATAAATTTTCAACAAAGAAATAAAGCAGCTATATACTAGCCTACTGTAACCATAGGGAGAATAACGCCGTTGCTCTGCTAAAGTTGTCCAAGAGTTGGATTTTGGGGCCATAAAACGGTCAGCTGTTTGCAGGGAAAAGTCTTCAACCTTTTTTTTTTCTTCAGTGGACTTAAGGGGCAAGTCCGAACTCAGAATAACTTGCTTTTAATAGAAACAAAAAATCAGACAAACATATCAAAACTGGACGAATAATAAGAAAGTTACTAATTTGTTAATATCATGAAAACTAGAGAAAACAACGAAAATCACTAGACAAATTGGCAACTCCGTAGTGAGTTTATGATGTCATTGCCTCACAACACACCAATTAATTTGTTTACATTAATAACACAAATTTTCAATTTTTGTCCAAGAATATGATTTCCTCATAACCTGAACCGAGTTATAGTTATAATAATATATTTTTGCATTTATACACCTTCACAAAATATTTCACGGACTCGAAATTTTCGAGATTAAAAAAAAAAAAAAAAATATATATATATATATACATATATATATATATATATATATATATATATATATATATTTATAATAATTTTGTATGTATATTCTATCCAAAAATCAAAATTTTCATGTTTTTACAGTTAAGTAATTACTCTTTGTTAGTGTACATGTATACATGAAAAAAAAAAACATATATTACTATAACTAGTCTATAACTTGGTTCAAGTTATGAGGAAATCATATTCTTAGAAAAAATGAAAATATAAAAAAATTAATTAGTGTGTTGTGAGGCAAGGACATCACAAAATCATTCCCGAGTTGCCAATTTGTCTAGTGATTTTCATCGTTTTCTCTAGTTATTATGTTATTAAAAAATTAATGACTTTCTTATTAGTCGTCGGATTTTCCTCAAACTTTTTTCGATATGTTTGTCTGACTTTCTGCTTCTTTTGAAAGCAAGTTATTCTGGGGTCGAACTAGCCCCTTAAGGAGAATTTTCTAGTTAATTGTTATCTCAGTGATCTAGTGCATATTCGCCAGAAGGGGGCAGAGGGGGCAGTTGCCCCTCCCCCAGTAATTCAAGTGAGGGGGGGGGCAAAATCGATTTTGCATCCCTATAAGGGCCCCCTAGCAAGAACAAAAGGAGAAAATTACTTGTAATGATTTAGCATTACAACGATGTATAATAAGCTCATTTCTGCTCTAAAATACAAACTTTCAGCAGTTAAAATCAGAATCTTCTCACTCGGTCGCTACGCTCCCTCGTTTATTAATAGAAGCAATGTTTTTTAACATTTTAGAAACCATGTCTATCATCATGATCATAGACGCCTGGAGAAAGGGTGCAGATGCTTGCTTCCATCGGGGGGGGGGGGGGGGTAAAGTATTCCCCGCGACAACAAAATTTGCGGTATAGGGATCAGACTCCTAGCGTTCTAAAAGGTTAGGGTTCACCATTCCAGCACCTACATTTTCTCACATGGTCCCTGCGCTCCTGTACATTATGCACGCAGATAAGCGCGGTGTAGCTCAAAATTGCATAAATCCTGTCTATCAGTCGCGCCAAAATTGAGGGGGCATTTTCCCCCTCAATCAAGGGAGGGTGGGCAAAAGGCAAAATCGTTTTTTACCCCCCCCCCCGCCTCCCCATTTACAAGACCATAGTTTGGCAGTATAACGAATACCTTTCCAAAACAGTATTTCAGTATTATGAGAGCGATTTTTTTCGCTCTGTCGCTACGCTCCATCGCTTAATAATAAACTCATTTCAAGTCAAATGATACTGCAGAAATCCTGTTCTATCAAAAATGTTCTGTTTAAGAAAAGAAAAAGGTTAAAAGAAAAAAATTTGAATGATTCCCATGGATGTTTTGCAAGGATACCCCATAGACGTACGAGATGCGGGCTGCGATTTTCGGGTAATCTCCGCCTCATATTCCGGCAGCAAGGTGCCCGAATATCCTCATATTTGGGCAGCGAGATGCACATACTCGGGGAGCGAGGTACCGGAATATGTAATTTATATACATTTTCAGTTTAAAAAAAGCAAAAAAAATTAGAAACAAAATAATCCCATTTCAGGTCAAAATTATGAGGGTTGATGCAAAACAGTGGATGATAACCATGCTTTAAATTTTGCATTATATTTTTAATGAAAAATTCTAAATTTCGCACGTTCGAAATATCAATAAATATGTAAGAAAGGGGTGAGGGTGGGGGTGTGCTTGTTCGAGGGGGGGGGGGTAGGGCTGTAAGCAGGTAGTAAGTGTTTGAGGTGGGCCCCTATATCTGTTTGAGGCGGGCCCCTCAGAGTGTCCCCCCAAAAAAACCCCCCCCCAAAAAAAAAAAAAAAAAAAAAAATCTGGAACCTTCCGGCGCACCATGATTATGTGATATTGCTTACGGTATATTTTTCTTGTTATTTCCTAGTACCTGACGTATGTGCACTCGTTGGAAACTGCACGTGTAATTGCCTGGATGGCCAACCATGTGAGAAGGATACAGGGTCATGTCTAGAATCAGAGGGAAAGTGTGCCGTTGGTTGGGTCCCAGATGTTGAAGGACCGTATGATAATTGTAGACTACGTGAGTGCTAAAGATCTGAATAATCATTTTTGTAAAAGGCGAGGCCACGGGGTAGGGGCATGCAGCCCCCTGAGAATTTTACAGCTCTCAATATATAGGCAACTATCAACACTCATATTCGGGTAACCATCACTTCATATTCAGACAGTCAGATAGTCTCGTTTGAAATTGTCTTGTCGTACCTACGAATGGCAAATTTACATTAAGACCGTCTTAAATGAATATGTAATGCATCATTAATGGCTATTGATCTCCGTAAAAGAAAACAACAACAACAAACAAACAAAAAGACAAACAAGCAGATTGCTTTTAAGCGGAAGAAACACTATTTGGGCAAGACACGATAGCCTCTTGTGAAAGTCTGCCCATGTTTCTAATTTGCATAAAAGCAACAATCTTTTCATGAAAGAAAATACAATACACAATAGCGAAGAGCTGTTCAACATGCATTTACCTCAGGCCGCGAAAAATTAAGTAGGCCCATATACCGGTATACCGTACGGTAAGTCATAATTGGGAGTATTTAGTGTACCTAAAGTTATATTTGAAAGTGTATGTCTTACCATAACCCTAAAAAGGCCGGGTTATTTTGGCGCTCTCTCAGCGGGGGGAGGGGGATTCCCCCCCCCCCCCCCGAGATCTCGGCCATGGAGTGACGAAAATGTCTTCAACTTTACACACAGAGTATCTCAACCCTGTAAAGTTTCATATGCATATCTCAAACGGTTTTTGAAATATTGCTAATTGATTATTTACATATTGAAAATTTTGCATTGTGTACAAAACATGGAGAAATGAGCATTTTGGCCGCGCACAGCGCGACGATTTTTGACGATTTGGTCGAAATTTTATAAATTTGTTATCAAAAGATGCGTAAGACTCTAGGCGATAAAGTCATGAAAGCTCACGGCGCAAATTTTTTTTTATCCTCGAACGTATCGCGGCACGCGTCTGGGGGGGGGGGGGGGGTGGATTCCACCCCCGGCCCTTTTAGGGTTAAGGCATATATACAGTATCCCAGTCATATTAGGGTAAGCCAGTAGATAAGGACAAGTAAAGTCAGGCATTATGATTTCATAACCAACCATAAGTCTATAATGGTTTTCAAATACTTCAAGTTCGGATTTTTCCTCCGAGCTAAAACACAAAATATACAAGATTTTCAGAATAAATCCGTTGCCGAAATTCTTTTGATGTTTGAGCCTTTCATATAAAGGGCATATTGTGCGTTTTACACATCGATCTCCATTTACGTGGATATCGCATCGTACGCACGGCTCTATGCGAGCAGTTGAGGCGCCCGCACAACCAAATCTAGGAGCCCTCACTCAAACACAGTACGCGGGACCGCGTAGGACATAGCGTGGGACATCGTCTGCTGTGTACAAACCCAGTGTACTACTATTCAAAAGATACGTGATTTGATTGTTTACTTATAAAAGACATTATACTAATTGTCACATTAAATCGCCTCTAGAATTTGTACGGATACACTTGTTTTGCCTGATTTTGCAATTAAATCGTGGAAAAGACTTCACAGTGCTGAATTATTTGATTCTAAAAATGCATAAAATTGTATTGAAATAGTACTGCAGCGTTGTTTTTCTGCGAGCCCAAACATGGCAACGCGTAGCGACGGGTCGCATCGAACGTTGAGGGCGTTGCTTTATCCAGTGGGTAGAGATCGATGGTTTCACATGATAGGGAGCATGACCTGTACCTAACTACAGAGGTTACCTTAGTCATTGAGAACATAAGGCTAATACATGTCATACAAAAGTATTACAGAAAGCTATGTATTGTCCATTGTAACCCAATGTGGAATTTCCTTACAGTATCTGGATGCTACGACTCTTGTCTCAAGACATGTCATTGTTCTGGTGGAGCAGCTGATTGTAACAGTGTGACTGGTTCGTGTTTTTCAAACAAATGCTCTCTGAGATGGACTGGAAAGAAGTGCCAAACAGGTATCACGAGAAGTTCATACATTTAATTATAGAATTCTTGGCAAGTTTTGTTACTCTGAACCATACAGTCGGAGAAAAGGCCAAAATTTGCTCCGAACCGTCAGAAGTCAGACCAGTCGCAGACGAGTCGCGCGACTGTCTCCGATCCGTAGCCGAGTTGGTCTTAAATCAGACTAAAAGGTTAACGTAGTAATGTTCTCTCAGTTTCACTCTTACTATTCGTATGACTCTTCTGACCTTCAGTGAGGGGTATTTAAAGTTTGAAATTTCACATCTTATCTGACTGTAATTTCTTCCAAATTCTATTCAGAGTAGGGTCATAAGGTATGCAACGGTCATTATCTTGTATAATTTCATTGTTATTTTCGTTCTCAATCTTTTGATGATTTAAGTATTGATGAATAATATCATATCTAAAATAATAAACAAGCTAATGAGAATGATGTCCTAGGATGGACTTCACCTGTCTTGTGCGAAATTACGGCACCACTGACTTTATGTGTTCTCTTCTCGCACTCCCTTTGCGTGTACAGATCGGTTTTCTATTGAGATGAACAAGACAAATCCAGGTCTGGCATCCTTTATCTGCAGTTTTTCTACTGTAGACTTGGTAGACCAGTCTCCAATCTTTGGAGGAATCAGCGTAGCTCGAAATAATACCTTGATCAACAGAACTTTTGCCATAGTTAACCATACGACGACGGGGATCGTATCAAAGTCGTTCTTAATTGAAGATATATCAAGTGATGATATCCTCTACTGCACATTTGGCTACAATCTCAGCTCTCAGAGACCTATCATCTATACTAGGATACCCAAACGAGAATTTTATGGTATGTATCTAGTCCACGGTATATCATATGCCTACGTAATATACTTGATAACCCACATGGGCCCTCTTGCATAAAAAGTTGCGTTTAATCGCAACTCAAAAAATTAAACGCAAGTTCCAAATGCGCGATCCTGATTGGTTGAAAATCAAGTTGCGTTTAATTTTTTGAGTTGCGATTAAACGCAACTTTTTATGCAAGAGGGCCCTGGAGTTAGATTTTTAATTGAAATTAGAATATACTTTTAATTCTTTAACCATATAGTCATTATAACTTAACTTTACAGTGCGTACTCCTATATCGACTAATAGTTTGATACAGTCAAGTGACTATATTCAGTTTTCAAGGGATGCATCATTATACTGCAAGTGTACCTGAACAGCCAAGCGCAAGATTGTCATATCATTTTTTTTATATGCTGCGATGTAAATGTATATGTAAATCTGCAGACTAGATAGACCTACCATTCCATCACAACTGATGAAAATAATAGAGAATGAAGCAAGCACCATGAAGTAATCTTGGAGAGGTGTATGTAAAGCGCATAGTTGGTTATATTTATGTATTCCTTCCAAATCTTCTCCTTTCTCACTTACTATCTCCTTCTTTCTTTCCCTTCCCCTCCTCTTTAGCTATCCCTGACTTTTTTTTCTTTCTCTGACTTTTCACACTTGTTATCTTATTATTTGTGTAGCGTAAGTCTTTGTATCTTTGTTTTGCTTCCAATTATATATTTTTTAAACATATATTTGATGCGATTCTATTGTATATATGTATATGCATATCTGATTGTAAATTGACCCCTTCAGCATTGCTGCTGGTCAATCAACATATACCAATAAATAATAATAATAATAAATAGAGCAGTTTTAATTGATTATGCGCTATATAAGTCACGGTTTCTTCTTCTTATTATTATTATTATCATTCTCAAAGTTGTTATTGTACTATTTTGTAAGCTAAGCTTCTGAAAGTGGTTGTTTGCTAGGTCAATAAATTTCTTAATCGGCAGAGTTTCTGTGCGTTTGTTTCGTATATTTCTAATAGTGACCATGTATTATTTGTGTAAACTGCTAATATCACAGTGTTACCCCAGCTGAATTCTACACCTTATATATCTGACATCGGAGCTCAACACGTCACTCTTCATTGGAGAAAATGGGATCCTAACATGGACGTGGGTAATGGGCCTATCGTGGACTATGCCATCTACATCAGGATAGAGACAGATGATCACTTCGTTCGACGTGAAACGATTCAATCCAGAAACTCATCTACCAAGATCTCTCCTAGATCTCGAAGGCAACTCACAGACGAGATAATAAACTATGATATCACATACCTGGAACCAAATACTCAGTACTCATTGAGTGTTAGTGTGATACGAGAAGGAATAGGTGGCGAAGGACTAGAAGGAGCTCGTATCATCGTCACAACCAGATCAATTCGTAAGTTTGTTTTAAAGCTCTTTATATCAAATGGACAACGTCCCATGGACCCGTATACTGGGCGTTTAAAAAAAAAGGAAACTTAAATTTGAAAAATTCCTTTAAATGAACTATATGTAATTTATACCATATGAAAGATGGCAACTTGTTTAGGTTTATAGAGTCATGCATCACTGAACACCAATGTCTTCAAAATTTTATGCAAAAATCTAGTTGGTTCACTTTCTTGTAAAAACAATAGGCATGATGTTAAGGATATGCCTTTTGTGATAATGGCCTGGGTGCTCCAATTCTCATTGTGGAGGATTTCCTTTTTCAAGTTTTTGTTAAAGAGATGCTATTCAATCATGATTCAGGATTTTCGCTGAACCAAACATAATTTTGCAAATTTTTTTGAAGACATTGGTGTTTATTGATACGTGACCCTGAAAGCCTAAACAAGTTACCATTAGAAAGCAAATGAATTACTCTTTCATATGATATGAAATTAAACGCCGGTAAATATATAGTCCACTTACAGGAAATTTTCAAAGTTGAGTTTCCTCTTTTTTAAAGCCCACTAGAGTGAAGTCATTACTGGAGCAAGTAACAATTATAAACCAAGATAAACTCTTTTACTGGCCATGCTGGCATTTGTATATTCTGCTGGTACGTAATAGTAATAAATGACTATGAAATTTTAAATAAGCAGATACGTTCACCTTTCATGACAGTATTAACCAAAATACAGTTGGATTCTGATATCTAGCAGTATACTTCTTGATTCTTCTGTCAACATATTTGGAAAGTTATTATTATTGATATTGATTTTAATCATACCGTTCTGCACTCCATTTTCAATTTTAATACTAATACATCGCTAGCTGTATCACGTCCTATACCCGATGTAACACCAACAACTCGTACAACTCCTACAACACCTACAACACCCACGACATCTACGACACCCTCTGTGCCCCAAACTACAGTCATTGGTCTAGTCAACAATGTAAACGCTGGTATAGCTGGTGGAGTCGTCGCGATCATGGTTATTCTTCTCCTCGTCGTCATACTCATATTCATCTTGAAACGTAGAAGGTAAACCTTGAATAAACTACTGTCACAAATTATTCCTTTAGCTTTTATACCTTTATGAATATTCAAAGTCCTATATTTCAACCCCAATAACGAATTATCTATTCCCATGATATTCTTTCACCATATACCCCAAACATTATAATATTATGTTTTTTTATAATCGTTTTGATTAATAATGTTGTAGAATGTTCATGTAACAATAATAGTGAATGTTTCAGAAAATAGGAGTATGAAAGAATTATACATTTTGGAAAGTTGGGATCTCTAAAATAATTTGTTTGTGTTTCCACTCAAGTCAACTTTATTTGAAGGGATAATTTCCCTTTAAAGTTCCCAGTGCAGATTTTCCATTGGTTCTTTTTCTTTTTAAAAAATAAAGCTGTAGCATCGTATCCATTTCAAAAGTGGCACATTCTTTCAATTCGTTGGTGTGACACGTGATCGTGGTGTATTTCCTCTCCTATATTGGCCCAACAAAGTGTGCAACAAACAGTATGACACTGCCGCATGTCCTTTGAATATGCTGATCATGTTTTACATGTATTATGATTTTTCGATTATTTCATTAAATTACTGTAGAAAGAACAAGGCTACTGGAGAAGAAGAATCTGCTCTTCAGATGTCACCTGCTTCTTTTGGTAATAATGACCTAGAAGGTATGTGTCTCTTAATTAAAATTATAACCATGCATCGCATAGTTAGAAATATTTTGCAGTGAATTAAATGCTTGGATGCTAAGAGCAGGATTTTATAATCTAACTAATTGTCCACTGGGCCTGTTGATCACATTCTCCCTCACAAATCTTATGAATTCTTTTGAATTTTCTTGAAATTATTATTAATATATTATCAAATACAATGTCTACCAATATTTCATTATATATATATTTTAATATAGAAATATCATCGGATGAATATGATTGTCAGGATAAGTCCGTTCCTGATTCAGTAAGTCCTGAAACTGTTCCGCTACAAAACAGTCAACCAGACTTTACCCCAACTAAACAGACTATTACCTCATCAGATGGCAGGCCTGTAGCAGAGGTTTCACCCACGACCAGACGAGAACCAATACCCGTGGCAGACTTTCCTGGCTTTGTGCATAAGAACAGATATACTAGTTTCTTTTCCGATGAATTCGAGGTAAGGATTAGTCATGTATCTTATCAAAATTTTTAATAAAATACTGACAGAAGTAAATTAAAGCCCGGGGGGGGGGCACTCGACCCCAAAAGTGGTGGGTATGTGCCGCCGGCAAAACAGAAAAAGGGGGCTTCGGAACGAGCGTATCATGATGGTCTTCGGAACTACTAACATTTTGGGAAAAGGGGATCTTTGGAACTGGATTACAATATAAATATGATGCTACGGAACTGGTTCCCACAAGCTCCCATTAACTACTAATAAATACGCTGTGTGTCATGGCAAGTCTATGGTGGGTGTATTCATATAAGCGGGGTTAATTCGCATGCATGCGCTCGCGCTCAGCATAAATGAAAACTGAGTTCTCTGGAGTGGAGTTGGAACCGGATTGGAAGCAATGGGGAAAGCCCGGAGGAATTAAGCACCTGGAATGAAACTCGTTTTCAACTTTTCGCCAAAAATGATATGCTTCGAAACGGGCCGGGGAGAACGGCTGGAACGACGGAATTAAAAAAAAAGCGGTGCTTTGGAACAGGTTTCTCTCTTCTTTTTCTCAACAAGAAGAAAATGGTATGCTTTGGAACGGAAATTTGAGTGTAAAAATGGGGGCCTTCTGGGCAGCACATACCCACCGCACACTATATACCGCTTTAATCCCCCCGGGGGGGGGGGATTAAAGCGGTCTAGTGAAAACCTGGCGTAAACTGGACAGGGCTTTGCCAGACACTACTTATATCGGTGTTATATTATATACGCATATAAGGTATGATGGCTTACAAGTAACGTGCATCACGGGGATTACATTTGGGAATTAACGTTGAGTTAATTGGTAAGCAGTTTCTTATAAAGCGATTTCATTCTAACCTAAGGGTAAAATATTTCGATAAGCGTTACTATAGTAACTCACACTTGCAAAATTTATATTTGTTAAAGAAGAATTAATCCCTGAATATAAATGTACCTTTGTTCAAAGGTGTAATATAATTTTAATCACTGGCCTGTATCACTTTAGAAATAAAATATCAGAAAAGGGTTTAAATCAAGACATTCTAGCACACGGTATCATCTGCTAACACTTTGCATGGGGGCTGCCATTTTCTTGATGATATGGAGTCGTACATGAACCATTGGAAATCGTTCCGGTCAGGAAGATATTTTTAATCCTAGAGCTAAATTGCTTCTCTTTATGACAAAAAATATATGATGGAAAATACATAACAGGTGTATATATATATATCCTAAATTTGACATATAGAGATTCCTTTTTAAATTCTCTAGTTTTGCTAAATAGAAATCGATTTCTTGGGCTTGCCTGGCAGAGCAGAACATAATTATTCAACACGCATTCTGACTATTGAAGTCCATTATCTCAAAGCAGGTGAATGCATAGTTTGTCATTATTGACGCTCGGGAAAGTTATCATCCATAAATTTGAATTAATTTGCTCCGTCGCGTATGTCAAAGTATCAAGAAAACAGATTTATATTTAGTAAAATAGTAATTTTCAAAGAAATATAAAAAAACATTTTCGTTTTTTAGAATATATGTATATATCTGTTAAATATTTTAAATCTCAAATGGGATTTTGTATCAGGAAGAAAGACAATTTTGCATTCAGATTAAAAATATCTTTATGTACACATCCAGAAAATGGCAGCCCCCAGGTATCGCTAACAGACGATAAATTTTGCTGAGAAAAATCTTAATTTATACCCATCTTACATATTTTAATGTAAAACTCCGTAGGACAACAAGAACGAATAGATTACATCCTTGAATATAAGTACATTTATATTTTGAGGTTAATTCCCCTTTAACCATGAAGATATTCACTTTCTAATTGTTTATGTACTCTGATGTCAAATCTCAATGTACCAGAATGATATTCCCTGTGAAATACTGAAAACATTTATGAAATATGCATATAGTATTATAACGATCTAAGCTGGAACAGAATAAAATTTTCTCTACAGAGATCTTTAACTGCAAAGCAGATTGAGTGTCACATCACATGTTCTTGTATCTATCAGGCCCTACCCAAAGGTAATCTATTTCCACAAAGCGTTGCAGGATTAGCTATCAACTATGATAAGAACCGATACAAAAACATTCTGCCTTGTAAGTATATTTTTGCTTTCACTATTGTGAGCGTCGTTCAGCTTTTTATGATGCATACACTGAAAAAAACTCCTTGTCAAATTTTCACAGGAAAAGTGTTAAACTTTACCAGAGTTCTGGGTTGACCGGTAGCCGACACAAATCTGGTAATTTTTACCCCGTTGCCTGTATATGTCAATTGTCTTGCTATTTATCTTCCAAAATCCAAGAAATGTGACGAAAAGTTTTTGAGGGCTTACTAAAACTGTCCATTACCTTTAATTAACCAGGCGTTTTATGTGTGTAAGATATAATCCTAGATGTAATTCTTATAAATTGTTTCTATGTAACACATAAAATGCTATTCGTAGGCTGGAAATTTTATCCTTTTCAGCAAAGAATTCGGTCTTCATTATTCCCCAGATGATGCGACGAGGGTGATTCTGAATACCATTAATGATGATCCTACTACTGACTACTTCAACGCATCCTACATTCTAGTGAGACCTCAATCTGTTTTATGAATTACAGAATAAATGACAAACATTGCCGCTTGTACAGCGATTTTACATTGATTTAATGAACATAATAGTAAGAGAGAATAATGAAGTACCATTGGGAAAAAAGAAAATTGGGGCTGTAGGATAGGAATCATTGTAGATGTTACTGTGAATGATATTACATGGTAGCTTCAAACAAGGGTCTGGCACAATATTTATATTTTTGATTATATATAGGGAGTAGACTGTTTCTTTGAGACATTAAGACAATTTCTTTTTTTATCAAATTTCCGCAATGTAATTGAGCATTATCGCGGTATTGATATATTCATGCAAATGCAAATACCAGTCTAGATTATTTTCTCAATTTGATAAATTTCAGAACTTCAAGAACGAGCGGACCTACATTGCATGCCAAGGTACAACCTAGTAACACTTTGATGTTTAAAAGGGGAAAATCATTCTATGTAAAAATTTACCATTATAACTATAACTATTTCAATTATCATTAATATTTATTTCTGCAGTGTGTGAGGTTCGTGCGATGGCATATCGTCATATCATCGCTTATCAAATCATATCAAAACACGAAAGAAGGTTTTATTTATTCGAAAAAAATTCTCATGAAATGTGGTTCTAACCCCAATTATTCACCACTACGCCTATGTTTATGTAAGTATAGGACCAAACAAGGCTTCTATTGATGATTTCTGGAGGATGGTCTGGCAGGAGAATGTAAGGACTATTGCGGTGGTAACAAATCTTAAGGAAGGAAATACGGTATGTTAACTTCATGATACGCGTATTATATAGAGTTAGGATATGTGTTTTATATAATGATAAAAAGATTGACAAACGTGCAAGATATTGCTTTCGTACAAAATAAAACAGGTGTAAAAGTAATAGATCTGTAAGAATCAGCTAGAAATTCATTTTGTAGGAGTTTGCACGTTAAAGGGGAAGGCCGCCCTGATATCAGGTTAAATTTTAATGTGGATGTAGTCCAATGAAATGCACAAAAAGCAATCAAAAATTACATATTTAGGTACATGTTTATTATAAGGCATATCTATATATAGTGTATAAATATATGTATATAATTCTTTTAATGGCTCTTTTGATCATCACCTTACACTACTTATTAATATATAATCTGATAATTCATATTTCATGAAAGAGATGTCTAGTTGATCAATTATGACTGTTTTGTTTTTGTTTTTGTTTATGTTTTGAATACTATACTCACGATATATCTTTCTGTTTTTGTCATATGTTACTCTTATTGTTATTATTATTATTATTATTGTTCTGATTATTAATGTTATATTCGAACAAAATATTGATGGGTATGTCCATGAGGTTCAGTGAATAAGTATACATACATAATACATATACATATTTAAAATTTTAGGACTGCTGCATGAATTGGTTATAGTGTAATTTCCTTTCCGAGCTACTTTACATTTTGTTCTGAAGAAACGATTGCATAACCTTTCTCCAAAGAAAATTTTTCCCCAACCTGTAACCAATAAGTATTATTGGACACGTGTTTCTACATGTGATCCTCTATGACATTAATATACTCCTTCATCCAAAAGTATTGGAAACTTTTTGAATTTTCCAAGTGAAGCAGAGTTGAAAATTTTGTGGAGGCATCTTAATTAGATTTTTTCTGTTTTTCATTGTTTTTAAAAAAGTAGTTTCACTGGCCCGTTTCTTTTTTCTATTAAAATCAATCATTTTGTATTCATACTGATAATCAAGACATAAGTAGAAAAAGAATGAAGTACTGTCCTCGTCAGAAACAAGTGTACATCCCATGGACAAAACCGTTCATTGCTTAAATCGGAAAAATAAATTATATGATTTGTTTAATTTGTTTAATTATATATTTTATTTATTTATATGTTTTTGTTTTAGAAACATTTAGGGGATGGTGGTTTTGCTGATATCACAACTAATATACATATGTATCGTGCAATGTCTTTTGTGTAGATAAAATGTCGCCAATATTGGCCAAATGTGACCAACCAAGAAGTGACATTTGGACTTATTGATGTGAAACTTGCATCTGTAAAAGACTGCACGGGATGGGTTGTGCGACATCTTGTCCTGCAGCAGGTGAGAATGATTATCATTATACAGCTATAAATAAAAGATCTATAACAGGACCCTGAAATTTTGAGAAGGAATTCATTAGGGTATTAAGCAACTAGCACTGGGCCCTCTTGCATAAAAAGTTGCGTTTAATTGCAACTCAAAAAATTAAACGCAAGTCCCAACATACGCGATCCTGATTGGCTGAATATCAAGTTGCGTTTAATTTTTTGAGTTGCGATTAAACGCAACTTTTTATGCAAGAGGACCCTGATCACATATATTTGATGGGTATTTTAAAATGCAGAGTAATGATATCTCCAAAGACTACCAACTAAAAACATGAAATGTTAAAGGCTAATCCAACCTTGGTAATAAGATGATTTGTATGAAAGCAAAAGAAAAAGAAAAGAAAAAAAAAACGGAGGGTAAAAGTTTGAAGGAAATCGGACAAGAAATAAGAAAGTCATGGATGTATGAAAAATGAGATTCTTAAATCTGTACGAATCTCAAATTAGCATTTTGGTGCGTCGATTGTGACATCTTGACGGTCAAATCTCCGGTTTGTCATACATTAAAATATCATTAATTGAGGTTTTCTCCCAAGCGCCTTTTCCCTCAGGGGAAAAAAATGTGTGTTGGAGCAAATGGGGAGTTGTCCGCCACTACATCACAGTGACATTACATATTCGGCCAATTTTCAATTACCCATATGTATAATGATTACAATTTCGTTCTAAGGTTTACCAATCTGCTTCTTTAATTTCTCCTCTTTCTTTCATAACAACTTACCATTAAGTTGGATTTCCCTTTTAATAAGACTTCCCTTCTTAAAATGTTCTTTGAAAGTTTCCATGGTGAGAGGATAAATTTACAGGTTTGCGGTAGCACCATGTAAGAGTTGGTCCTTAAAAGGACTGTTTGTATCTTTCTTGAAAAGAATTAGTTCTTAAAAGAACTGAAATTCAAATGAAAATCTTTCGGATTGGTTCTGAAAAGAACTCTCTTTTGGAGAAAAAAAAAGAGAGAGTTCTTTTCAGAACTAATCCAAAAGATTTTAATTTGAATTTCAGTTCTTCTAAGAACTAATTCTTTTCAAGAAAGATACAAACAGTCCTGTTAAGGACTAACTCTTACATGGTGCTAACGCAAACCTGTAAATTTACTTCCCTTCTTGATATGATAGGTCAAACGAAAATCATGACCCTTTTAAATGAACTTATTTAGCATCACCTATTGAATCAATTGTCACCATTGTGGTTTTGAAATGGTTGACAAAACTCTCTCTCTTCAGGGCAATGAATCTCGAGGTCTTCGTCATTTTCACTTCACTGAATGGCCAGACAAAGGTGTACCTAGACACACATCATCACTTCTCAATTTCCTTAGAGAGGTCCAGGCTGATCATGGACAGACGGAAGCACCACTACTGATTCATTGCAGGTATCCGATGATAATGATGATAGAGATAATTAGGATGACAATGAGGATGATAATGACGACGATGATGTTGGTCGTTGATGATGGTAATGTGTTACAGTTATCATTATAGCATGTGCTAAACAAGCAACAAGTGTACTTTCGAAATTAAGGCCTGACAAAGATACGAGGGATTAGAAATATCGACATGGTTTCGCACCTCGTGGTTCGAGGACTACTGAACGAGCCAACGAGCAGTTGTTTTCCAGGTTTGTCAGATTGTGCAACACCACTGTTGTGTTCACTTTAGCAGTTCCACACAGGCCGATGTGAGGTGCTCACCTTTGTCGCCCAGCTTAATCTTAAGCTATTATATCAAAAATCCTTCAGTTTATAGAGAGCGAACTTATAAGTGCTTTCGTAACAAGGTCAATAATGAGATTAAACGAACAAAAAATGATTATTATAAAAAATTTGTTTTCTAAAGTTAAGTCTAATTTGAGGAAAACGTGGAAAATTATTGATACAGCTCTAGGTAAGAAGAAGAAACAAACAGAAATAGAAAGTATTAATATTGGCGACAGAGTAACTTATGATAACCGAGAAATATCTCAAGTGTTCAATGAGTATTTTAGAAATATTTGCATGTCCTTGAAAAACAAATTTCAAAGTAACAGTTCAGACAGGAGTTACATGCAATATTTAAAATCAAATTCTAAAACAATTTTCTTCAATCCAATAACACCTGGTGAAATCATCGATATAGTAAAGTCTCTCGATAAAGGTTCAAGCCTTAGTTATGATGAAATTGATATTAAAGTAGTTAAGCATATCATTCATATTATATGTTATCCGTTGCCTGACATTTTTAATTGCTCTTGTAACTTGAAAATGTCCATCAAAGCTAAAAATTGCACGAGTTGTCCCGGTCTTTAAAAGCGGCTCTCAAAGTAAAGTAAATAAATACAGACCAATATCTGTTTTACCATTATTTTCTAAAATACTTGAAAAATGTATATATAATCGCTTATCAACTTTCCTAAATCAACGTGATATAATTTCGAATTGTCAATATGATTTTCGATCTGGAACTCCACGTCCCATGCGGCTATTGATTTGGTCTCTAAAGTACGAGATGCTGTCAACTCAAGTGAATTTTTAATTGGTTTGTTCATAGACCTGAGTAAGGCTTTTGATACTTTAGATCATTTTGTATTATTGGATAAATTACAAAATTATGGTATAAGAGGTATTTCTTTACAGTTATTTCATAGCTATTTAACGAACCGCAGTCAGTATGTATTAGTTAATCATACGTGTTCAGATCTTGGCGGATTGGGATGTGGAGTGCCACACTGTTCTATACTCGGTCCTTTGTTATTTTTGATTCATATGAATGACGTGTGCAATGTTTCGAGTAAATTAGAACTAATAGTATTTGCAGATGATACTAGTAAGTTCATGTCAAATTGCAATCTTAATTTTTTAGTTTGCTGAGTTCAACATTGAAATGCAGAAAACTAATGAATGGTTAATTTCTAATAAGTTGGCCTTGAACATTAAAAAGACTCAGTGCGTGCTTTTTACAAACAAAAATATTGAAACAAGAAATTTGATAATATCCATTGACAAAGATAGGATTGATTTTGTTGATGCCGTATAGTTTCTTGGAATTATAATTGATTCGAAATTGCTGTGGCATAAACACATTGATATCTTGTGCAATAAAATTGCCAAATGTACTGGCATTTTATATGAATTGAAGCATTTCCCCCCAAATATACTGCGCATGATTTATAATGCCATTATAACACCCCATTTATTCTATTGCAATATTGTTTGGGCCAATTCAACGAATTACTCTATGCAACGATTATTTCGACTTCAGAAAAGAGCCGTAAGAATCATTTATCGTGCTCATTATCTTGCCAACACCTCTCCTATTTTTGCTGAATTAGGTCTGTTGAAAGTATTTGATTTGAATAAATTCAACATTGTAATATTAATGTTCTTACTTCATAATGACCGTATTCCATTGGCGATTGCCAAACATTTTCAGTTCAATAACCAGTTCCATTCTTATTTTACTCGAAGTTCTTCAGATTATCACTTGTCTCTAAATAGAACAAATGTTGGTTTAGCAAGTGTATTTTATAGAGGTTCCAAGATTTGGAATGAATTGCACCCAGATATAAAGTTAAGTCCATCTTTAAACTCACTCAAACGCAATTTTTACTCGAACAATATTAGGCCCTTTGTCTGGCATCATACATTGTCCGTGTAGGGTTTGTCCGGGTTGATTAATTTTTCTTTCAAATCCTATATTACTGGCCATATTATACTTGGATCTACATTCTATCCATCCAATATGCCCATTTTATGTACTTATTTATGTATACACCAAAGGTGGCAGCTTTTTATAAAGCTCCTTGCTTTTCTTGCTGTCTCCTCTATCTTGTAATCTTATATTTTGTACTGATTTGTATTTGTATGTTTTTTTACTGATGGAAATAAATAAATAAATGAAATGAAATTGTTCTAGTCAAATAGTTAGGGAAGCTGTTATCTACTTGATTTTTATGAAGCCGTGCAATTTGGTGCTTTCATAGCGCTTGCACTGAAATTACGCCATGTCGTCTTTACGTTAATGATCTGCCAATTCAAAGATTATGATAGCCCTTTAGAAGTTTAGAGCATACTTAGCTCAGTCACACCGCTAAACCGAACGATTCTCGACGATTTGGGGGTAGTGTAATGTTTGTTAGGTCTGTTGTCGGTCTTGTGGATATAACTAGGTATCAGTCGGAGATTGAAATAGCCAATGACATTATGTGTTTTTTAAATAAACAACACAATATCCTTAAAAGTAGTTGATAGTTTTGGGAAGCCCTCAAAAACTTTTCGTGAGATTTATTTGATTTTACTTAATAAATAGCATGGTACTAACATAACTAAGATGCTGTGAAGTTTTTTCCTCCTCAAGTGAAATATTTATCGAATGAGAGGTGAAAAGTAAGAAAAATCCCTGGCCCCCAAAAGAGGGGGTGTAAATTCAAACAACGGCCACACACATCACTCACATGAGGATTGCTGTGTGTTGTAGAATACGCTACACATAGTGCGAAGCGCTGGGTTTATTGTGTGGGGAACCTTCGGGTGGATATGCAGTTAGCGTGAGGCAGTGAAAAGCCGTTAACATGCAAGAGCTTACAGATATTTTCACTAAAATTTGTTCGAAAGGGCTGCCGTCCACTAGAGCGCCGACAACATTAGGAAGGGTTGCGGAAGCAAATTTTGTCATTTCGGCATTCGTTCCGCGTCAGACGCGGAAAAATTATGCAAATTATTGTTTCCTGAGACATTATTAAGAATGTCAACACATTGACTGCAGTCAGTCCTAGGAGCGTCCTAGGAATCATTCAGGAATGTCCCGAAATGCTGCGGAAAATGCTGATCGTGGCAGGACAGTGCGGACACATCTAGGATCACACCAGGAGTGGTAAAATTACGGACAAGGACAATCCTGAAACATTCTGCGTGGCTTCCGCTTGCCTTCCCGAAGCTTCCGGCACCGCGGAAGCTTTCAGGAGCGTTTCCGGAGAATGCGGAAGTGTTAAAGAAAGGCAGGATGTCCTGACGATGTCCGGACGACAATGCGGACAAGTTGCCGAAGGTGTCAGGAAGTTCATTTCCGCGTCCAAATTTTGGTCGAGACCAAAATTTGGACGCGGAAATTTTGCTCTCTCCTGAAGGTGCGGAAACGCTGGGAAGTGTTCAGGAATGGTGAAGACAGTGAACGGAGCCTTTCAAGAATATGCGGAGAGCTTGCTGAATGAATGCGGAATGACTAATCTTGCATTCCGCGTCTTGTCCGCGCCCTAGTGGACGCCTAGTCAAATCGTGAATGGAATGTTAAATAATCTCGTACACGTGTCTTATGATAAAAGGAGAATAGTATGTGACTATGTTATATAAGTTTCTTGCCTGTATGATTTTTGCTACCGAGACTGTCTATGAGCTTTAATGGCGTAAGAATATTTACCATGTATAATCAACGGCGAGATTGTTTATGTATGATGTCTCTTCTACAGTGCCGGAGTTGGTCGTTCAGGAGTGGTAATTGGTATTGATGGTATCATTGCTGAAGCCAAAGCCACAGGGTTTGTCGATGTCTTCAACTTCGTGTCTAAAATGAGACAGAACCGCCCTTACATGGTCCAGACAGACGTAAGTCTGCATAGGCAATAACATAAGAGAATATTTCAGCCTGTGGTATATATATATATATATATATATATATATATATATCACAAAATGTTTACAGGAACAAAGCTCCGACGAAATGCAGTGTTAAAGATATGTAGAAAATAAAGTTCACAACATCGTATAGAATACACACACGAGGAGCATGTTTTTAACTTCACATGAGCTTTCGATTTATTCTATTCAGGTAAAGTGAGCCTTTGATAGTTTAACATGACTTTATATACAAATTTAAATAAGGAAATACAGTAATACTCCAATGAGGACGAGGTTTGTAACATTGTCCTATAGTTGTTTTTACTGCATAATTAATCTTAGTCTCAATCTTAGATTAAGCGTTGTAAGTAGGAAGTCTTTTATGTTCAGTTTGTTTGAGAATCCTAATCCATACAACTCAAAATAAATAAAAAGAAAGCGCTTGTGAAGTTAAAAACATGCTCCTCTTGTGTGAATTCTATACGATATTGTGAACTTTATTTTCTACATATATATACATATATATATATATATATATATATATATATAGGGCTATATATATATGTCATCATCAAGATGAAAAAGATTTGCTGACGAGTATTGATAAAATCTTTGCTTCCCTAATTACACTTTTGTTATTACGCCTGAATTATTAAAATAAAACTGTATTACCGATCTTTCCCAATTAGTTTTTTTTTCTCAATCCCAATTTTGATTTGTTTTCATATTTTTGCTACAATTATAATATGCATTCATAAGATATTAATGAAAAAATCTTTTTTCGTATTTTACATCCTTCTTAACCATATTAACATATCAGCTGTACTAGAGTTTTGCAGATATCCTTATCCTTGTGGCCTGTCCGTAATGAGAGTCATTTCATTATCTTCCACTTCACCTGGTTAGTTTTGATTAATCTTATCATTGCATCGTTGGTTCAATATAGGAGCAGTACGAATTCATGCATGATGCAATCCTGGAAGAATTGCTGTGGAAGGATACATCGATTTCTGTTGCACACTTCTCATCTCACCTCGGCTTCCTTCAGGAGAGTGATTCCGGAGATCAGCAAACACGTCTATCAAAGGAATTCCAGGTTAGAATCTAAAATATCATAGACACCTGACATCTTTTTTCCATTTTCTAGATTTCTTTAAGGTCAACATAATGTAAATATTATTAATATATAGTGTGTAGAAAACTTCATTTTAATAAGTTACACCATTAATTGAGATTCTAACTCTGCATTGCCAAATTCTTACGTTGTTTTCTTACATCTAGTTCTTACTCATCGACATTACATGCTGTATTAGAATGATAAGAATTACACTCGAATGGAGGTAAAGTTGGTCTTGCCTGGTTGTTCCCTATAGCTTTTTGTCGTTCAGTTATTGGGTACAGAGGCTTCTTTCCCGGAATTTCGAAGTGTACCAAGTGCTTTTTCCCATCATATGTTATACTTGTAGCAAGTTGTACTACATACATGTCTTTAGAATGTCATAGAATCAATAAATATGAGGTTTATATGTAAAGACATCTGACATCCCAAGGTGTAGGTCTCTTTTAAGGTTTGATAAACTGTCGATAAATTCTAATGTTTCTCAATAAAAATTTGATTCTGCAGAATCTACAGTTGATGTGTCCTGCCCCTCCACAAAAAATGTATCGCTCTGGACTGATACCAGCAAACCTACCCAAGAACAGATATGGAAACCTTCTACCATGTAGGTATCCCATACTATTCCATTCCGCTATAAATTATCATATTTAGGAATACCAATATCCTAAAATTTAGTAAAATTCTTACTTACATAATATATGTTAAAATATAGTTCACTTGAATAATACTCATTGTTCTCTTTTTAGTGCAGCGTAACAGAGTAATGCTTCGAACACAAGACACAGAGGAAGACTACATCAACGCTAGTTTTGTCAAGGTACGATCTGGAAAATTGTCGCCTAAATTTATAAAGCAACCACAGTTTGAATGATGATATAAGCTTTGAAAGAAAAATGCTTAATATTCTGATTGATTTTCTTCCAACTAATATATAAGCCTTTTTGTTAGATTTTTACGGGACATTAAGGTAACGATTAATGATAATTATCTTTAGCATAATGATAAAACTTTACATTTGACTTGTTTGTCAGGCTGCTCGCTATAGTTACATCACCACGGCGATGCCGATGTCGAACACCGTATCTGATTTCTGGGCCATGATCTACGACTATAACCCTTCCTGTATCGTCATGCTGAACGATGAAAACGAAGACGAGGTAAGGCGTACGGTATTATCTTTGAAGCCACTTTTCATTGTGTTTATTTACATTAAATATGTTTTAACATTTGTTTGTGATTTTTAATGATTTAGAAATTAGATCATGTCCACCTTTAACTCCTTTTGTGCCACGGGAAGTAAATCTTGCCAAATGATCTGTGGGTTGAATAAAGTTTTTAGACTGAGAATGGCTGCTTTTTCTTTCAAAAACAGAAAAACAACGAAACAAGCATAAAATATTCAAAACGAAAGGCTTATAATAGTTTTTGTCTCCCCTGCGTAGCGGAGCGAGGCTATAGGCGTCCCTATTTCCGTCGTCGTCGGGGTTGTCAAGTTCGAAAATGAGTCGAATCTGGCCAAGGTCAAAGGTCAAAATGTAAATTCTGCAAAAAGAACTGTAATCACAATAACTTTCTATAGATTTGAGGTAGAATCACCAAATTCATATCACAGGTACATCTCTTAAACGGCGCAGGTCGAGTTTAAAAATGAGTTGAATCTGACGAAAGTCAAAGGTCAAGATGTCAATGAACTTTCAGTAAAAATCACCTCACATATCACTTTTTGTAACTTTGAGGTAGGATCACCAAATTCAGATCACAAGTATATCTCTTCAAGATGCATGTCATTTTTGTAAATGGTCATTTTAAAAGGTCAAAAGGTCAATGAGCTTTCAGTGGAAATCACTATACATGTACATGGAATAACCTTTTGTACCTTATCCATACTTTGATGTATGATCACCAGATTCATACCACAGTTACATCCCTTCAAATTCGAAAAAATAGGTCAAATCTGACCTAGGTCATAGGCCAAAAGGTCAGTAAACTTCATTGGAAGTATTAACAGCAAGCACAAACATAATTGTCTCATTTTCCAGGGATAAAATGTATATAACATCATCATTATTG
Source organism: Heliocidaris tuberculata (assembly GCA_025618425.1). Lineage (NCBI taxonomy): Eukaryota > Metazoa > Echinodermata > Echinoidea > Camarodonta > Echinometridae > Heliocidaris > Heliocidaris tuberculata. The sequence continues at coordinate 45,513,986 of CM046838.1, forward strand.
CTTAGTATAATAAAGCTACCAGACCAAAGATAACTTTTTCATTCGCATAGCGAGATGCAGGCGAGACAATGCTTGGTGTTTGCCTTGTTTTTTAAATATAGCCCCGGCTATTTGCTTCATTCGGATTCAATAGACTGGGATTTAAACAAGAATAACAAAAGCAAGAATTTCAAACAAAAATAATAGAATTTCAATACCTTGAATCTCTGAATTTATAATACAAAGATCGTGTCAGTTTCGTGTCTTTTTATTACTGAAAAAGTGAAACACTTATCAAATTTCATTGTCAGAGTTGCGAAAAATACTGGCCAGAAGAAGGAACTGATTCTTATGATGCCTTCACCGTCTCAACATCATCAAGGATCAGGGAAAACGACATCATCGTACGAAGTCTGCGAGTTCACCATGCCGAATCATCGGTGAGTTAGTTATAATTGTTACTTTTATTAAGATTTTTCTCGTGCCATTCGTATCTTTTTAAAGAAGAATCGAATCATTTAACTTTTAATTACCTCATTAGATAACATAGATAACATATCAATGATAGCGAATAACGAAAAGTTGAGTAATGAAAAGCAACCCATAAATTTCTGATAGATATATTTAAATATATTCTTATAGAAACCATTGGACGGGAGCGGCATGTTTACTAGTGTCTGAAAAGAATTGGTATGAACCAACATATACTCTAAAATATCTGATGAACATTAGTTGTTGTTTTTTTTCTATGAGAGAATATATTTCCTAAGTGAATAAAAGATGAATCACCAGGCTAGGAAAAGAAATTTTCAAAAAAAGAAAAATGCTTATAGTAGTCCAAATTACGAAACTAGATTGGAGGAAGGGCAGGGGGCTTGCGGTGGCCGAAAAATACGAGGATTAGCCTTTTTGTTTTATCAAAAGTACGAAGTCAGATGGGAGGAGGGGGGAGGGTGGCCGAAAATAATATGAGGATTAGCCTTTTTGTTTCATTTTTTTTTTGGGGGGGGTTGTTTTCAGTCATTTCTTATCTACCCTTTTATATACAATTTCATGAAATATTGTTCTATATATTTTTGGCAGTTGAGGAAAATTTGCTTCTTTGGTATAGTTTATTAATATTAATAATGGGCCTTTTTGGTTTGTTCATTAATATTGATCGTTAGTTGGTTTGTGAGCTTGGCTTGTTCATTTCTCGTGATGGTCATTTGGTTGGTTAGCTGAGATTACGAATTTACAATTTATTATATCAATTAGTATTACAAACTATGGAAATGGCACTTGAATCATGATGATACGTTTATCAATATAACATTTCCCTTTAACACCCATGCAGGCAGATCATGATGTTGATCAGTATCAGTTCCTAGGCTGGTCCGAGGATACTGCATACCAAGGTGGAGGTGCTTCATCACTTCTCAGTCTCATCGATCAGGTCCAGGAATCTGTAGATACTGAAGGATATATCCTTGTACACTGCATGTAAGATTGATGTATCAGATTTTCGTACTAAAAATGTAATGTATCATGGCGACTTCCAAGTTAACTGAGGATCATTCGCATTGCAGAAGTTGTCGATCTCTTGGATCTTTTTCCAACTAGTCAAAAGGTTGTGAAGGCCGACGGCCGATCAAAGATCCACTTGTTTAGTTAATGTTTCGTGTACCTAAGGTCTCATGAACCAGTAATCTCTTGGACCTTCTGTCAACTAGGCCATGGACCTGGGAGCTAGTTTGCAGGCACAAACCCTGGTCAGTCGTAAAAGAGTGTCTGCACTGTAAGACTACCATAGGCCATGTACTACAGCTGCTCCTGACACGACGACGAGAAGGTAGCTGAATTAGGCTTCTCTCAAGACACAATGATTTTCTAATAAAGTGTCAAATTAGGGTCTGTGCTTGCAGACTACCTGGGAGCCGGGATGCTGGTGGTGTTGTCAGCGAATATGGGGGAGAAAAGCCCTTCCCCTAATTGAATTGTGATCCGCCGAAACAAAATTTCCCATTTTAGTTATAAAAAATAAGTAATATATGGCAAAAATATTTGAAATTATTGTCTGTCATTTATTCATGAAGGAGTGGTGTTGGTCGAACAGGTGTATTCTGTACTGCTATGGAGTGCATTGCTCAGATACCTGAGGGAGATACCATCGATATCTTCCAGACAGTCAAGATGCTGCGAGTTGATAGAACAAACTTCGTTCAGACAGAGGTATTGATTAGATGAATATACATAAGAAGAAGAAATATAATGAAAGAAGATATGTATTAGCCCTGTGTTCTAATTGCATATCTCATTGTGAAATTTTATCAGAAAATGAAAGAATGGCACAATTCGACTTAAGACTTACCTATATAGATAAGAGTTTGTAATACAATGTTTGTAAGTAACCATCTTTGTCAGTAAGTATTTTTGATTGAAAATTCAGTCAGCTATAAAATGTGGAAAATAGCCACCTAGAACAAACTTGAATAATATATTAGGGAAGCAAAAAGCGTTTGTAATGTAGATAGATGTAGCTTAAACAGTATTGGGCTGTAATCACCATAAAATTCTATATGGGATCGTAATTTCTATTACGTTCATGTTTTGCTTGCGGAGGGCTAAGGACAGTCACAACGTATGTTTTTATTCCATGTTTTGTCCGTTTTATAATCTATTTTGCAGGAGGACTATGCGTATTTGTACACGGTTCTCCAAGAGTACTTGCGTAGGAAGAACTACGAGCAGGTGCAAATACATCGTGTTTTGAACAACGAGCTTCCATACAGTAACACTGAACCTGAGGACCTTAGCAATGAACCTCCAGATGATAACACTGTACATGGAACTGACAATACCGCCTTGTGTGGAGGACCAACAGAAAACACCACTGGGAGTCTCCCCGACACGCAATCCCAAGCAAAGGACGCTCTGTATGAGAATGTCGCGTTTCGAAAGAAGTAATCCACATGCAACAGAAACAAGTACCATAACTATGCGATCTCTAGGAGGTGCATTCTGAAGAGTCACTGTTTATTCCCCCCCCCTGTATATTCTAGTCTCCCTTTTCTTTCTCTTTTATTCTCTATCTCTCTCTCTCTCTCTCTCTCAGATATTCGCATAATTTAGGGAAATGGTAATTGGCATGGTTGGCTATACATTATTTTGATTGGCTTTGCTATATCGAATTTAAATTGAAATGAAAATCATTAACTTCCATCAGAATCACATTAATAATATACAAGATTACAAAAATGTGTTTTTGCACTGCCTGCATACTCCTAGTATCATGATCATGATGATATTTTCTTATCACAATTACCGTCTGCTTGTTTGTCTATCTTGGCTAATAAGATATGTCTGGCATAGCACATAGATTTAATGGTTGACTTAAGGGGAAAATCCACCGTGATAGTAAGTTGGTTTTAAAAGAAGCAGAAAAAATGAAAGAAACAGTTCTATGAAAGTTTGAGCAAATTCCGATAAAAAAAAAAAGTTTGTGAATTTGTGAAGTTGTAATCAATCAAACACAAATTGACAACTCCGTGACGTATCTTGTGAGCTCCTCTCCCATTTGCTCCGTACACAAAAATTCATAAATTTTCATTTTCTTTGTTTTTAATGAGGGAATAGATTTGTATCAAACAGGTTTCCTGTAAATTCATAGGTGAAATGATTATATCTAGGATGCATGTATGATTTAAAAATTCTTTAGAGAAAATGGAAATTCATGAATTTTTATGTACAGGACAAATGGCAAAGGAGCTCACAAGATACGCCAAGGAGTCCCAATTTGTGTTTGAATAATAACAACTTCAAAAATTCCAAACTTTCTGATTTCGTATCGGAGTTTGCTCAAACTTTCATTGATCTGTTTCTTTAATTTTTCTGCTTCTTTTAAAATCCAGATGATATCAGGGTGGACTTCCCCTTTAAATCAAGGACACGGGAAATGCATCAAAAGACACAGCGGAACAATGAACCGGGGGGGGGGGGGGGTTGTTTCATAAAGCTGTTCGTAAAGTTACGCATGACTTTACGAATGACTTAAAAATGACAAGCCAAATGGGATGCTCAATCATTTTTTTAACTGCATCAATTAAAGTTGAACTGTGCAGATGTAGATGAACATTCTTATTATGACAAACATTTTTAATGCAAAGTTTATTTTTTGCAATAATTTCATTGAGCTAATTGGAAATACAGTCACACTTTGTCAAAACATAAGGAAAATCTTTGCGCATCCTATCTAACACTTCATATTCGTGAAGTCATGCGTAACTTTACGAACAGCTTTATGAAACACCCCCAGGTATTGATGCATACCAAAGCAGGTGATAGTAGATTTCTATGACCATTATAGCATCCTAAAATAAACTTTTATTAACTTTGAATGACTGAATCAAGAAGGTTTATCTCAACCAACGAATGAGACGATTAAATCATCCAGGGAAGAAGAATAATATAATAATTTTTCCAGGTAATAAGTATATTCTTGAGCTTTATATGACATTAACACAATTGCTGCTTACATAGACATATCAGTTTTAAAATGAAATTTTAGTTTACACTCATTTCAAAGCTATAGCATGAATGCATGATGGCTTTTTGACAACATATGTCATTAAATTTGGTACAGGGCGATTTTGACCAAGCATTTTGAATACCTTTGTGCTCGGTCATCATAGCAGGAAAGCTATGACTAATGCCTAGTTTACATTTGCCCTGCGATTTGTCTACAGCGCGTATCCTGCCTGTATCCCCTTTTCCGGGCGGCCTCCGCACGGAGGAAGGAGCTACGGGCTCCGCGGCCTCTACGATTTTGTTTCGCGGGAAGTTATACAAATTTGAAAAAAATCGTAAGCCCGTACCCCGTAGACATGTCGTAGGTGAAAGTGCACAATGCCCGCACAAGTAGGGAATCGCGCGGAGGCCTCGCGCTGATTGTGCAGCAAACGCACGATGTTTCGGTGAACATGGAGGGGGGGGGGGGGGGAATAGTACAGAGATTGCAGACTCATGGGACATTCGCACGGCCATCGCACAGCTATCGCAAGGTTGCTGCTCGATGCCCGTGAAGTAACCGTGATAATGAGCAGTCATCCCGCGGCAACCCCACAGCTCCCGCCCCATGGCCGTGCAGCTGCCTTGAGACGGGCAAAACATTTTTCAGATGGGCTCCGTACGATTTCTGTGCGGATGCTGCGGAGACTGCACGGCAACTGCACTGAAATTGCACGATTTCAGTTCAATCTCCGAACAGCCTCTGTACGGATTTGCCCCGGCCTGCCCCCGAGGGCAAGAAATGGCACAATGCTCGTAGATAATGTAAACACAAACACCGTAACCCATAGCCACCTACGATGTCCGAAAAATCGCACGGAATATCGTAGACCAATTTATCGTACGGCGCTCGGGGCAAATGTAAACCAGGCATAATGTATAATTCGACAGTGGTAACTTACTCTTACTTATGACATATAGTTCATGGTCACACATATCGCATAATTTACCACCAAAGTTGGTTTCTGATACTTTCTGATACGCACTATATAATCAGATACTTTCTGATACGCACTATATAATCAGAATGGACCCTCTTCAAAGAAACTAATTTTCTTTATTTTGTTTTTGATAGATCAAGTAAACAATGAGAATCCGCTTGATCTATTTAATGATGTGGTAATTTGTGTGGATTGCTTTGGAAGAAATGTAATGTCCAAAACGAAAAGTGGTAAAGTTATCGGTGGTTTTAAGAAATTTTGACAAATTAGAGAAAATCTGTTTAGCCACCTGGCCTGGGCCTGTTTGTCATTTTCTATACGGTATATGCAAATTGTAGGAAAACGCTTTTATCATGTTTATAAAATGTGATAACGGAGAGTTGTTCTGTGTTCAAAATTCCAAACCAAATTCATCAACATAAAAAAGAAACATACCTTTCATTATTTCATTCATTTTCATAAATTTTGTTCATCCGTTTGATAACATTAATAACACTAGGAGAGACTTTAATGTTCAGATAGAATGGGTGATAATGGAGGCCTTAGGAAATGATAAATGCTCAAATAATGTATCAGGAGTACTTATTACCTTTTTTATTTAAAAAAAAAAACACTTTTAAACAAACTTTTCTCAAGTTCATTTTATACGCAAAGTATAATTAGAACATTAGCTCCATATGATCGGGCTTTGAAATGTTTGGCACATATATTTTGACCTATCACAAATTAATCTTTATCACTTTAGATGTCGACATATACGTTTTCCAAAGGTGTATTTATTATATACATTTAATATATGCTGTTATGAAGGCAATTTCAGCTTGTATAATATATGTGTTTGCTTTCTGAATCAATATTAGTAGTATCATATTGATAAGAATCATATATATTTTCCTTCTATTATTTAGATAATTCATGCGGTGAATTTACATGTTTCTTGTATTTAGCTTAAAGTGATATATTCTGTGTTTAAAATGTATCTCGCACCAAATGCTTGAAATAATCATGTCGAGATTACATAAATATATTTCATAATGACTTGAATTTTGTACAGTAAATAAAATATGTAGTATTCAATCGTTGTTCGTAACGTGAATAAAATTCCAAGGTTAATATAATTTATTAAAACTTTAGATTTACATACGAAACTGCTCTCCAGCCGAACCCGTTAAAGTTTAAGGGAACCATTTGTTGGTTTATATTTCTCTCGCTAATTGAGCCTTAATTGTATAAAACTATTCAAAGGCGTTTATGACTCATTAATCCCAGCATAATCCAGCAAACTCTTACATGTACGTTTTTTCTGTATTAACACACATCCAGATAATATTTATTTAGATATAGCGAGAGAGGGGATGCGGGAAAAATAGGCACAGAAAACAGAAAATAAGGTGCATGTAGACTAGAGAAAAAAGAAGGAAATTGTAATGTTTTGCAAAGTTTTTTAATTTATATGACTTCAGCCTAGTCAATACCCAATGGTCGGGATCATAAGAATATAGTCATTATTTTCATATTTTTCGTAACTTATTTTGCGCCGTTGCAGCTCGGTGTAGAATTGATTGAAGGTGGTAGGCAATAAATGTAATCTGATTTAAAAATTCATTTCGATTTGTTTCATGAATCCAGTTCCGGATATTTCATACTTTAATAATCAGATAATTAAGAGTAAAACACATCGAGATTGAGAGAGAGGGAGGAGAGAGGGGGGGGGGGAATACGAAAATAACACATGCAGAAAACGAGAAAATCGAATACAATGTTTAGACATCCATGCACGTCAAAGGAGAGAAAGAGAGAGAGAGAGAGAGAAAGCCGTTTGAAATCGTTAACATTGGTCATTCACTCCATAAATTAAAAAATATTATTATACTCTGACATGCATTCGTATGATAATTTATAGTCGGAAATAGAAATATAAATGATACTTAAACATGTTAAATTAAATATGATTCACTAGTTACGCACCGTATTCATTCATTCTTTCATTTGGTTTATTGAAATAAAAAGAACATGCAGCTCGAGAGCTGAAATTGTTCAGTTTAGACAAGGAAGACATACAGAATAAATAACTAATCAACAGAAAAACTGTTTGAAAATTAAACAATTCATGATAGTACATAAATCTGTGGCCTGTAACATAAAGAGATACAATCAATCTTACGATCAATTATAACTCTTCAGTACATGGTTTGCCACAGACTTACGATTGATATCAATCGTAAGATTGATTTATCTCTTTATGTTACAGGCCCCAGATATAATAAACAGAACGGGAACTTGAAATATTACATTTCAAAAATCATTTTAAAATTATTTCCTGCCAAGAAGTGTATATAGGAGGAAAGGGGAGAGAGAAAGCGTAGAACAAGAGAGAACAAATGTTAGCGGATACATAGAGAGGAGAGGGAACGAGACAAAAGAGGAACAAATGAGTGTATACATGCATCTAAGAAAGATAGGAAGGAGAGGGAGAAAGAGAAAGAGATGGAGAGAGAGAGAGGAAGAGAGAGAAAAGGAGTGGGAGAGAGGTGGGGAGAGGAGAGAGGAAAAGAGAGAAAGAGAGTTGGATATTTGAATTGAATTGAATTGAATGATTTATTCTCCAACAATAACATCATGTGTACATGATTTGTCATACAGTAATATTGTTACAAGATTGAATCATATGATAATAGCTGGTAAATGGGACCAGAAAATAGCACAAGTGCTAGTCGAGCCTGGCCCCTCTACAAGTTTACATAGTAGATGATATTAATTACATTACAAACATAACAATTACAACAACTTAACATAGATAACATGGTGTTACATGTACATGCACATGCACATGTACATATAGAACAAAACATAATACTCATTGACTTAAAAGATGTTCTTTTAACGATTTCCTAAAACTGCTTCTGGATGATTTTAATTTAATATCGGTTGGTATTTTATTCCATAAATCACTTCCTAAAAAATAAAGAGAAAATTGTCCTTGGGTAGTCCTCAATTTTGGTAAATGTACCTGTCGACCTGTTTTTTGTCTCGTTGAATAATTGTGCTGTATCGTATCACAAATAATCTATTAAAGAGTGGGGTAGGTTATTTTTACTCAGGTCATACATGAACGTCCTACACATAAATTATGCATATCAAACACATTGAGGATCTTTAAATCTCGAAATAATATTGATACAAGGAGAATGAAGTTTAGAGTTTGTAGTATAATGCCAAAACGAATTCCCACCTCCTGTATTCAAAGTATATAAACATGACAGACGATGCTAAATTAACTTTTCAGTCCAGCTTTCATCTTAAATGTTACATGTGAATTATTTCATCTCTAATGATCACTGCCAAATTCATCGTGATACATGTATATCTATCGGTTACATATTTCCTATCGCCCCTCCATCTATATCTGGGTATAAATATGCTGATTATTCTTTGTATATTATACTCACATTCCGTGTAAAATATCTAAATATTTAAAACGCAGCTTATTTTCATGATTTTCTCTTTCTGAAATTAATTTCAACATACAAGTGCATCATGTTCGGCTTTAGCATATAATGATATTTAATAATGTTGGCGTTCAAGTTCAAGTTTACCAAACACACTTTCTGACAATTCCTTGAATATTTTAGGGCCCCGTCTTATAGAGTTGCGAGTGTTCTGCATGAACGCATGTCCTCCAATTCAATATGCAATCTCCCATGCCTTAAGTAAACATTTGATATTCATATCAAGTTCAGAGCGATAATTAATTGTAACTCTTTATAAGCATGATAAGACGGCTATCTCACCCCCTACAATATGGATCCCTTGCACTTAAAAAATGGAAAAGTGAAATTACAATTTCATAGGTTCAGCTCAAGTGAAGAGAAGGATATCTGAATAGGCCTTTACATTAACGGATATGGGTTTGAAAGGTCATGGATTTTAAGAAGATGTGACTGCTGAAAGGATTCATTAACCAGGCGAGTCCAGGGGGTGTTTCATAAAGCTGTTACGCATAACTTTACGAATGACTTAAATATATGACAAGCCAATGGGATGTTCAATCATTCTCAACTGCATCAACTAAAGTTGAACTGTCCAGATGTAGATTAACATGATCTTATTATAACAAACATTTTTAATGCACAATATTTGTTTTGCAATAATTTGATTGAGGTTATTGGAAATACAGTTACACTTTGTTAAAACATCAGGCAAAACTTTGGGCATTCTATCTGGCACTTCATATTCAAGTCGTTCGTAAAGTCATGCGTAACTTTATGAACAGTTTTATGAAACACCCCCCGGACCTTAAAAGATGTACACCGACAATTCATAAAATAAGCCAGTTCGTAATTAATACATGGTACAGATGACCCTGAAATGACCCCTAATTGCACGAGCACGTGCATGTGGACGCGCTACTTGTTTAACAAGCGGAATCATACTGGTTCACGCACGCATCGCCGCGGTGCGTACAAAATGACAGCGTATATAAAGGTCAATTGTACTCTCTAAATGTAAAATAGTAAAAAAAAAAAAAAAAGCACTCAAAAGAGAGTGAAATTCCACTCTCACAAGGAGTTAAATGAGGAACAACCCTATTTCGAAGGGAAAAGAGTGGTCACTATTTCACTCAGGAAAGAGTGAAACAACAATCCTTTAAAGAGTGAAAAATTTATCACTCATGTGGACAGAGTGGAGATAATTCACTCCTTTCTGAGTGAAATCATCAAACTCGGTCTCAAGAGTATTAGTATTGACAATCACGAACCGTCAGTACCAGCAATCACAGATCCGTTGATGGCAATCGATCAGCTCTGAAGATTTGCATGTTGCTGCACTTAGACGTGTAGCATCTCGAAAGGCGCCTAACTTAAGCCTCCGCCTAAGTTTGTAGATTTAGGCCAACGAATTATGGAGAGCCAAATGTCACCCTCTTTTATTCCTAGAAAATCACCAAAGTTCTGTCACTAAATACAAATACAAAAACCAACATGATAGAATTAATTTCTAATGCTTATTTCTTGCCAGAAAATAATTTTCTTACTTAAATATAGTAATTTATACCGGACTTATTGTTTGGCGAATGGCCTTCCATATATCAGTGGCCTAAGTAAAGCCAAGCTTAACTTAGGCCACATTCGAGAATACGGGCCATTATCTCTAAGCAACAGGGGATTGCAGCACCTAATTATTGATCAGCATGAATAGACCATTGGCTGCAGAGTAAATTAAAAAAAAAAAAAAAAAAAGGAACCAAATTCAGAAGTGATAAGAAGAAAATCCGCGGAAAGGGATATACAAATCAGAGATGTTAGACGGGTTTCCCTGTTTAGGGTATAAAAACTACTCCTACTGCAATCCCGTTTAGGGTGCTTTTCAGAAAGTAATTTACGCGGATGATGTACAGGTCTCAATGAGACGTCCCCCCCCCCCTCCCCGGGGGATTACATCATCATCATAGACCTTTTTAGCCAAAAAAGGAACCGTTAAAAGAAAATTTAACGTAAATAACACATTACCGAACTATATTCCCCCCCCCCCCTTTCCGCGGATTTTCTTCTTATTACCTCTGAATTTTTACCCTTTTTCTTGATTTTTGCTGTTTTTGATACCCTAACGCGTAACCCGGGATACGCGCCTAATGCCGAAAAGTACCGCTTTTATACGTTTTCGTGTACGCGGATGATGTACAGACCTCAATAAGACATGTCCCCCCCCCCCCCACCCCCCCCCCCCCCCCCCCCCCGGATTTGCACAATGTTTTAACTATTTGGATGAACACCTCTTATGATAATCATTTCAAATATAACTAGAAAAAATCTTTAGGGCAGGCTAGGCCAAGACTTTAGGCTAAAGGTTTATGGCGTACATCGTACAAAATCAACTCCGTGCTTCCTCAGTCCCTCCAAGTCATTTACATCTGGGCAATTTCCAAGCGTTACGGAAAGTCATTCACAACGAATTTTCAAGTTTGAAAGAAGAATATTATGAACATCGTACTGAATATTTCAAATTGATAGTTCAATACATAACTACTACGAGGGTACCTTCACAACTGTTGAGTTTATGTCAATTATTCATCAGAATGATATGACTTTTACACAGAATAATAAATTACTCAAACTCTTTGAACTTTGAATATGTACTAGTTTTTCAAGATTGCTGTGGCATTCTGTAGAATGTTAGCTTTGATACATCACCATGTTCCAGGAAATCATTTGAATACAAAATGAAACAGCGTTCGGAATGACCGTTACAGAATGACTTCTGAAAGTTAATGGGAAAAGGTGTGTAAAATTCATATCATGTAA
>CM046838.1:45526252-45623012 GCA_025618425.1 Heliocidaris tuberculata
GTTATCTCTATTGGAAATATTTTTGGTCCATTGGTAAAGCACTTGCCTCCCATTCCGGCGACCCAGGTTCGACTCCGGGTGGGTCCATTGTTTTTTTTTTTTTTTTTTTTTTTTTTTTTTTTTTTTGCCTTTCATTCTACCATCTTCTTCGACTATTATAACATATACCATCACAAACAATGTAAAAAACTGCCTAATTTTGCGTGTTATGTCCATTGAAAGTAGTGTGCAGTAGTTTGTGTAGAATCTCATTCCCTGTCGTGTGTTAAAGCTAAGGGGATAATCTTCCACATGTCCTGCAATATCAAATCGTCCAGTTCGTTATCCCGATTTCTCCAAATCGGCTCAGACAATTTTCTTCATTTTTTCGTCAGTCATCAGTCCTAATAAGGTTCTAGTTCCCACATCTTTTTCAAGGTCATCAGGTTATTGTGACGTCATCAGGCGCCATTTTGTGAAAATCAAACTTATGGTCATATGTTCATAACGAAATGTCATTTCTCTTTCATATTTGGCATGGTTAAGGTCACTGTCCATTCCAGTCAAGGTCATTTCGTTAAACGCGCGCGTACGCGTACGTCCGCGCGTCCGTGCGCGCGCAAATTTAGAAATGATCCAAAACCGTCCCCAATTCATTTTGCAAACGTTTCATGCCATTTCAAGCACTTTTCGAAAAATCGCCCATTAAAACTGAACCTGTAGGGGCGCTATGCCACTTAGGTTATCGTGGTTATTGTCATCATTATTGTCATTATGATCATCATTATCAATATATCATTATCGTCACTGTCATCACTTATATGACCATATCTTATGATCATTGTCGTCAACATTATGATTATAATCTTGCAGAAATATTATCACACCTGACAAAGCACTTTGCCACAAAGACAGACCACCTAATTCGTCTTCAGTGACGAATTAAATTTCTAGTTTATTCTTTATTTTTATTTTTTTCCCCATTTCTTGTGGCCGTGACTTCTCAAAATCAACTGGATCAATTTTCTTCAAATTTTCGTCAGTTATCAGGCCTATCAAGGTCAAGTGCCCCTATCTTTTTCAAGGTCATCAGGTCATCGTGACGTCATCCAGGCGCCATTTTGTGAAATCACATTATCGATCATATCTTCATAACGAGTCATCAAAAATGAACCATATTAAACACACATAAACTTCAGGTCAAGGGTCAATGTCAAATGTCAGCAAAATCTGCGGGCACGTCATGACGCGCACGTACGCGCGCGTCAAAATTTAGAAATGATCAAAATCACTTTTTGATCAAAGGAGAGTACAGTTCAGGTCATTTTAAGCATTTCAAAATTTTGCGCAGCGCACGCGTCTGCGCGTGCGTTTTGCGCCGTGCGCAGCACGTACGGAAGGTAGAAATGCCGTTTTTTTTTGCATGGTATCGATTTCTGATAAAATCTTGACAATTTCCAATTAGTTTCAGTCATTCTTGACATCTAATAATGCCGCAACGCGTGCGTCAAACTTTAAAATCCGTTTGCGCGCGTCTATGGCGAAAATAACGTAAAAACGTGCAAAAAACAATGCCTCTACAAAATTAACTCTAGCTCTTTAAATAGTCCATAAACCCCCCAATTTTTTTTCATATTTGGGTAGAGGAGGAATCATAGATATAAATTTCATGGGTAATTTGAGCCTCAATTATATTGCAAAGTCATCAAAATGGCGTCTAAACTCAAAATTTCATTTTTCAAAAATGACGTCATCAATTTATGCAAATTTCACTATAACTCCTTTAATATTGGTCATTTTTCGCCCAATTTGGATATGATGTAGCTGAGACAATTCTCTACAAGATCAGTCACCACGATTTTTCATTTTGACAAAGGGATCATGGTGTATTTTTGCGAATAAAGGAGGTATGTCAATTTTTCTCATTTTGCGTGTATTCTCTATGGGAGATGACTTTTTCTCAAATCTTGATTCTACATTTCCCGTCTTCTTTGAGCAGTATCTCTGTTATTTCTGCTCGATTTTCTCCCAAATTTTGGTATGTTATAGCTGAGACTATAAGCTTTTACAAGTGTGCCCTCCAATTTTTGATCAGATGTCGGGATCATGCCCCCTTTTTTACTACAAAATGTCATTTGAGAATCCCGTTTTTCGTCTAGTGTTATCTCTATTGGAAATATTTTTGGTCCATTGGTAAAGCACTTGCCTCCCATTCCGGCGACCCGGTTCGACTCCGGGTGGGTCCATTTTTTTTTTTTTTTTTTTTTTTTTTTTTTTGCCTTTCATTCTACCATCTTCTTCGACTATTATAACATATACCATCACAAACAATGTAAAAAACTGCCTAATTTTGCGTGTTATGTCCATTGAAAGTAGTGTGCAGTAGTTTGTGTAGAATCTCATTCCCTGTCGTGTGTTAAAGCTAAGGGGATAATCTTCCACATGTCCTGCAATATCAAATCGTCCAGTTCGTTTCCCGATTTCTCCAAATCGGCTCAGACAATTTTCTTCATATTTTCGTCAGTCATCAGTCCTAATAGGTCAAGTTCCCACATCTTTTTCAAGGTCATCAGGTTATTGTGACGTCATCCAGGCGCCATTTTGTGAAAATCACACTTATGGTCATATGTTCATAACGAAATGTCATTTCTCTTTCATATTTGGCATGGTTAAGGTCACTGTCATTCCAGTCAAGGTCATTTCGTTAAACGCGCGCGTACGCGTACGTCCGCGCGTCCGTGCGCGCGCAAAATTTAGAAATGATCCAAACCGTCCCCAATTCATTTTGCAAACGTTTCATGCCATTTAAGCACTTTTCGAAAAATCGCCCATAAAACTGAACCTGTAGGGGCGCTATGCCACTTAGGTTATCGTGGTTATTGTCATCATTATTGTCATTATGATCATCATTATCAATATATCATTATCGTCACTGTCATCAACTTATATGACCATATCTTATGATCATTGTCGTCAACATTATGATTATAATCTTGCAGAAATATTATCACACCTGACAAAGCACTTTGCCACAAAGACAGACCACCTAATTCGTCTTCAGTGACGAATTAAATTTCTAGTGTTGACTTTGATTTCCCTCAGATAATAACATGGCAAGGAACTAACTTGTGGCTGATCTACTTGAAGATCTAGAGGATTTAAAGCCTAATAGACGTCTTAAATATCTGCGTATTTGCACAACTCAACAAGTGTTGCAGGTGCCGGATGAAGCGGATTTTGATGAGACCGTGAGAAATAAACAGGTAGGTACGTCTAGACCTAACTAGTTAGACTAGACCGAAAATTCTGTCTCTCGATCTCGTTGTTAGCCTCTTCACTTAGAGACAGAAGCGGGCCATTTGATCTCCTGTGCAAAACCGACTACACGCCGACGTAGTTGGAAAAATCGCTTTAATTTTATTTTTCCTCCCGCATATATATTGATTAGGCCTAGGCTTACTCATTCAAGAATCTGTTCAACTTACCACTTTGTCTGTATAATCCATTCAATGCACCATTTTCAGGTTATTCAGGGTCCAAGGTATTCTCCGTTTGAAAATCTTACAGCTGTTGTGTAGTCGGTGTGTGGTCGGTTTGCTTAGTAGATCGAACGGCCCGCTTCTTCCAAGTGAAGAGGCTAACGAACGAGAGACAGAATTTTCGGTCTAGTTAGACCTAGACCTATGCAGCTAAAAATTATAGGTCTGGTAGTGGTAGTGTATCCAGGATCAGTTTACTTGGGGGGGGGGGGGGTTGATGTGTTCACAATAAAGAGAGACAGTTTTTAGTTTACATACTTGTCCAACCAAAACAGCAACAACAAAGTCATCAATTTTTTTTCTGAGAGAATAGACATTTCATTTGTCTTTTTTCTTTATCCACCTCTGAGATCTGTTTTCTTAAGTGTAGTATTACATCAGCTTTTTTAGTGTCTTTAAAAATCAATTATGAGATCTTTAGGGGATGTTCAGTATGATGTCCGTTATAAATAAAATTTTTAGTCCTCTTAATAATTATATTAAACATTTCATTCATTCCTGCAAATAGAAACAAACCAAATAAGAAGGATGAACTTATGTTATTGATATATTATTTATTATTATTTTACTTATTATTATCATCATCATTATTATTATTATTATTATTATTATTATTATTATTATTATTTTCAGGGCCAAAACATTACACTTTCAGTTAAAATCTATGAATCTTTTTAGGATGGATTGTAGTTAGGATTTATCCTCTTTGAAAACATCAAGAGGGTGAGGATGAGTGTATATGTGATTTTTTTTTTCTTAATGTAGGATAATGCTTCTCTACTTCATCTATTACAGATGATGATGATAAAAATGAAGGCTTACCCACTGTGAATGAAGACAAATTCTGAGAGAAACAAATACTTAGCTGCTCCAGTTTTGCATGGTAGGTTGCTATCTGTGGGTGTTGATTTGTTTTTGTTTGTGTGTGTTTTGGGGTGTTTTTTTTTGGGGGGGGCGGGGGTGCAGAACAGCCTAATAGTACTCTTCATGATTTTTTTCAACGCCTCTTAATTACCAGCTTCTCCGTGGTTACGTGAATCAGGGAAAATTATAGAATATGTTAAAGGGGGGGGGGCAAAATGATATATTTGCCTTCAATATTATGGGGGGGGGGGGGGCAACTGCCCACTTGCCACCCCATAATCGACGCCACTGGTTGTTATTAGTATCTCAATACAATCTAGGTACATATTTTTATTTTTTTTACATGAACATAATTTTCCTGAGACTTTACTAATTTGGTTTCTTTTGAATAGCCTTGAAAATTTTATGTGTCCAACTGGACAAACTTTTTTCCTCTTTTAATACTTTTGAGAATTCCCACTTAGTGTTAATAGAAAGCTCTAAATTTCAGTATTTCTAAAAAATTCTAATTGTTGCTTTTTAATTATCAAATACACAATGGATTCTATTTTCTAAAATCTTTCTTCTTTTCTTTCAACAGGCATGGATTTCTACTTCAGCTCTTCAGTGAAATAGCCCCCTGCTTTGATCAACATCATATTAAAATCATACCTGGATTCAAGTCTAATATGCATAATTAGAATGACTGAAGAGGAGTTTAAAGTTCTTCATTTATATCTTAACCATCTTACCCACCCCCTCCCCATGTCAAATGTTGTAGTCACATGCAGCCATTTTTTGTAGTCGCTCGTTATTGAGAGGAGGTCTTCCTCTTCTATGTGACCTAGTGACATTACATGGCCCCTAATGATACTAAGATAAGCACTGCCAGAGCCACTTGGCCTCTCCTTTATTAAATCTTCTCCCCGTGTATAACAATTAGTAATAATAATCTAGTTCATTGATTCTATGATTTTTTTCTAATTGAATTATTATTCTATTATTGATCTACTGAGAAAATCCATACTATTCAACATTTTATTTAACTGAAAACTATAGAATTAGATCTGTGTGTATCCCCCCCCCCTCTTTTTTTTTTTATAGTTAGACTTATAATACTAGCAATAAGCAATATACATGTACCAACTAAAAATGAGATTAATCATTTAATTTAAATTTCTTAGAACTGTCAACATTATCTTGATTTCAAGAGTAAAATTGTTGTCATTGGTGTGTGTTTTGAACATGGAACTTAGATGGTCATTTATTTCTTTTAACTTTTATTCATTCTTTTGTGGGGTGTAGTGGGTAAATAAGTTAATGATATATATTTCTACATTGTAATTCAAATAATTTACCTGTTGGAAAGGGATTGAAATTAATAACGTATGATTCATTTAGATTGAAATTCATTTTTTTTTAATGCATGTACAATTTTGTACTACTCTCAAGTCGGTTGTGATGGAAATTTATTCTTTATTTGTTTTGTTGTATTTGAAAGAGTGTAAGACTGCAGATAATTTTTTTTTTTTTTTTTAAGGAAAAGAATTAAACGTTAAGAAGTAAGACAATGTCTAAACTTCTCTAAAGACTCTCCTCATTTCTTTATGCAGGAAAATATTAAAAAGTAAGAAAATATAAACTTATTTCCGAATCGACGTGTGTAAATAATTGCACCTTAAATCTTGATTGTAAGAAAGATAAACATGTAATTGAAAGTTATTCCCTGAACATGCCAAAGGTCCTCTCACGTTATATCAATGAAATGAACCAGGACGTGTGATCGAGGTGTATGAGAGAGAGAGAGAGAGATAAAAGAGAGAGAGAGGGGGAAGAAAAAAAATGATGAGAAAATGTGAAAATGAGAAAGAGAAGGGGGGGGGGGCAGTGGCATAACTGGACCTTGGCGTCAAGAGGGGCAAAACTTCTGAGGAAATGATGAGCAAAAACTGCTTGGAGGGAGATTCGTATTTTTTTCTTCTCGCCAGCCCTTCAAAAGTCGCTCGGGGGGGGGGGGGGGGGGGTCACCAGATTTTATGGGGTCCAGTTTTACTCCATAATTCTCTGACAAGCAAAAAAAAAAAAAAAATGTTATCAGTTCCAAAAGAAAGGGGGGCACAATGTATACCGGTACTTTTTTTCAACAAAAAAAAAGGAAATAAAATAAATTGGGGGGGGGGGGGGGGTCAAAAGCTGTTAGGGGGGGCAATCTGCCCCTTGCTCTCCCCCCCCCCCCCTTGGGTACGCTAGTGGGGGGGGGGGTGAGAGAGAGAGAGAGAGAGAGAGAAAGTTAAGAATAAAGGAGGAAGTATAATAGTTCGGGTCAACTAAAATGGCCGAATTTTCAAGGTTCATAATTCTCTTTGAAAGGTATGTTCACAAGACTATAAGATTCACAAACATGGCAACAATGCAAAAGTTGCCCCTTAAGAAAATATAAGGATACCTCTTCCCCTACACTAAAATTTTATTCTTACCTTTGCCTTCGATTGTACACCCCTCCCCCTTTTTTATAACTTCTTTATCATGCTGGTCAAAGAGAGCAAATTTATTAATTTCTTTGAAAAATTACTTATTATGAAATGTAAAAATTTTTCTCTTAATTCGTGAGATGTGATAAATATGAACAACATGTATTTATCTTCTTAATAACTACGGTATACAACTCCACTCGTACTCGACCACGGTGAATGGCGTCGACCTTTTCTGTGCTGAAAATCTATCAATTAGCAATCAATCACATGTTGGGACCTAATTATCATAAAGATTTAATGACACCACATGAATGACGCCCATTCGTCAATTATCGATGCGCCGTCATTAGCCAAGTGGTGAATACATTAGCATACATGAATAGATTAAACGGATTTGACCTTTCTTAATGCGCATGCGCGACACTGATCCACATTTTTATTTTACTTGCCGTGTTAACCATATACGCAATAGGAAGCATCTTACAAAATGAATAATGCATAGGGGCTTCGGGCGCGTTCAAATCGTGGCCAAATGTTACAGTGTAATGGCGGCCGCTTTAGGGGCTTGGTTCAGCCCAAAATTAAACTTTCAAGTCAATGTCGAAGTGACTCGACCCTACTGACATATTTTGCTGTTCCCCTGAGCCTTCGAACGTTGATTTCATAATCATTACACATCCAGACATCCTCATTTATCAAGTAATTAGTCCTCCCGATTAGAAAATGTCTACAGCTCGAGGGCATGGAGTTAATTAAGACACTGCCCACTGCATGTCTGTTCATAATCTGGCTTAATTTTGCCAAGGCCATCTTAAACACGAAATAAATTCCTGAGCTGAAGTGGCGTATCCTGAATATAGGATCCAACCATGGATAAACTACCGAACGGATCCAACATAGGACCGAATATCAGCTTGTTTCCAATTTTTTTTTAAATTGTAAGAGAGACATTTTGAAAACTTTGCACTGTCGAGCGCTGCATTGGCTACGTCTGGCATTTTAATGTAGGCCTATATAATTTCGTCATATGAACACTGCACGCCTATATAATTTCGTCATAAGAACATTGTAGGATTTGTAGGCCTATTATCCTGGGGGACCACTCAACTATATTGCTGTACCCAAGCGCGACCAAAAAAAAAAAAAAAATTACGCTTGAAAAGGGTAGTTTTTGCCGACTAAGGCGCGTGAGGCGCGTGACGCGTTTAGGATGTCAAAAACGCCAAAAATTGGAAAAAGGGGTATGTTTGTGGAGTTTTTCAATACGCCTTTAGGGTATCTTTCCCCCCTTAGTTGTCTGGATTTCGCCGGGGGATTTTGTGCGATCTAGAATTGCACGAGTCTCTTTTGAAAACTTTGATAGTTGCTATTGACAGGATGTTTGAGAGGTTTAATTTAAATTGAGGTAGACCTTGTTAAGGGTTAAATGTTTAAGGTGGTTAAACCTTGACTTTTTAGAGGTTTAATTGAGGCAGACCTTGTTTAGGGGTATGTTTTACGGGTTATACTTGTTTAGGGGTAAAATTTCAAGAAAGCACGCGAAAATCCTTGAATAGGGTATAAATTTGACCAATGGATAAAACTTGTTTAGGGGGTGGTTTGGAAAACCTGTGGTCGCGCTTGTGTACAGCAATATATAGTTGAGTGCCCCCCCCCCCCCCCGGGCCTATTATATTGACAAAGAGACCACCCCGGTGCTTGAGGTAACGGTTGCCCGAATAAACTACTTTTTTTTGCCAGTTGCCACAAACATTCTCAAACTTTGTCCAGGGGGCCGAGAGGGGCTATTTCAAAACCCCCTTGGTCTGCCGCTGATACTAACACGTAGCACTGATAAACATCAATGACGTCATGAAACAGATATCAGCTTTCTGCATGAAGATGGTGGGAATGTTGACAGAGTTCGTCCTTTTCGCATGAACTACTTTTAGATCAGACTTCAAAGACTTCAAGTTATTTTTCTTCACTCCCATACACATTATGATTGTGTGTACTATACTTTTTAGTCCGAAACTTCATTGTTATTAGGACAAAAAATGCAGAGCCAGCTATATGGGGAAAAAATCAAATTGTATTTGTATATAACCACTGATACCGTTTTGAATGGGGATGGGGGGGGGGGGGGGGGTATCGGACCCTAACTTGCGCACAAAATTGGGTAGCAATAATTGTCGAGCAATCCAAACAAACAATAATTAAATTCGACATCATTAGTGGCGGGGGGGGGGGGGGGGGGTCGGAGGACAGAAAATTGAATAGGGGAGGGGTAGGATCGTTTTACATTCCCCCTAGAAACGCCCCTATAAGTTGAAAAAGTTGTCACCTCTCTTCGAAATTTGTACTGAATTCTTTAAATTTGTTTAAATAAAACAATGGTGTAAAAGGTTGAATCATTTTAAAAGCAAGAATTAGTTTCTGTTTTAAATCAACTCAACGGTGTAAATTGAATTCAATTACATGATCATAAAGATGGTGATGTTTGTTCCACCATAGGCCTATATACTGTAGAAAGATCAGTTTCTACATGTTCTAAACAGGTTTATAATAACTGATCAAATTGAATCAATTACTGTGTTTACGAAATGCATCACTATAATTTCCATGCAAAACAATGCATTTTTGTTGTGTTATTTGCTGATCATGATTTCTCTGTATGAAATCACTAATTTAATTTGACCTCAATGCGGAATGAGAGAACAATTTGGCCTCTTTTATAGTTCATGCTTCGAAAGCTGTAGGATGTCCTTATGTGAGGTCTCATTCTTGGCAACCTTTCAATTTTGTCTTTTTTTCTAAATGGAGGAAGAGCAATTATCCAAAAATATACTCCCGTCATAAAAAAAGGAAAATGAAAAAAAGAAAAGAAAAAGAAAAGGGGATAGGGGCTGCATGGATAAGTATTCCACGCGGAACTCATAAAAGACATTAAAGGTTAATTCTATTCAGCATTTTTAATGTGAAAAGCAAAACGAGTTATTGAATTGTGTATATGAGATATCTGAAACTGTTTTAAGGGGATAATTTATATTAGAATGAATTAAGTTTTAAGCAAAGACATTATCGTTTATTATATATAAAGGGAAAGTTGCTTCTTTTGTTTCCTTATGATTTCTGAGTGCACTTCATAAACACACTAAAAAAGTTAATAGGCCATGATAAGCTCAAAATGCTATTTTTGAGAGAAATATCCCATCAAGTGTTTGTTGTTATCATTATTGAAGTTTCCAAACATTTTCGACCAATATGTACGTCTTAATATAGCACCACTAATATACAAATGACCTGGGGGGGGGGGGGGGGGTGAAATAGACGGGAGAGGAGAGAGAGAGAGAGAGAGAGAGAGAGAGGCGGGGGGGGGGGGGGGGAGAGAAAAAGCGCATATGCGCCGAAAATTAAGAAATGCGAACTTTATATCATGGAATTGCACTTTCGCTGACCGACGATAACAAAAACCAATTAAAGGGAAGGATATTATACGACTGAATCTGAAGGGGCGTGTAGGGGGTAAAACTAGGAGTAAAAAGATGTCTTACGGAAGCATCCCTTCTCTCTCTCTCTCTCTCTCTCTCTCTTTTCTCTCTCTCTCTCTCTCGCTGTCTCCCTGTCTTTCTCGCCACCTGCTTTTGAGCATAAAAACACCCTTTGGCAACCTGAACCAGGGAGATGGTAAAACTCCCATCTGCCTGCCTGAACTGTGCCTGGATGATATCTGTCGATCTCCAAACTTTCTTAAACCAAGGAGGTACTATAGGCAAGCTTGCCTAGTATAAACTTCCCCCGTTGTACCCCAACCCGCACCCCTGGGTGTGTCATGATCACGTCATCATACACACTAAGAAATAAAGGTACAAATTTGCACCTTTTAGGGTGCAAATAAATGCAACACTGGGAGCACCTTTTTGGGTGCAATATTGTACCTTTCAGAAAGGTGCAATTTTGCACCATTATTAGGGTGCAATGCTGCACCATTTAGGGTTCAATATTGAACCCTTTTTGCTATAAAAAGGGTGCAATTTTGCACCCAAAAGGGTGCAAATAAATGCAACACTGGGAGCACCTTTTTTGGGTGCAATATTGTACCTTTCAGAAAGGTGCAATTTTGCACCATTTAGGGTTCAATATTGAACCTTTTTTCCTATAAAAAGGGTGCAATTTTGCACCCAAAAGGGTGCAAATAAATGCAACACTGGGAGCACCTTTTTGGGTGCAATATTGTACCTTTCCAGAAGGTGCAGTTTTGCACCTTCTGGAAAGGTACAACGTTGAGCCCTTTACCCCCATAAAAGGGTGCGATTTTGCGCCTTACAGGGACGCTTTTGGGGTGCAAAATTGAACCCTTCTAAACCTTCCCTTTTGTTTGCATACACAGATACTGAAGAAAAAAACAAAAAAACAGAGAGCTATACTTTTCCATGTTAAGTTAAAACAAAACTGAATGAGTTGTATTTAATAAGGCATATAAGCATACATTGGAGCATCTGATCTTTGAATACATGATATTCCGTATACATGTTCAAGCACAGTACAATTGTAATGAGAATACATGAGGTTAAGATGCACTTTGAATGACTTTCTAACAACCCCAACTTAGCAAGACATTTTTACAATAATTAAAAAAAAATGAACAGTTCTATATAAGCTGGCTTTAAAATAGTTCACGAACAGTGACAAGCAATAGGCTTTTGTTCCATCACTACATTATCAGGGAATAATATTCTCAAATTTGATTAGCATTTTTGGTCGATGGGAAAAATACTTTAAACAAAGTTCTGTACAGTCCTATTTAAAAAATTTGCTACACAAAATAAATTTTGTGTAGCAGTCATATAGAAAATGCATAGCAAATTGCTATGCGACACCAAGAATTGATTAAGATTATCATTCTCAGTGGCCTATATATATATATATATATATATATATATATATACTGTAATGGCCAGTGAGTACAACATAAGCAAGCAGGATTACATACCCTCATCTCAGTTAAAATTTTAACAATAAAAGGTACATGAATTGTACCGAGTACAACAAATCATTAATCATTACTCACACACATTATGATGATCATTCGCAAATGAGTGATGCACTAAAAAAAAAAAAAAAACCAGTCATAACAAAAACAGTGTATATAAAATTCAGGAATGCGTTCAAAGCTTTCCATTTCTAAAAACATATTTCTGTACTATATCTGCAAGTATGATATATTACATATGGTGTATACCTATGTGCGATATACTTTTCACTATACATGTATATTTCTTTTACAAGATATATTTTGTTTGTGTTTAGCTGTACATTGCTTCAGAAAAGAAGAAAAATTGAGTAAATACTGACTCTATGAAACACAATTCTAACTAATGAATGCTTAGTCATTAAGGTAATCTAAAACAGATTGTTCCATGTATACTTTTTCAATTAACAATTATGAAATGCATTATGCTTTTTAATTGATACACATCTTAAAATTCAAACCTAGAAAGTTTTAAAAAACCAAAAATTTATGGGCATTCAAAAGGCAAGTGATGTGCATAATGGTGAAGCACTTTATTTTACAGTCTCTTTTTCTATTTTGGGGCATTCAAATAACAACAAATGCGCATGTTCAGTTGTTGCAGTAATCTGAATTACTGTAAAGAGACAACATGTATGTGGTACATAACTTATATAACATTTTCAGTAGGTACGAAACTACTAAAATCATACTACATGTACTGTGTACATTTGGCCTGTTACGAAGCCACACATACATTGTACAAGAGGAGCGGATCCAGGAGGGGGGAGAGGGAGAGCAGCCCCTCCCCCTAAAAAAAAAAAAAAAAAAAAAACTTTCAGAGACCAGAAGCAATGAGGTTTCAAATGGCCAGGGGGATTAAAGAGGGCTTTAAATGCCCCATTCAGGTCACTATATGAAATAAAATTCGGCCCACACTTCACACTTGTGACAGTTCTTTCACTCGCACAATTAAATACAATAGGTGGGTTATAATTATTTCCAGGATTTAAAAAAATTAAGGCTTTAAATAAATTGCACTTCACAACCGCAATTTTTTTTTTTTTTTTTTTTTTGGGGGGGGGTTTAAAATAACCAACTATCATGTAATAAAAAAGGGCTTCAAATGCCTTGTTCACGGTTCACTATATTGACAAAAACTTGGGCTCCCGTTTTGTGCTCGCTTCGCTCAACTGATTTTTTTTAAAATCTTTTTCAATTTGCCCACCCCCCCCCTTCCTAGAAATCCTAAATCCGCCACTGTTGTAAAATATATATGTGTCCTTTATGCCAAACAAGGAAGGAGCCAAGGAACAAGTAGCATAAATTATCTGCAGAAGAATACTCTGTCCCATACTCTGTCCCAGCAGACACCCATTGTACCACATAAATGTCATTGCAGGCATCATGTACCTTGACATACATAGAATACACCATTTAGATTGTGACCGAAAGAAGCGAGTGGTGCTGCAGAGTGAACTCTCCAAAATGTATTAGACCTCGGCCATCACATGAGGAAGATGATAATGACAAAGAGCATTCTTATTGAATCTTGTTTAGAAAATGCTACACCTTGAGGGGTGCAGGTTTGCCAATACCAAGTCTGACCAAATATTGTTGTATAAAGATTAAAGGGAGCCACCGCTCGATATACATGTACGTTCAATTTCATTCGCTTGCCCCTATTACAAGGCCGTGCATAACAACAATCTTGGAGCAGCGAACAAAATTGCCGTAGAGGGTGGGGTAGTGTTTGTCAGTTGGGTTTTTCAGTTCGTCTTTCTCCGGTCAAATGCGTGCTGCATACACACAATTCATGCGTTTACCGAAGATGTACGGAGATTCCTGAATATTACCCGAGCCGGGCCAAGCTCCAAAACACCACGATTGGCGACTTTTCGGTCCCTTTAAGGTGTTTTTTTTCCCAGCTTTAGGTACTCAAGCCCATAGACGTAAAAGAGGAAAAACATAGTGGCAAACCCTGTGAGTGCTCCAGAGCAGTGGCACACCTCGCCCCCTTCAATCCAGACTGCAGTTACAAAGTCTTCTTGTAGCAGCTTTCCTCTAAACACTGCAGTTGTTGTTGGTGTCACAGGTTCCTAAGAATGTGTAAGGAAAGAAATTTACCAGGTCACTGTGCATGATAAAGTAAAATCATCTTATGATTCTCCATAGAACTACAGAAGTATGTAGGGAAAAGGGTAGAGGAAATGAGAAAAAAATGGAGATAAATCTAGTGTCATACTCTAAACTTTAACCCCATGTAATTTAAGTGAACAGTTTCCTGCATCAGATTCAGACCACCCCCCCCCCCCCCCCCCACCACTTATGTTACACAATCTCTTAATAGTATCTTTATGGTAGAATGGAATAGTGGTTGCAACATGTTTGGGAAGAAAGGGTTTAAATTGTCATTTACCTTGTCTACAACATACATCATGTCCTTCTCCCCAAGCAGGTGTGGTATGGCCAGAAATGAGACCGCAAGTGTCAGATCTGGAAGTTAATCAGACAAATTATATTAAATCTATGAAAGAACTGACGTTCACATAACAAACAATTGATGTGGAGGAGCTTTTCACAGCAACTTGATGTACACCCCTGTTATTAACACATGTACAGAATTATAAAACATGATAGTTCTGTAACAGAGTCTGCATAAGTAAAGAAAAAAATTAAATAATATTTTTTTCGAAGACAAAAGCTTCAAGCCCCCTCCTGTTGGAATGGTAACCAAGAAGAGCATTGCAAAATGCATTCTAAACATTTAAACAAATACTGACCTTTCATTTTGTCTCCCTCAATACACTCCTGGATGAAGCCGAGGCATTATATTCCTTGAAGAGACAGCTTGTGGAGCCAAGGGTCGAATTCCTCCAAACGTGGATGATTTTCTCTGCTAGTTTTTCGAGGGCAGTCCGGAAAAACTCAATCTCTTTCAGAATCTGCAAATTCAAAAAAATATATTATAGCATTGTTCTTGTTTTGTTCTGTCAGAGAAAGTATAAGCCATGAAATTTATCAAAAATAATCCTAAGAATGGACGAAATTTGTAAAGCTAATTATTAAAGCTGACATCCATAATGAATTTGTGTGCTTTGAACATCATAAAAACAAGGTAGATAGAGGGACTCAAATTAAAACATTCCTTTTGCCTGAAAAATTTTGTACATGTATGCAACTATTATCTGTTTCTGATAATTAAGTCCAGATTATTGATAAACCTCTACTTACCCAATACTCCGAGTCTCCAACTACAGGATGGGGAACTCCTCCACCTCAAAAGCAACATGCTCGGCACTATATTGAGCTCGGTGAGTCCTAGTGCGCCTCATGATATCTTCTATGACACCTTTATCCTGGTTGCGCCTCCTCGCAAGCACTTTTAACTCTTTTCATCTTCTCCTTGGAGATCATCCTTAAAAAGTGAATACAGAATATGTAAGAGTCTGAAACTCCATTCTTCCTATGGACAAAAAGAAATCACCTACATTTTACCTTACCAAATACGCATAATGTTATCAATTACATATAATTAGATATCAAAATGGAGATTCAGCCCACCTCATACAATGTGATTAGATGCGTTCAGATCAGAATTAAACGATTGCCCACTTATGCATGTACAAGCTTATCTGAAGATAACCTTGTACTCCACAATAGCTTTAACGGGTGAATAGGCTTCAATAGGTTTTGTGTGTATTAGCGGGAAGTGGTACATTCTAGATCATTCATACATGAGAGGAAAATAATTATTTAAAATTTCATTTTCAACTCTGAAACCTCAAATTTTTTAGCATACATAGTGAGAGTTGACAAGTCCCTGAATCAGGTAAAATAGCAAATTCAAGAAAATTAAATCTTGCTTGGATCAAATTTGTTGTCTGTTTTTTACTACTGCAACAGTGAATGTTTGACACAGTCCCACATAGGCAAGGGCCTATGAGTGACGATTGCCTAATACCACATTGATCATTGGACAGGATCACTCATAGCGGCATTATGTGTATACATCTTGGACGGTTGTACATCTCAACACTATCAAACACCACTGCACAAAATTCACCAAAATTCACTCAAAATCGGCATTTAATTTACGAATACCGACATGAAATACGATAAATTCAACTCACTGATGTTGGAAAAGATAATTCCAAAAATTAAATCCGTAATTTACGGGGTATCGAAGTCATTGTGTACATTTCTTGGTCACCGCGAGCGCTGACATCTCCCCCCCCCCCCCCCCAAAAAAAAAATTTGGTCGGCAAAAATTTGGTCACTGTCGACGCGCATACGTAAAAGTCCCGATTTTTCGTGTGCGCAATTGTAGAGATCAGTGTGCATCAGTATACATATTACCATTGAATTGGTTAGCATGGTTAGGCCTAGGCTCTACTATTTAAGGAATCGGCTTAATTCACCAATTTAACTGAACAATCCGTTTAAAGCTCCTTTTTCAGGTAATTCAGGGTCCAAGGTATACTCCGTTTGAAAATCTTGCAGCCGTATTCAAACTGTTATTAGTGTGTAAGTCAATGTGTATTCGGTTTGCACAGCAGAGTGATACTGATACGACCGTTTCTGTCTCTAAGTGAAGAGCTAATGAACGAGAGACAGAATTTTCGGTCTACATGTAGGTGTGAATATGGATGGGATGGACATTGGTGGGATTTACTTACACTTAATAACAAAAAAAAACAAAACAGAACAACGTACCTCAAGTGATTACCTCAAAGCCTTCTTTCCAGGAGAGGCCATCTTCTTTAGCATGTTTAGACTTTGCGCCAGGTGCACTGCTTCCCTTTTCCAGCCAAATAGCCCTCTTTTCTTGACTTTAGTCTCTAGAACATCCTCATCTATTCTAGGCCGGGTCGACCCTACTTTTATTTTGAGGGACTCCTTCCATGTGTCCTGTTGGATAAATGTATACCAGAAAATTTTTGTGTCCTGATGCTATTATTACTGATAATAATTTCGGTACAATAAAAATAAATTGGGAGGGAAACATGAAATTTGGTAAACAGATCAAATCAGAACTTGTCATGACAAAAAGTTACACAAAATTGAACAGATGGGACTGGGACCTTGACATACGTAAATATTGTTGCTCGATCTTGTTAAAAATTTTATTTTGTGAAATTTTGTGAAATATATATCAAAATACACATGATGTCATGCCATGACTTGATTACACAGAGGTTATATTCTACAAGACATAAAAACATATTTTACGCTTACCGTTAACGCTGAAAGCTCACCAGAGAAAGGATATCGCGCGGCTGAATTTGATTTGAATTTTGTGCGAGCAATATGCATATGCAGCTCAGAGATTGATCGGCCAATCATGGCGCACGTATTAAAGCGATACGAATATGGTATTTTTAATTTTTTTTTAAATTTCAATAATTCATGAATCAAATAATTTATATTTGAAGAAAATAGAGCTTAAAATGTGGTTATAATGAAATAAAATGCAATTCTAAAAGAAATACTGTGGCAGAAACTGTAACACTTACCCTGTTTAACTTCATGTTCAGCATTTTCGTGGGCATTTTCTGTCGATCGCTTTCATTGGCCAATGATGTTTAGACGGGCGAAGTTGACGTAGTCTTTTGGCCAAAACGTTCAAAATTGTCCTCGAAAGTACAGTTCATTTATGAGACTAAATAGTTTGCAGATGAACATGTTATTACAACAGTATGTCATAATATAACCGATTAAATATTACATTTAATAACAAACTTGAATAATTTCTAAAAAAAGGACACCAAACAAAAGACTACACGTTATAACGCAGCATACGTTTGAGACTAACAAAAGGTACAAGTTTGCACCCTCTTCAGATTTATCATTGAAATTACTCAAAAGGGTACAATATTGTACCTTTTACGTAGTTTGCTACACATTGCACCTTTTTTTGGATTTTTGCACCATTTGTGCACCTTTAATTCTTAGTGTGTATAGCCGGGCAGGCAACTATATCGAGCGCGCTTAGCTCCGCTCTCAGTCTCGCCTGATTAAAAGCACACGATCTTCTTCTCGATCTCTCCTAACCCTCAATTAGTCCACTCTCTTCCCGCCTAATATCCGACAAGGAAATTCCCATCCAGGGTCTTGCGTCTCCCTCCGTATTTTACGGATATTATGGCTGATATGATCATGTGACGTTGATCCTCTCCGTCCGTCTGTTCATCCTCCAAACACGAGAGGCTTATTATGTCGTTAATATTCTTCAAGCCTCGTAAATCTTGATCTTAATTTTGTCCAAGGAACATTTAGGTTCCACACTTCAAGCTGTAAATAAGGAGAATACCTGTCACTTCATCCTGATAATACGAAAGGCTTATTATTTCGTGAATTCTTCTACCCACGTATCAGAGCTTGAACTCAATTTTTGTCCAAGGAACATCTTCGTGAGATGCTATATAGGTTCAACACGTCAAGCTGAGAACAAGGAGATTTAGTGGCCTGATCGCCACAATTTGAATGAGTCAACGAGTGGAAGATGGTACTCCTGAAGGAGCTTGCATCACTTCAAGAA
The DNA here is from genome assembly GCA_025618425.1 of Heliocidaris tuberculata. Classification (NCBI taxonomy): domain Eukaryota; kingdom Metazoa; phylum Echinodermata; class Echinoidea; order Camarodonta; family Echinometridae; genus Heliocidaris; species Heliocidaris tuberculata. Next base: position 45,544,619 of record CM046838.1, read on the forward strand.
TAAATGGTGTGAAAATATCGTTTTGAGTGTGCTTCCCGGACTTAAAGTTCGGATAACTTCTTGAATTGGTGCTTGGAATATTTGTTTCTCAACATAATTGGATTATCGTTCATGAGATATGGATATGGAAGCGAGAGGGGATACATTATAGATCATCAAAGGTGAAAGAATATTACTCCATGCAGTAGCCCTATCCTGTACTGATTAACTTTTTTTTGTGTGGTTGGTTTTTACATCGCAGATTAGGAACATAATCTGAAATTACATTTAACATCTTAGAGATGGGAATATAAAGTACCCATCTGGAATCAACATAAAGCTCAAAATGTTCTCTTGGAAGTTGGAACTGATACGATATGCCTCATGAGATCTTCTACAACGCATGCAGATAAATGAAGTTGATATGTTTCAACAGTTCCTGATTATCCATTGTTCAAATCGAAATATTCAAGGAACTTAGAAATACGTGTATTTTCCTGACGTTATCTGTGATGCCACTGCGATAAACATGCGGAATTAATTATTTGTTTCGATTCATCTCTCCCACGCGAATTTACTGAACAATACAGAGCATTTTTGTCTTGAGTTAAAAATTTTTTTTCTGATATCGTTCGCCTGTCTTACAACTTCAGTCGAGAGTAGTGCCTGATACAGTCAACAGCATAGCAAGTTGACGAGTATATCTGACTAGCAGGAAGCGGGGAACGAGAGAGAAAGCATATTCTGGACAGACCAGGTAATTGGCATTATCTGCTGTGCTAAAATAATCTGTAGTTTTAAGTAGGTGCATGTAATCAAGTAAACTCGAGATACTTTTCTTTTAAGCTTCAAGTTAACTTTATGATAATATTTATGATACACTAAAACAAAGACTGAATCATATCTTGAGATGGATGAATAAAATATTATTTCCTGAGATTATTTCGCAGTTTTACCATAAGTTCAGCTACTATCGGTCATGTAAATTATAATTAGCGAATTTATGAGATGAAGTGTAGATAAAGCTACTCCATATAACTGCATAATATAGGAGCACCACATCTCCTGGTCTTCTATAAATGGCCCTTTTCCCTATCCTTCTAGAGCGGAATTAAAAGCAAGTATAATTTGACATAATATTAACCTGTGGAAGATGAATAGATAATGGAGAGTCGAAAAACCTCCTGAACTTCTTGTAAGTGCCCTTTCAACCCTATATAAAGCGGAATTGTGAAAGCAGTGCTTATTTTGCTTTGTGTAACTTGGTATTTCGTAGTCGGAAATATTAGTTTTTGATTTTTTAAATTTTTGTGATTTTTATTTTTAATTCGCAGGTCAGATTGGTCACACTTGATGTAAGCCGTACGCCTCTCTGAACTAGCATCGCCATCAGCTAATCGACAGGTGCAGAAATGGCGTCCTTGAAAAGAGTAACGGCGCAAAACCTGAACTGTCCTCTCTGCATGGACACCTTTGAGGAAGCCACTCTCCTTAGCTGTGGACACACATTCTGTCGCAAATGCTTGGTGAAGTACGACGAGTTCCACCCAGACCACACCGACATGCTCTGCCCACTCTGCCGTGAGGCCACACCCTTGAACGAGAAGCGAGTGGAAGGGTTGTCATCCAACGTGACCCTGAACGGACTAGTCGGGGATATCAACAGGATTTCAGTGCGCCAGACAGATGAGTCACGGCCAAGGTGTAATCTTTGCGTGCCGAAGTCGATGACCGATGACCAGGAGCAACCGATCGCCGTCTCATTCTGTCACGAGTGTGAGGGATATCTGTGCGACAGCTGCCTCTCTGGGCATACTCGCATGGTGCACGTCTTCGGCAACCACCGCACTATATCCGTGCAGGAGGTTTTGAGCGAGAAGGCCAGTGTGGAGGGTCACATCTCCAAGACCTGCTCCGAGCACAAGGCGGAACAGGTGGATTTCTACTGTCAAAACTGCGAAGAGGTCGTCTGTCACAAATGCACGGTAGTCAAACACTGCGGTAGGGACCATTCCATCAAGGATCTCGCCGAGTACGAGACGGAAACCAGACAGAAGATCGACATGCTAGTGATGAGGAGCTCGGTCCGGAGGGCGAAGATCGAGAAACACATCGGTGACATCAAGCAGGAGGAAAAACACATCCGCGTCATGCTCACCAAGATGGAGAGTGAGATCAACCGCGCTTACACCGAGAAGCAGAAACAGCTGGATGAAAACAGACGGATTTTGATGGAGGAAGTGCGGCGTATGGAGGCGGTGTACTACGGAAGACTAATCGATATGACGAAGACAGCCCGAACATTGGCGAAGAAAATATCCGTATCGAGTGAAATGATCTCGAAAGGTAAACGAAAGCCCTTGTTCGGAGAGAGTCGCGTCGCTCACAACAATCTCTATCAGGAGCTCGATCAGGTCCTCGGCGAAGAAGTGGACATGATGGCGCCTAATCGACTTAAAGACCTCACCGCCAAAACGTGCTTCGTTCCATCCGCAAGCGACGTCATCGACCTCGGACAGATCGGTGCTCATATCACCGGCTGGGCGGTAGTCAATGAAGTTGACTTACCGAGCGAAGACGCCATGAACGGTCTCGCTGCCATGTCATACGACAAAGTCGCGGTGTCTTATTTCGACGGTGGTGTCGATTCGTTCAACATCTACTCCGGGGAAAGAAAATTGTTGATTGAGAGCGACGATCGCGGCACCCACGATGTCGCTTTCCTGAGTGATGGCCGATTCGTCGCTACAAATACTCGTCGCGTCCTGAAGCTTTTCAACGCAAATCAGACGCCCACCGACGTCCGTTTTGAGACGCCCTCTGAGACAACCGGCCTAACGATGATCGACGTCGACGCCCAGGATCACATATTCGTTTCGTTCTGGGATCTCAATAAGATATTCGTCTTCTCACCTTCTGGCGGCAAACCACTTCGGGTCATCAAGACCGAGCGGATTCCTCGTCAGATCTGCACGACGTCGGCTGGCGTCATCGTCACCCAGAAACTCAGCAACATCACCGTACTCGACGAGGAAGGCAACATCCAGTGGTCGGTGACGAAGAGGAAGGGATACCTTCATCCAGCCGTCAACGACAAGGACCAGCTCTACGTCGCCTGCGTCCGACCCGCAGATCAATCTCTCTCAATCGAACATTACACTTTCGGCGGCAAACACATGGGAACGGTGCTCAAGAACGCGAAGATTGAGATCCCGTCGAGACATTGGTATTACATGACATTCTTGTCACCTTCATGTATTGCTTTCTGTACCCCTGGTAAGCTCTATGTCATTCAGAAGTCTCTGACCAGGACGAAAACTCTGACCGAGATTGTCTCTCCGACATGCTACGAGATCGAAAGCGAAATTAAGATTTGTAAACAATGATGGACATGAGTTTCTCGGATATAATTTACGGCCAAGGTGCCTTGATTGGCAAATGTTTGTATTCTGAAGGAAATGTCAACGACAAGTTCTCGAATTTATCAAGTAACTCACAAAGTAAAGCCTTTTAGAACGTAAAATGAACATACAGTGGTTCGTAAACATGCAGGTAAAAGAATGATTACAGAGATTTTAACTTGTCAATTTTCTCTCATACTGAGAATTATATTTGCTGACGACGTAAACTTCATATTCCGAGTCATGTAGAATATTCGGCATATTGTTCTCTCATACTGAGAATTATATTCAGGTTTACTGACGACGTAAACTTCATATTCCGAGTCATGTAGAATATTCGGCATATGGTTTCATTCCTATATCAAACTCTTCTATAAAATGATTGTTAATCAATACCCCAAAAGATATGTATTTGGGTATCTACGGGGGAGGGGGCAGGGAGCACGTGCCCCGGGCGGCACGTGAAGGGGACGCCAAAAAAAATTCCGAGTCATGTAGAATATTCGGCATATGGTTTCATTCCTATATCAAACTTTTCTATAAATTATTGTTAATCAATACCCCAAAAGATATGTATTTGGGTATCTACGGGGGAGGGGGCAGGGAGCACGTGCCCCGGGAGCACGTGCCCCGGGCGGCACGTGAAGGGGGCGCCAAAAAAAGCACAAAAACAAACAAACAAAAAAACAAAACAAAACAAAACAAAACAAAAAAACGCAAAAGAGAAAAATAAAGAGAAGAAAATGAAGAAAATTTTGATCATCATTTAAGGATTATGCGCCCCCAATCTGCAAATAGTCCAGCAGATTTGTACTGAAAATCAAAGGAATTGTGCACTTTTTCATAAAAGCATGAAATTTGGCATGTCGGTAGAATTTTTGATGCTGAATAATTCTGGATATGGGCCCACCTAAAATTCGAACCCTGTGGCCCACTGTGCCCATTTTTTTGCAAAACATGACCCTCTCAGGGTATTTTCCTGCATGATTGATTTAATCATATATTTGGTTGCCTGTGGATCATTCCTAAACTCTTCGTGCGTGTCGGATTCGGGGGGGGGCACTAAGGGCACGTACCCCCTCCCCGGCAAAACCCAGTCTGGCAAAAAATATGCCCAAAATGTACTTCTTGTGCCGTCGGCAGAACTATTAGACCCCCCAAAAGGCCCCCATGATAATCTTTTTTTGTCAGAGATTTTCAGGCTTTTGCCCCCCCCCCCCCCCCCCCCGCAGCAGAATCCTGGATGTGCTTCAGATTATATTCACTTTCATCATCATCCATATTTCATCTATTCATCCCTATCATAAAAATGTATGATTATTCAGCAATACCCTTACAGCAGCACATTATAGTTCATGTGTCTCATTTCATTTTCTTCCCTCCCTACATTAAGATAAGTCACGAACACTGTCAAGATTTGTCATCATCTTTCACCGTCTGTCCTTCTATCTTCCCTCTCCCTTCTCCGACCTGTCAAAACCAGAGTTCTCTGTGATGGACACCCTGTCTAGCCAACCCCTCCTTCTTACTCTCGACCTTCCCTTTCTCGGTTGTCATCCTTTTTCACTATATTTGCTTCTATTTCTCTCCCACTACCCTCTCTCATGCATCTTTCTCTTTACCATCACTCTCAACAGCTCTCTTTATAAACACCCCATCCCCTTTTCCTCACTTGCAATCTACCCCGCAATCTTCCTTTTTCTTCTCTCTGACAATTACTTCCTCTCATCTCAATCTTTCTCCCCCACCCCTCTCTCGCTCTCTGCTCCTTCCTTCCTCCGTCCCTTCCTCTCCCCCCCCCCCTCCGACTCTCTCTGTATTTCACTCAGTATCTACCTTCTTTCTCTCTCTCTCAATCTTCCTTTCTCTTTCTCTCTTCACCTTACGTCCTCTATCTGCCCTCATCCCAATCTTTCTCCCCACCCCCTCTCTGCCCCTTCCCCCTCTCCCTATTTCTCTTTTCCCTCTCACTAAATCACTATCTACATGTACATGTACCTCCCCCTCTCTCTCTCTCACTCTCAATCTTCCTTTCTCTTTCTCTCTCCCCTTACTTTCCCTATGTCTACTCATCTCAATCTTTCTCCCTCCCCAATTTCTCTCTGCTCCTTCCTCCCTCTGACCTCCCTCCATCTATCTCTCTTTCTCTCTCACTAAATCAATATCTACCCCCTTTTCTCAATCTTCCTTTTTCTTTCTCTTTCACCTTTAAATCCTCTATCTCTACTCATCTCAATCTTTCTCCTCCCACCCCCTCTCTCTCTCTCTCTCTCTCTGCCCCTTCCTCCCTCCCCCCCCCCCTCTCACTAAATCACTTTCTAAACCCTCTTCTCACTCTCAATCTTCCTTTCTCTTTCTCTTTCACCCTCACTTCTTCTATCTCTACTCATCTCAATCTTTCTCCTCCCACCCCCTCTCTCTGTCTGTGCCCCTTCCTCCCTCCCCCCTCTAACTAAATCACTTTCTAAACCCTCTTCTCACTCTCAATCTTCCTTTCTCTTTCTCTTTCACCCTCACTTCTTCTATCTCTACTCATCTCAATCTTTCTCCTCCCACCCCCCCCCCTCTCTCTCTGTCTGTGCCCCTTCCTCCCCCCCTCTCACTAAATCACTTTCTAAACCCTCTTCTCACTCTCAATCTTCCTTTCTCTTTCTCTTTCTCTTTCTTCACCCCTCTCTGCTCCTTCCTCCCTCTCTCCTCCCCTCCATCTATCTCTCTTTCTCTCTCACTCTCAATCTTCCTTTCTCTTTCTCTTTCTCTTTCACCCTTACTTCCTCTATCTCTACTCATCTCAATCTACCCCCTGCTCCTCCCTCCCTCTCTCTCCTCCCCCTCCATCTCTCTCTCTCTTTCTCTCTCACTAAATCACTATCTAGCGCCTCTTCTCACTCTCAATCTTCCTCGATTGTACTCGGTACAAATGACCTTTATCTGCGCATGCGCATGCTGTAATTACGAACTGGCTTCCTAGGATATATAGACTCAGCAAATCTATTTACACCTTGTGACTTTCAACCAAAATTTTGACGAAATTTTGATGAAAACATTGTAAATATCTAAGAATAGGAAAACAATGCATGGAGAACTTCATCTAGTTAACTTCATCCACGTATGATGATCGTTTATTATCTTGATTATGTATCTTGATTATATAGCTGAAACAAGATGAAAATAAAAGCATTTAATGCCACTTATCAATACATGTATCAAGAATATAAATGCCCACTATAGTAAACATTATATCAAAATAAGAGCATTATAATGCTTCTTAAACATGCACATACGTATATTATAAGCTTGTGCAGACTGAAAGCTTACATACTATTATTTTAAAAAGATGGCTCATATTGTTAGCATTAATGAAAATATTTTGTAGCTTTAAAAGTACCAACAATAGACAATTACTCTACATCTATTGGTATTAATTGCTGGTGAAATTGTACCTGGCGCTTTGATCTCTATCATACATAGTTTGGAATTCAAATGAAATAATATGCTTTCAAAATAGTATACAAGATTTTCTTGATATACTATAACATGAAAGTTATTGTTCACATAATAAAAAGAAAAGAAAAGAAAGATATTATTCATGATATCAATGGATAAACTACAGCTGTTACATAAGATCTGGATATTTAAAAGTGTTTTTGTAAACATAAAACCATGGAACAGAAGTGTACATCCATTATTCGGTTAATATTTCTTTTACAAACTGAATACTAACTATATATGTTACTGTATAAAGTGATGAAGCATTAGTAAAAACAAACATGTGATAAGTTTTAATACAGGATTTTGTATGGATCGGTCTACATAAGAAAAGAATGTTGCAACCTTGGAAATTTGTTTGCAATTTAGTGATATATTCCTTTTTAAAATCTGCTTACAATCAGTTGAATTTTCACACATATTCATAATATGTTTTCTGTGAGATTTCTACATTAAACTACATAGCATGACATGGGTTTTTTTGGTTCACTAAAATTCATGGATGTAAAACATTGTGGACCTGGCTAATGTAAAAAAGTCCAATGTGCAATATCATATATTAAATATTTTCCATCTATCATCAATATGTTTTTAAACAAACCTGCAATTTTTTAAAGCAGATTAAAAAAAAAATTGTATGAAGCTTGCTCTGTGAAACAAATAGAGATAAAAACTACTTAATAAAGGAAATTACTTGTGTATCTGTGAATATATTTAAGACTGAGATCAGTCACATCATTGAATTGTTTTGCAAGATGATACAATTTTTTTAAAATTCTTACTATCTCAACCCACAATATCCATAATAAACATACAAACATTAAAAGTACTGACCTTTGTGATAACTTTACACAGTCATAATTTCAGGTGCAATTATAAAATAGAAAGCTGCAGGAAATTTATTTGAATACTAAGTATAGTTCAGATGACAATCTTATAACAGAGGAAGTATAACCACAGGAGTAAATTTTCTTTTTTTCTTAAATCTGCTAATACTCCATTATATCTAAATCATACTTCACACAGTACAGGCGATCATTTACAATAATGTACTACAACTTCCCACAGTGAATTATACTGTAAATGTTTGTGAATATGCTTTAACAACCACGGGACATCAGCTGCTAACAATGGATAGACTGAAATATATTCCTTAATCGTCCAAGGGCAAAGTTCAAAATCTTGCAGTCTTGCACATTTAATTCATGGACCCCCATAAGTGTACATCTCATGCATGAGGAGAAAGATCAAAATTTGAGCAACCTGAGCATTTTCATTGCCATTAACTTGTTTTTTTGCACTAGGAATTCACGAACGGACAAAAGGAATGAAATCATCACACTGGCTACAAAAAAGCAGGTTCAAATTAATTGTTTCCTCATAAAAGAAAGGAAAAAGAAAACAAATTTGCAGTTTGGCACCTTTACTTCGGAGAACATGAATGAGGAGAAACACCAACATTGGAGCACAACTTGAGCACATTTCATCAATTCTCATTATCCTTTAAAAAAATTTCCCCCCAGAGCCTTGAGCATTTGCATCACTTTCAAATACTCAATACTTTAATTATTACTATTATTATCACTATTATTATTATTATTATTATTATCATTATTACTATTATTCAGTTTTTTTTCACACCAGGAATTCCTGAAGGGACAGAAGGTCTATGATCATCAATTGGCAATACAACGACAGGTTCAAATTCATTGTTTTCTCATTTAAAAAAATAATTTTATAATTCACAGTAATTTCTTTTCCTATGTTTGTATTTCATATGTCTAATGGGAATAATAAAAGTGGGGAAAGAAATGATTAGAATTGCCAATTTGAAGAAAAACCAATTCACCTAGCCTTTAAGGAAACTATCAAACATTTTGATATAGTTGTGAAAGTAGTTGAATTGTTAGGAATTTTATTTCAGAATTAAAAAAATAATACCCCTGCAATTTTAAAGAAAATTATTTAGAAATGGGGCAATCTATCACTATTTTCAGTAAAATTGACCTTGCCTCCCATAACCTTTTGGACAAACTATTCAAAAGCTATTGAAAATAAATGAAAAATAAAAAGTACCTTTCAAAAGATCTATGCTCTGCAAAAAAAAGGAAGAAAATGGCTGTTTATCCAACTGGTTTCTGAGATGTTAGCACTGGCTGCAGGTGTTCAACAAGCAATGAGAGATCACATGATGGACTCTTTAGCTGTCGCCTGTAGATAGATAATGAAGTATGTAGGTAAAAATAACAACAATGAATTTGTGAAAGCTACTTCTGACCTACTTTTGTGTTTGACAAAAGGAAGCAACTGTCATTTGAAATTTGTCAAAAATTAAAGGGCAATCCAACCTTGGTAATAAGATGATTTGTGTGAAAGCAGAAAAATAAGAAAAACAGGATGGTGAAAGTTTGAAAGAAATCGGACAAGGACTAAGAAAGTTATGGATGTTTGAAAAATGAGATCACTACATCTATGCGAATTTCAAATTGGCAATTTGGTGAGTCAATTGTGACATTTTTGTGGACAACTCTCCCATTTGTCGTACATAAAAATATTAATTTGCGGTTTTCTTCGAGACGCTTTTACCCTCGGGGCTGTACTCAAAATATATTGGAGATAGCATATTGTTATAGGTCTTCATGAACGAAAAGATCCTACTGAGTAATGCATTTTGAAAAAAAGTGACATTTTAGTCATTTTGTGTGTTAGAGTGAATGGGGAAGTTGTCCACAGCTACATCACAGTGACATTACCTATTCGGCCAATTTGAAATTCCATAGTGATTACAACTTTCAAAAATTCATAACTTTCTTATTGCTTGTCCGATTTCGTTCAAACTTTCACCAAACTGCTTCTCTGATTTTTCCTCTTTCTTTCAAAGCAACTTGCTATTAAGGTTGGATTTCCCTTTAAAGGAAAAAACACCAACCAACAATTTACACCTAAACCTAAACCTAAACCTAGCCTAAATCCCAATGGTAACCCTAACCCTGTATCTTTGCCGTGATAGAGCCAGGAGTAAATGGTGCCAGAGAAAATGTTGGATCACCACTCTCATACATGCACATGTACAGAAACATCAGTGTCTGAATCTGAAAGTGAGTAGCTTTCCAAGTCTAGTCGTGGGGGGTATCTTCAAGGAATGTTAAAGGGAAATCCAGCCTTAACAGCATATATTGCTTCAAAGGACAGCAGTAATATCAGAGGAGGCAAATCGGTGAAAGTTTGAACAAACTGGACAAGCAATAAAACTAAATTGTTAATTATGCGAACATTGTAATCACTATAAAGCATATGTGAATTTCCAATTGGCGGTAATGTCACTGTGATGTAGTGTTGGACAACTCTCCCATTTGTTCCAACACACAATGAATAAAATATAATTTGTCAAGATTTATGACTAGGTAGGACATTCTCTATTTTTTGAGGATCTGTTTTTTTTTTCTTTCTGACTTTTCTGTATTCACCCAATTAAACTCACCAGAAGGGGTGGACTGCCCTTTACATGTCACCTGACACGTGAGCCTTGGGCCATTCTTTGTAAAGTGAAACTTTCGGTCACACACGTGACCATCAAAAATTGCCTCATTGCCTGAATATCAGACTACATTTTATTGACTTTTTTATATTACCAGTTTCTTACATGAAAAAGATTTCCTTTTCCTTGACAAGAAAAAGTCATTAGCCGTAATGTTTTTGCAGATACATTTAAAAACACCCTTTTTTGAGTAGTCACACACGTGACCGACCCAATTTTCACCTCTAAAAGAAAAGAATGCTCACTAATTTAGGAAAAAAATTGCTTTCAAATTGTTCAGAGCAATCCTACCATACAGTAATGAAAAGTGGAAGCTTGCACTCCAAGGGAAAAACAAGAAAAGTAGGGTTGAATACCAACAAGTAAGACCCTTTTTCGGGCGAGGTCACACACGTGACTGACCTAATGTTCACCTCTGAAAGAAAATGATGTACTCTCATTTAAAATATTTACCCACCATCTGTTGGGGGTGAGATTGTTATTCAAATATCCAAAATTAGAGACTTCTACTACACGACAAATATGGGGGAAATTAGATTTACACAAACTATTTTTCAGGATTTTGGTCACACACGTGACAGAAAATGGCCCCTTATTACGGTCCCTAACATGTCGCATGCAAAAATGAAATCCAACATTACGGTAATTCTACAAGTGAGTAGATGTAGCTATCCAGGGATAGTGGTGGGTATCTTTAACTTCAAGGAGTGTTAAATTACCAGAGGAAGTTGACTCAGCCTGGATTTCTGCACATAGAGATGAAATCACTTCCCCATTTTTTTTCAAGGACATATTTCTGACAAGTCCCTAACATTTCTTGACCTTTTTCCTGCTAAGTTCAAACTATTCACATACATACACATTTCAATTCTTACAGTGCCTAGTAGTTTACAAGCACTTATCACAAATATAATTTTTTAGCAAAAATTTTCAACCAAAGTATTTTTTTTTCCATTCTTCATCTTGATTCTGTTACATTTTATCTTTCATCATGAACCAATGTTGATTTTGGGAAGAAAATCAAATTTTCCTTTACAGTTAAAAATTTTCTGACACTGGGATGCTTGAACTGCCTACAGTGCTGAAAGGGTTTAGAAGTATTCTTTAATTTCTGACTTTCTAACCTCCGATTGTATGTCATCCTTTAGCCCCTTATCTGCTCATTTTATTCTATTTTGATAGATATTGGGAAATTTCTGAGTAAAGCTGGACTAAATAATGAAACTAAATCATATAAACAGACTTGTTGCTTGCTCAGTCATTACTTTGAATTTGTAGGATCATTTGCTTAATATGAATGAACTTCTGATAATAAGAATCCTAATACTATTTTGCAAAGTAAATGCTGACCGGACTGGAGACTACAATATCATGGACCATATCCATATAACTATTTACTTCAATTTTTACTTATTTAAACATGTCATCTCAATTTCAGAACGTCAAAAATAAAATCTGCATCTACTTTGTTCTACCCTTGCAAACAATGCTTTATACGTACCTTAGTATCTGATGGCTTGCCACTCTCTCACTCACTCTCTCTTTCTCTCCTATTCAAGCTTTCATTGTTTCCCATAAAGTATCTTACCAAGTGTGCCTGGATAGTCCCTGTCCAGTCTTCTCTGGCTATTTTTGGAATGACATCGAGTAGGACCTTCTTCCCATTAGCAGCATTCATAGCAAACGTCTTCATCACCACCTCAACAGATACCTATAAGTCAGAGCGAGGGATAAATTAATTTTCTACTACAATTTGTATAACATACAATTTCAAGAACATATGCAGTAAAGGCAAGCCAAGTATCACAATAAAGAATGATCTTGTTTATCTTTTGGAATGAAAATATTGGAGAATCACTAACATGAAATTCATGAAATACGAAAATCAGACAAAAGTTACAAAATTATAAAGGAAAAAGCTAATCTATACTGCAACCACCAGGGCAATTTTCGCGTAATGTCTTTTATGCATATGTTTCATCCATAAATGAACAATCTCTCGATATGACCATTGAATAATGGGAGAACAGTATATAATACTGATGAGGCTACCCTGGGTAAACAATACATATTATTATTATCATCATCACTACCATAAGTCATTTCATATGTCGTATCAAGACATTTCTCATTTAGGCCAAAAAAAATATATTGTTTGGTTGTCCTCGAGTGACATTTTTTGAAAAAGAGGGTCGGTCGGTCGGATTTTTCTTTTTTTTTTTTTTTTTTAACACTGAGAAAATAAAGGAGGCAAAGCAAGTTTCAATATTTAACGTTTTTACATGGTATTTACATTGATTAATTATCACCCAGAAACATAAAAGAGTTGTTATTTCTCTTACACTGTTTAAGTCTTGTATATTAAACAATTTATGTAATACAAACTGTTGTTGAAATTAATTTCGCTTTTCCACGTAAGTTCTGCCGTGGTTGGGTTTTGAAAAAAAAAAAAAAAAAAAAAAAAAAAATTGGGTCGGCCCCATTTCAGAGGGTCGGTCGGTCGAGGATAACCAAACAATTTTTTTTTTGGGCCTTATGGATGAAATCATTAGAAAGATGTCATATGTCGTATGGGACACATTGCACAAAATCGCCCACTACCACGAATATACATTATAATCCCCTTCTTTTGTGGAGTTTAAAATTGCAGCTAGCTTGCTATTCATAAAATCAAATCAAAAGTACATGTAATGGGAGTACTGTAAAACCACAAACTTTGGGCACATTCAAAGTTCGCAAATTTCGTGAGTGGTTCAGATTCGCGAAAGTTTCATGCCGTGAAATTATTGAATCGTAATTGACGTAACACTAAATTTTTTTGCAAATCGCGAAAATTTCTTGCTGTGAAAGGGCTGTCATTTACAATTCGTGAAAGTTTCATGCTGCCAACGTTTCTGGTTTAATACAGTAATTAATGTCTGGGGCTATATGGTTTTCAAGATACTGTAAGACAGAAAATTTTGCAACCTATGCAGGGTTGTGATTCACTTTGGCGACATTTGCTCTTGGGACTTTGGCCTCTGGGCTATATTATAGAAAATATACAGGGTTAGGGTAAGGGCTGTGATTAGGTTCAAGACTAGGTCTTGAGTTAGGATTACACTAGTAGCAGACAGAGCTATACATACAGAGAGTTGCGACACTGGAGGTGGCTTCTGGTTGGTCAGTTATTTCATGGAGCTGCAATTAGTTCCCTCCTATAGAGAATGTACGTGTAAGGGAACTACTGGGCGCTCCACGATCCGCCATGTTTTAAACAAAGACCGTGTACGTGTAGGCTTATTATGCGCGTGTCACAACTCTCTCTTTCAACATGCTCTGGTAGCAGAAATTGGACTGGGAGCAATTGTTGACAGAGCATTTGCAGTGCAATCTTTGTCACAAGACTGTGTATGTGGTTTACATCTTCTTCACTTCACTTTACAAAGAGCTGGTAGATAAAAATCCACAGCTTTTCCTTAACTTACTGGTTCATCCGTCTCTCTCCAGCTGTCATAGTCCGTTGGCAAGGCAATGGCGGCGTAGCACAGACCCTGTTCCTTGGCGAGGACAACCTCCGGTACAGTGGTCATGTTGATCACATCTCCACCCAGGATACGGAACATCTTACTCTCAGCCCGTGACGAAAAACGGGGACCCTCGATGGTGACCACTGTTCCCTTGTCATGGCATGTCAGGCCCAAGGACTTGACGGATGCGATAAGATGCTACAGAATGGGCAATCAAAAACACTTTGAAAAAAGCAGATGTTACCAGTATTGATGAATATGCTTTTAATAAACAGATGTAATCAAATAATAATGCAATCAAACTGTGCAATCCTACATGTATGCTCTCCTTGGGAAGTACCAAAAGCAGAAAAAAAAAAAATATTTATATGAACTTACTCAACATCATTTTATTCATAAAGAGAGTCATTTCAAGGACAACTCATATGATGTTCTAGTACATCAAATACAATTTTAGGGAAATAAAATTTGTAAAAGGAAACTCTCAATATGAATGCAGAAAAGGGATAAAGTAAAACAAAGAATTATTATGAAAAAAAAATCTGTCTTTCCAATTGAATTACTAAAACCTTTCAAAATCATAGGGGCCGAAAAGGGTTGAAATCCTCCATGCATGTAAGATGGATTACTGTCCCATGCCTTACCTCTCGGGTTCTTTCGCAGAAAGGGGAATGCATGGCGATGTGAGATATGCCCTTAGGACTCCCTTCCTCTCCGCCATAGTAGGTCTGAAGCCTCTTGTAGGTCCTGTCGATGAACTGGTCTGGGACCACGATGTGGCCGGGAGCAATCTGCTCCTGGAGAGACCCACAGGCCGTCGTCACTATGAGGTGGGTACATCCCTCCTGCTTCAGGGCGGCGACATTGGCGCGGAAGTTGATGTTGGAGGGCATGATGTCATGCTTGCGTCCGTGTCTGTTCGGAGGAGATACTTGATGATGGTGAATGGAATTTCAATTTCAATTTCAATTCATTCTTAAAACACAAACATGATTTTATAAGAATGGTGTGTAATAATACATCATGTATTACATGTATAATTACTCTGGATCGAACACTATATCCTTATGCTAAATTTAAAGTGTACCAATCACCTCAAAAAATAATTTGTGTACCGCTAGAAAGTTTAAAATCAACTTCAAAGAATTTTATCTGGCATTCTATAGGTCAACAGTTTAGAAGTATGAAGGAAATAAGGGATAACATTAAGGTGCCCGATTATGTGCATAAGAATTGATGTATGCTGTAAGGTCTTAGAATCACCAAAATGATAAGAAAAGTGACTAAATCCTGCTGAGAGCCACATGCACTGCACACAGAAATGTGTATATGGGACTACACACAAATGTTCGGCCCAAATATTTCAGCTGTTTCTTATCCTATTTTGAATGTGAGAGCATTTGAAGAGCAATCCTTTTCAGGGTACATATCTACTATGCTAATCTTCTAAACTAATATAAAAAGAATGAGAAAGCTCACAAATTATTTTTTACCTTTCCCAGAACTCAATCTTCCCTTTAACCTAAGAACAACTGCAACCCTAACCCTATGTACATTGACAAAATAAAACCCAGAGCATAAGTCACCAGAACATGTGTTGGATCACCTGACTTTGACCCTGAGAGAAAATAATTTTGTTTACCTTGCCAGAAGAACACAGTCCACTCCTTCGATCTGGCCGAAGATAAGAGCATCAGAGGGCTGTAGGATTCAAACAAAATTATGAAGATCTATAGAGAAAACATGATACTATATTCACATTTGCCAAAAATGTAGTCATCAAGGAACAGAAGATGACTTCTTATATCACAACATCATCCATTTATACAGGATTTAAAAGAAATAACTCAGATTATACCTGTAAAACATGATATTATAAATATATTTGCCATAACAATAACATTAAGGAACGGAAGAAAATTCTTAGCAATATAATATACGGTATAAAAATAAGGGATTCAAAAGAAAATACTCAGATTGGAAGGTAATACATGGCAGGGATCTATATACTAGGTGTTACAAAAAACATTTCCCACTTTTGATCCTTAATAGTTCGAAAACTATATATCAGATAACACTGTCATTGATATGAGTAATAGCTGAATAGTGTACAATTTAGTTGGAGGTGTTTTGAATATGAAAGCATAAATAAGTTTCATTTACTCCATGATTAATTTTAAAGTTAGGTTCCAGATTTTGGTCAAATTTTAACCCTCTGTACAAAACTTGAACTTTACACAGGAAACAATGATGTGTATGTGAGTGTGTGCTTACAATGACCCTGAACAATGGACATGAATACCACCTTTTCAGAGCTCTGCTGACCAGGCTTCTGGTCTCTTGCTCCAAGGCACATGAATTCTTTATTAATAATTCATGATGGATTGCCCTGGGCACTGCTAGTCTGAATTCATGGTAAAGGGTAAAATGCATGCGCATGAAAAAAGTAAGCACATGTTTCCATGTGCTTGCATACACTACATTTCATCGTCATCACCATCAATATCATCGTCGTCGTCGTTATCTTCATTATTATCATCATCATCATCACTGTCACTATCATGATCATCATCATTATTAGCAGCAGCAGCATTATCATCACCATCATAACCATCATCATCCTCATCATCATTGTTATCATTATCATCACAATCGTTATCATCATCATAATCATCACTATCATTGTCATCATCATTATCATCACTATCATTGTCATCATCATTATCATCATCACTATCATCTTTGTCATCATCATTATCATCATCATCATCATCAAGGACAACATCAATATTCCTATCCTTTGAATGACTTACATCACTTCGCATTACTTTGATTGCTTCAAAATCCATTAAAATGACATCTCAGTGAAATGACTTTACAAAGTTAATGCCAGAGGATGAATAAAGACTAGCTGTGATAGTGGAATTCCTCATTAATAAATAATAAAGCATTCAAACCCTGGCCATTGTCCAGGACCATTGTCTGGGTGTTAACCACACACTCCCATACACACAAATTGACTCCTGTGCAAAGTTAAAGTTTTGTACAGAGGGTTGAAAATAGAGCAAAATCTGAACCCTAACTTAAAAATTAATCTTGAATTTAATGAAACTGATTTATGCTTTCATTTTTAAATTACCTCCAACAAAATTGTACACTATTCAGCTATTGCTCATATCAATGTCAGTGTTATCTGATATATAGTTTTTGAACTGTTAAGGATCAAAAGTGGGAAATGTTTTTTGTAACACCTAGTAGTTGCTACAAGATTGACATCAAGGATTGGACCTCACTGATTAAATTCCTGTAGTTATGAATCAAATTACTTTTGAAAAACACGTCAGCCTACAGTAGGAATAACAAGTTAAAACCAGGACATCAAGGATTGGACCTCACTGATTAAATTCCTGTAGTTATGAATCAAATTACTTTTGAAAAACACGTCAGCCTACAGTAGGAATAACAAGTTAAAACCAGGATATATAACCTAGAAAAAATATAAATTCATAATCATAACTGTTGCTAGGTATGTTTTATGTCTAAATGAATTTAGTAAGTCTCTTAACTTCTGATTGCAAAGCTATTTTACGATATGGGTCCTTCATATCTGATCAATTAGCATGAAAAACGACGTGCTACCATAATAAACTTGAAAATCACATGTTACGTCTTATAGGCTATAATAATTACAAGGGTGCTTTTTGTGTTAAAACAAATAATTGGGCGATCTTCGTAAATGATTTCTATAAAGATTTCTTTGGTGAACTAAAATCCGACGAGGGAACTGTAATATGACACGGTAGGCCAGCCATAGTCAACGGCATATTCTCTGGTTTTCAGACCCATATCAGTGTAAACATAGATTATATCAACGATTTTTAAAATGAATACTTTGAAATATACTTGTTTAAACTTATAATATGAATATTTTTGTAATTTCCATATCATACTCAAGCCCAAAAACATTATGTAAAACATTCAAAGCATATTATTATTACAATGAAAATATATGGGTTTATTTTTATAAACTATCAAATCACGACATCCGGGGGGTACCTATCCAACGTAAAACTGGCTCACCGATCATGAAATAAATCACTCATATTTTTCATTTTACAAGCGAATCCATCATGTAATTTACATAATTTAAAAATGATTTGGCTTCTATTATACCCTTCTACATTTTCTATTTTCTTTTATTCCCTAATTCATTCAAATATTTGCAGTTGAGTTAAATTTAGCTTTTAAAAATATAGTGTAATTGCAACCAAGGCTACGTGTCGGCTCCTATTCTCGCCGATAGTATCGATATCACGAGATGTCTAGATAGTTAGCTCTTCGTGAAACAGTTTAGGAAGATCATGGACATCTCCGTAGTTGGCGGATAAAGTTATGACTGTCTTGTCGTTGGTTTCGAGAAACAGGCCCCAGGTCTATTAGAGTGAAAAGGTTAGTGTCTTGTACTGTACCTTTCCATAGGGCGTGTCCACAAACTTTTCTTGTCTAGAATGAAGAATATCAGGATCATCCAGCCCTGAGCCTCCAATGATACCAATCTGAGGGCAAAGTAATAATAATAACAAATTAATAATACTCAGTTCTCGTATAGCGTATATCACATATTTATCAATGTCTCTACACGCTTTCCAAGAGGTTCGGATTATTACCCTGGCTCAGCCTAGCTGCCCTAATGAAGGCGCAGAAACTTCCATGAAAAAATTCTTACAGGTACCCATTTACTTCAGAGAGATCGAGAGTGGTGGCTTGCCAAAGGACGTTAGTGCCGGGCTGGGATTAGAACCCTGTACCTTGTGATCTACATACAGTCCCTTGACTTATCCACTAGACCACAACACCTCTACAAATCATAGTATTAAAGAATATTATGAAGCATATCTGCAGTGTTGATATTCGATGAACCATACAGTTGTATCTAGATTACAATCAATGATGATATTTACACATAATTTTTTTCTCTCTCTCTTACTGCCAAATCCAAGACTTTGACTGATAGTATTGCCTTTAAAACTGAGAAGTAAGATTTTCTCCATTCAAACTTCCTATTCCTTAATTGCATTACTTCCTTGTACAATATATAGTCTGGAAATGCATACATAACTCTATTGTCAATCACTGATCCTACAGGTAGTACATTATATAGTCTGGAAAGGCATATATAACTCAATTGTCAATCACTTATCCTACAGGTAGTACTTTGTACAATCAAAGCCATAAAGGGGAAGTCCTACATGTATACTTGCCAACATTTGGAATTCAGAAAACTGAGTTCACGCACATATTGATATTGGCAGGGGGTCCAGGGAGTGTCACTGCCGCCGGCGGTGGGGGTAGAGCTCCCTGGAGTAAGGGGTCCAGCGGCCTGCCTCAGGGCCCCTGGCTGACACTGTTCCGCTCATGGTTGCTTTTATCTTGACAGATTTTCACCCGAAATCAAACCAAATCACAAATCATGTACGACTACTGTACTGGATTCAATTAATTGGTATTAGACCCTAATACTATTTTCCCCAAAATCTGTACGTTCAGTTTTTTATGGCTCTAAAAACTTCAAAAACTGAATGGTTCAGTTAAAAACTGTATGGTTGGCATGTATGAAGTCCACCTGGCATCAAGAGGGGTTTAATTAAAAGCAGAAAAATGTGAGAAATTTCCTCAGTAAAAGTTTGAGGAAAACCCGATATTAAAGGAAAAGAAAGAATAATGTATTTTTTTAAATAATGTTTTACTAATTTCAGTCAAGATATGTACAGGTTAATCAGAACAACAATAAAAAGAACAAAAAAAAAAAGAAAAGAAAAAAGATATATGCATGACTCAACAATATATGGCATCACAACAACTTGGCAACTTGTTGATTTCTGCCGTGTCTTGTGAGCAACTCTCCATTTGTTTGCCACTAAAAATAAATCTTAAATTTCAACAATCCTCTTCAGAAAATATTTCATCATCCTGTGCTGTAGAATGCTATTGAACACATGTTTTACAATTTACATGCCCTCTCCGTAAAATATGTCTCTTCTTCATCAAAAACCAACCCTGATTTTTCCCCTCAAATGCAATCCATCCTAAAGTCATCTTCAGTAAACTTCCATCAAAACCACTAACATTAACTTCTAGCCTAGCCACGGCCGGCACTCCAACTAAACATGTACCTAGCAGATCGTCAACCTTGTCATAAGAGAAATACTGAGAGAGTGAGAAAACATTAAGGAGACCATTTGGCCTTTTGGCAAAAGTTTTTGGTGTGAATAGACCCACAACAAAAGCGAAAGACAACAAAAGAAAAAAAAGGGAAAAAAGGAAAAAAAGAGGAAAAATTCTAAAAGTTCCTAGTACAAAACAAATGGAAGGCTGCTTAATTGCAAAGGAAATCACAGAAATTAGAATTGTCCATTTGTGTTTGCTGGATTACAGATATGGATATTCACAACTTTCTCATCCTTTTATCCATTTGTCCTCAACTTTCACTGGTCTGTTTTTCAATTTTATTATGCTTTTACACTCATAGGCCCTTGCCTATGTGGGACTGTGTCAAACATTCACTGTTGCAGTAGTCAAAAACAGACAACAAAATTGCTCTAAGCATGATTTAATTTTCTTAAATTTGCTAGATTACTTGATTCAGGGACTCTTCAACTCTTACTATGCTACAAATTTGAGGTTTCAGAGTTGAAAGTGAAATTTTAAATTTATTATTTTCCTCTCATGTATGATTTAGAATGGACTAAAGCTTGCTAACACAAAAAAAAATATTGAAGTCTGTTCACCCGTAAAAGCCAATGTGGAGTACAAGCATGATAAGTGGTGATGTAAGTTAGTTTTCTGAAGGTTACTTAAGGTTGAGTTCTGGACGCAAGTAGGCACGGCTGGGGGTAGCCCAACCAGACAAGGACACATAGACTTTCATTGCGACACCCCTCAATGTCGCTAAAAACAATGTACAAAAGTAATTTAAAATGTATGTTAAACTTCCAATTTTACGTTATACTCACATGAAATCGATTGCTTGGATGGATTTGTTGGTTATCTAAATTTAACTTAATGAATGCAATCAATCAATAGTTTATTTACATACAAGTTTAATTTTCAGATGAAAAATATATGTAATTTCAGCGAAAAGCATGTAGTCGCACTTTTGCAGTCGCGGTTCGCAACGCTAGAGAATGGGCAGCTTGTACAGCGCCCGGGTACAGCGCTGTGTATAGTTAGGTTGGGGGGGGGGGAGCTGCTCTGTATTTGAATTTAGTTATTACTATTAGTAATAGTCACTAAAAAGTAATACTATTAGTACTCAAATATCAAAAAGACAAGGCATTTCTTCTCATTACTAGTAGTATTCTCCTTCTTCTTCTCCCTCTCTGCCTCTCCTCCATTAACTCCAGCCCAGGCCCAGGTACAGGCCAGGGCGCCTGGGAGCGATGGAGTTAATAGTACTCCTCCATAATATTATTACTAATACTGTTATATTAGCCATAGTAGACTATTCCATTTCCAGTTTACAATTATTGTTCCAGTTTACAATTATTGTCCCACTAATTCATTTCAGTGTTTGTGCTGTGTGAGTGGCTTTCAACAAATAAATTTTGTGATCAAAATCACATGACACGACTTGTCCATAGCCATCAACATATTTATCTAAATTATTCTTACCTTCACAGCACTCATTTTAATGTAAAAAGGCCTCTAAACTTTAGATGCAGTGTCCCTTAACTAAGCTTTAGAGCTTCGGTCATTCCCCGGCGCGGCCCCTTAATGCCCCTTGCTTGAACTAGGCCTACGTGCTACACGTGTTTAGGCGAGTCGCGTATGACGTCATCAGCCGGCGCTCACGGAGAGCGAATTTGATTGGTCAATAGCTTGAAGAGATCAAGAAAGGAATGAGTCCCATTGGCCAACGTTTTAAATGTCCTATGTTTACGTGCCTAAATTATAGCAGCTGAGACTTTCGACTATACACTGTCTGAGCTGAGAGCTAGCCTAGACAACTTACGAATTTTTCGATTTCGAGGGTAAGAATGAGGTCTAAGATGAATTTAAGCAGTATTGTGATATGAACATATTGTGTGAAAACTAACACTTTTATGGAGATCTCGGCATTATCGTGAAATCTGTCACCGGTCCATTCACTGCCGTTTATTTCGTCAGTGCTGGTGATCATTCCACTCCCATAGACTTTGTACACAATGCGAACGCACAAGCGGGAAGAGAGGTGACAGATTTCACGATTAGGCCGAGATCTCTAGAAGTTTTTCTTTCTCTTACTTTTTTTGTTTGTTTTCGCGATCGCTCGCCGTGCACGCTCAGCTAGGCCGTCAGCTCTACCTAGTCGTCCCCATCTCGCCTACGCACCTGCCCACTCGGCTCTGCTGGCGCTGGCTGAGCTGAGAGTGAGAGTGAGACAACTGATCTTGTTTAGACTTTGTCTTTGTATCTGTGTTAGTGTTACGAGAATCTCATCTACATATTTGGCCATTAATCCAGGGTATGGTAATTAGCGCCAGGCCGGAGCTTCATCATGTTGTGACAGACATGTCATGAGTGCACGCTACTGTTGTAACGATGGGCATGATGGGGTGCAGCGTTAGAGCGTTAGAGCGAAAAGAGACCACTGATGCCCCCAGAGTGGACCCAAAAAGAGTCTTAATTGAGTTTAAAGTTGCCATAACCTTATTTCCCAAAAGTGCAATGAGTTTGGATGAGTTAATGGATTTATTGTTCCGAATCTTATTATTCCCAAATTACTTAAAATGTAGAATTGCTAGTATAGTCTCTATATGACAGAGCTAAAAAGCCTTAAATAAAAAAAATATTGTTTTTGAATATAATCAGCATACGATAAAACATATTAGGATTGAAAACGCAAAAATGATTTTATTGATCCGTTATTCTCAGGTTTTGGGCCCCCTTAATACTTTTCCAGTTTCCATCTAGCTCTCTCCCTCTCTTTCTCTTTCTCACATAGGTTTTGTGACGGTGCAATATGGAATCTCCTGAGTTAGCCTGCACAGTTGCCATTGAGAAGTTGGATGCGAGTGGTGAAGTCACCAAACGAACGCTGTGCAGGAACGGTATTCTCATCTTAGGCAGAAATGAGTTCAAGGATATTCTTTTGAAAGTCATTACAGGTATGTTGATTTTGGCTGGAAAAAATACCATAAAAACTCTCTTTTAAAATTTTTTTCTTCCAACTTTCTATTGACAATTCAGATTAGTTGTTTTTGAGTGTAGAATGTAAGATAATGAATCCAAATAACTCTGGATAAATGGAAATTCAGTTGAAAGAAAATTGTCTCCGAACAGTTTCATACTGTTTCCCAAAATACATAATTGTGATTTTTTTTTTTTTTCAAGTTTAAAATTAAAAAAAGATTAAGCTTTTAAAATCGAAAGAAATGTAGTGTGGTGTAGCAAATTAAAATTGAAAATAAATTAACATAGAGAATCATCTTATGAAAATGACATTACTGTAATGTCACCAGTCTTGGCACACCATTATAATACAGCTTCATTGCTGCAACTGCCCTAGTCTCTGCAGAGCAAAATGAACGGATGCGATTAGCTGGCAGATATTGTACCACAATAAATAAAGAACAACTGTGCGGCGTTTCGCTCGCTGCCGATCGCGCAAAGAATGACGGCAGGCAAAGTTCATTTCCAAAGAAAATTATCCACGGGGCTTTTTTATGTTCTGCTAATTTGTTGTAAAACGAGAACTTCCGCTTTAGCAGACTGAAACAAAATAAATAATATGTACCATATTTTCTGTTTTCGAAGTAACAGAGGTTAAGTTCCATAGATGTTGGCCAGACAAATTTTTTGCATGAAAAAATACTTTGGAAATAAATTATCTTTTTTGAAAGTTAGCTGTCTTGCCGAGAATGCTATGCTCCAGTCTTGATGCGCTATATTCTTACAACACACAAATCATGATGTAGGCAGCCCAACAAGCGCATTTTACAGTGCACATGCGCAAACCCACAAGGACAATGCGATAGCCAGATAGCTTCCTGCGTATAGTTTTGTAGCGCGCCGTGTACTAAGTGAATACTTTATACAACAGAGTGATTTATCTTCGATTAATCCTTCCTTCGAAAATAATATTGCGAAGGGTGCGGCACCACTGGTGCAATGTGCGGCGACACTGGGGCAGCAAAAGCCCCGCAGAAGCGCCGCAGTAGCGTTTGCGCCGTTGAAGCAAGATGCTTAATTCACAAGCATTTTCGGCATCGAATGGTGGGTGATTCTTCAACAAACATGGTAATTTCTGAAAATTATTAATCCAAAACTGTCAAACCCCTCCACCACAGGTGACATTACGGTACATGTAGAATGAATGAACAGTTTTGCAGTGAGAATGAAAATTACACCAATGTACCACTTCCGTCATTCACATTTACACTCTAAATTAATGCAAATTTGATTTTGAATATAATCATTGGATTATTTAGGATCAGTTTATCAAACTTGATAAGATGTAACTGGATAAATTTTGCTGAATTTGATAACTTTACAGGTAAGACTTCCTCAACCTTGGTGATGCAGGATGTGGTCGTCCACCGTCGTTTCGCCAGTGATGGCAAGGCCTGCATCAGACTCCCCAAGAAAAGCCTTCAGGTCATGATCTCCAACTGCCCTCCACACCAGCTCAAGTCCTTCCTCAAGAGCTTGGCTGTCAAGATGGAGTGCAGGAAATCAGATAAGGTTGGTCCAACTCCCTTGATCAAGGTGCTGCAGATAGATTTATCATTAGGCCCAATTACTCAAACTAATAAGTTATAATTCGATTGAAAACACCAATGTTTGAATCTCAATTACTGCTTCAAATTGCCTCATTGGGCATATAATTGGCTAGGACAGAGTAATTATAGCTGCAAAAACTCAGAAACTTTTGCAAGTTAATATCTTGTCATAAATTTTGCTCATAGTCCCTGCTCATGCTGCTAATAAAGTAAATGAATAACAACTACAACACAGAATTTCACAATTTGTGAAATTGTCTTTCAGCAATAATGTTTACAAGTAACGAAATTGTCATGTTGTTGAAGTTCCTGGTTTTATGGTGATTACTAATATAATTATCATTAATTATTCGGTGTCACATGTGGGGGAAAATGAACTTAATCACTATAACCTATGGGTGGCTCCTCCTGCCTTGTGCGGCTTTCATATCTATGTACCCCAGTAAACGTTTTAACGAAAGTGTCAATAATTTGTTTGAGAATGTATTTATTCATTTTCATTCCAGTGAATTTTTCATCACCAAAACTTAAACTTATCTTTACATCTAAAGCGCTTATTTTCTTTCTTTTCTCAGGTCGTCAGTGATAGAGCACGTCTGCTCTCGGAGCTTCCCCAGCAGTTCACAGAGATCAGCCCCATGAACCAGGGTGACGTGGACACGCTCAACAACCAGAGGGCCAAGCTAGCTGAGGCTAAGGGCACCTCCACCACCCCTGCAGCTAGAGCCAAGAAGAGAGGCAGGAAAGGGATGGAAAATCAAGCTGAACAGGTGAGCTCATCAAAGGATTTATCTGGAAATTGTCAGTTTGCAGAGCTCTAGTTAACTCCTTCCATGTTGTGGGCAGCAAATGCTGCCCTACAATTGAAGTGTTGAACAATATGTTTGGACCAAGAAAGTCGTCAGACAAAGCAGAAAAAGTTACTTCTATCATCAACTTTATACCCAGGGAAGATATTTTATGCCCACTTTATCAATGAAACAAAGTATTTTAAATCAAAATATCACTATTGAAAGTGCAAAAACATGATGTCCCGAAAGGGATAAAAACTTCCATAGATTTCAGTATTTTTGTTGTTTTGCCTTGTTTTAAGTTAGCTACAGCAATGAACTTGTATTATTGTAGGTTCGTTTATTGACTTTTTTTCTCACAACACTCCTCTGCTTTTATGTTTCAAATCAGTTAAATGTTATATCATGTAATTACTTATTAACCATTTGTACCCTTTTGTTTGTGGATGAAATAAATTTTGACCTTTGAATCTTTCTCTCCTTGTACCACCCTATCAAAAGGAGGCCCCTCGCAAGAAGCTTCACCTCAACACTCTGAAGAAGACACCTCCTCTTTCTAACGAACAAAAGAGGGTCCTCAACGCTGTCCTGTCTGGGCAGAGCATCTTCTTCACTGGAAGCGCAGGCACGGGAAAGTCTTTCTTGCTCAGGCACATCATCAGTGCCCTCCCACCGGACTCTACCTTTGCCACTGCAAGCACGGGGGTGGCAGCTTGCCACATTGGAGGGACGACTTTGCATCAGTTTGCAGGTTTGTAGACAAAGGACTCTGTGGGGCGCAAGATTCTTGTTGCACTTGATCTAAATTGAGTGCCACTTATTTTACATTTCTACAAATTGGGTAAATGAACTTTGATAAAATAATTGTATTCAATTGCAAATCAATGTTTCATTGTTAAACTTGGCATGATAGATATATCTTCCAATGGAATGAATTGTGTGACGTGGTATAGTCATGCATTGTATTTCCGAACAGCATTGTATTACCGAACGCGTACAGTTAAGCGCCTAAAATGGCTTTCACTATTTGACACACAGAACACAGGGCATATCGGGGTAGGTTGTGTCTTTTTCCCATAGGTTTCACATGTTCGGTAATTCAATACCTTTTTCAAGGGATCAAAACGCCGCGTCGTTGGGAAGGGGTTCGCTTGGAAGGGAATATCGTATTAAATCTACATTGTCTTTTTCAAATTCCATCAACTTCTTTTTCTGTAGGACTTTAAGCATTCATTATGTAAGTTTGACAGATATTCATTCGATATTTTATTTGCTATCGTTGATTTTCTGAAAAGTGTTCGGAAATAGGATCCACTACCATACATAAGGCATACATACCAGTATTATTGTTGAGATAAACTCTCTATCTTTATCCAGGTCAAGCAATCTTGATTGTTTTGCACTTTGGTCAGAATCTGTTATAAGAGTATGTATTTTTTCTTGTAAATTGTTTTATTGTGTGAAAAATGCAATGTGTTTTTGACCAATTACAGCCCATTTTTCCAAATTGATTGTAATCTCATCCCATCATCATTTATCAGAGTTGCTGATTTCATCCCAACATCTCCATACATTTACCTGCTAACCTTTCCTATTTAGGAGGAACGATTCCTATTTTTTGGCCTTCAAACTAATGTTATGAGCCGTAGATTCCTCTCCTTTTATGAAAACTTCTGTGTGAAAATGTACAGACTACACGGTATTCCCAATTTTGCCTTGCAGAATTCTTTTTTTTTCCCCCTATGTAAGGTTTGCAGGTATGCATCTCCATAATGTGCATGACTTGTGTAAGTGAAGGTAGTGGTTTAGACACTGTTGTACAGTATTTCATACTTCTTTTCTTGTTACACCCTTCCATATTTCCATGTGTTATCACTCTGTAGGTATAGGCTCAGGCACAGGGCAGCTTCCGCAGCTCATTGAACTTGCATCAAGGCCAACCAGAAGGCAACAATGGCGTAAATGCAAGCATCTGATTGTGGATGAGATCTCTATGATTGATGGGGATTTCTTCACAAAACTTGAGGTATTTGATACTGATCAAGTGATGGGTAACCTGTGAACATGGTGATGAAATTGTCTCATGAGGGGCAATCATGATTAGTACAGCTTGGATGCCAAAAGAAAAGGCCAAAATATTCAGGATGGTATTCTGAAAGCTATGCTATCTTTTATGTTAGAGGTACATGTACTATAATTGTCATAAAAATTATAAATCAAGAGAAGTAACTGGTTAATTTCTGTGCATAGCTTGCTGCGTGAGAGGCATCTGTGCAAGCACCAATGATAGATATTAATTACGTTCAATTTCACTTTGTTATGACAATATACCTCACAATATTCATAAAAGAGTACATAGTTTTCTTCATAATTTCATGATTTAACAAAGCATTGTGATTATGTCATTGTAACAAAAAAATTAAATGCATCAAACTATTTAAAGGAATTTTAGAGTCCAACGAAACCTCTGAGATGATGTGAGAATGTTTTTACAAACTTAAAGCTCATATACAGTCTCGGCAGCAAAAATCATACTGGCAAGAAACTTATCTAACATAGTCACATACTATTCTCCTTTTATCATAAGACACATGTACGAGATTATTTAACATTCCATTCACGATTTCGAACAAATTTTAGTGTAAATATCTGTAAGAAACGCTTGGTAACGGCTTTTCACTGACTCACGCTGAGACCATATCCACCCGAAGGTTCCCCACACAATAAACCCAGCGCTTCGCACTATGTGTAGCATATTCTATAACACACAGCAATCCTCATGTGAGTAATGTGTGCGGCCGTTGTTCGAATTTACATCCCCTCTTTTTTGGGCCAGGGATTTTTATTCATTTCACCTCTAATTCGATAAATATTTCACTTGAGGAGGAAAAAACTTCACAGCATCTTAGTTATGTCAGTACCCTGCTATTTATTAAGTAAAATCAAAGAAATCTCACGAAAAGTTTTTGAGGGCTTCCCAAAACTATCTAATACCTTTAAGAATTTTGCATTTCTTTATTTATAAATTAGGGAAGACATATTCTGCTTTGGAAGAGCAGTACAACAGAATAAGAATTTATTCTCCTTATATTTTCTCAGGCCGTGGCACGAGTGATCAAGCGCTGTAATGAGCCATTTGGTGGAATCCAGCTCATCCTCTGTGGAGACTTCTTACAGCTACCACCGGTCGTCAAAAAGGGAGAGAAACAGAAGTTCTGCTTCCAGGTAATAAAGTCTGCATTTCTTTTGTTTGTTTGTTTTTTTTCCTTTCTGGCCCTGTAATACCAAAGATTTTGTTGTTTATACATTTGTATCCAATAAATACATTTTATATTTTATACAGAGTTCTCAATAGCTAGTGCATAACACCCTCGGTGCCAATACCAAGCATGTGAGATTAAAAAAACCCAAAATACTAAGGAAAAATTCTCTCTGAAAAGGTTACCAACAAGGGTAATAACTCTCTCACTACATACTTTCAGCCTACAAAATTACTTTGATCCTCCCAAATCACTCCCCTGGGATGTGATGCAAGACCATGTTCCCTCAGTTAGGACTGATTAGGAATAATTTAGGAATAATTTCCTACCAAAATGTTCCGATGTACAAATGTTTATTTCAGTTCAATAATATAAATGTCAATCATTTGATTCATCCAGTCCCCAGCTTGGCATCGATGTATCCAGATAAACTTTGAACTCATGGAAGTAAAACGCCAGAAGGACCCAGCGTTCATCAATATCTTACAGAAGATCAGAGTCGGACGGTAAGCAATTTAAAGATTTGAAGATGCCTTTTCGAGGATTTGTTACCCCCTCCCCAGATAATATCTGAGAGACATTCTGAGAGAGAGAGAGAAATGGGGAGAGAGATTGGATTGAATACAGATTAGGCTATTGTTTTACATGAAATATTCAATGAGACAGTCAGTGTATGTTTTAACTCTCAAATTGTGCAGGGTGTAGAGTGCAGAGATACATGTACGTGTAGCAAGAAAACTTCACTTTGTATTTTTGGCAGACTGCATCAAATTGTCCTGCTGCATAGCCTAAGAACGCGGGCTCCAAAACTTTTTTTTTCTACGTTGTGATGTACAATTGATTGGGCCATTTCTAGATGAGAGTTCTGTTGAAAATCTTGATGACTGCGAAAATACTAAAAGGTTCTTTAAAAATGCCATATGAGAACGGATAATGTATTGATTATATTTGTTCAGTTCACATCTGATGCAGTTGTCCTGCTGAAGTGACTGTTTAACAAGTATATCCAAGCATTTGTGTGGACATGAAAGGCACCCATGCTACAAGAATGTGCATAGTCTTGAAGAGAGTATAGATCAACTCAATATTTAAAACAGAGATTTATAGGAACATATTATTACATTAATTTTATTTTGTGAGTCTCGTGAAGAGACTAATTGAGAACCCGCCCCGCGCATGCGCACTCATTACGCCTTCATCGCCATGTTGAGAGAGTAACTCTCTCTTGCACTCGGAAGAATTACACTTATTTCTTCGGAATTCAAGCGATCTCATCCCGATCTTTTGTATTTCATTTCGGATTTTGACTACCTTGTTTCAGTCTGGAACAAGTTTTTTATGAACTTTGAGCTCCAGAAAGCCTCTACGAAAGTTCGATTTTCGCCATGAATCAGAGCGAAAATTCCGCCGCAGTGGCAAAGCCAGCGGGAAAAGCAACGGAGTCTGCGCCGCTCCCAGCGGTCCACGATCAGTCGCATCATGGGTCTAAGCACCCCGCGACCGCTACTAGCAGTCACACGCCGCATGAATCTAAAGATTCCAAGGCGAAGCCGAAGACTGGTGGGAAGAAAAAGCCTTCAAGTTCAAGGTCAGGATCAAGCGCTAACACCACTTCTGATTCAAAAGCGGAGTCTAGTTCCACTTCCAGTGGAAATGGAAATCAAAAGTCAAAGTCAAAGACTGATCAAGTGGAATACGGTGCCCGACTTTCCAAACTGGAATCTATGTTAGCGCAGGTGATTGAAGCGCTTCCCTCTCGCGCTCACCCTCGGCACCAGGGGTCTATCCCTGGCCCATCTACAGCCACAGAACTAGGGGAAGTTGATGGTTCGCTACCCCTTGACTATGACTCTTACGAGTATGAATACCCAACCTGCGCACAGCCAGGAGATGATGGAGATTCTTATAATGGATCTGGAGGCGAGCCTTTGGTGGCGGTGCCTGATTTTGAAACTGAGCAACAGTCTAACACTGGTCCTGATATCGCCATCCCTGCATTAGCTGTGAAGTTTGCGGCTCGGGCAGACGTGGGCTCACCACTGGATGATAATGTAGCAAGCTCTACATCTTACATGATTAACCACAAGCTCGAGGAAAAAATGCTGGAAGAGACAACAGCTAAATACTTGCCCCCTAACAACTGCCCCTTCCTCGATGCACCGAAGGTTAATCCTGTTATTTGGGATAATCTGACTCCCTCCACCAGAAGCCGAGATCTTAAGTTGGCTCGCGTGCAGAAGCTTCTCGCCCGTGGATTGACAGCCTTTGGTCACACTTTGTCTTCTGCTGCCATGAGTGAAAACCAGCAAAATGCCTTGGCACTGCTTGCCAGTGCAAACTTTGAAATGAATGCACTACGGAAGGAATTCATCAAACCTGAGATGAACTCAGCTTACTCCCATTTGTGCAAACCTTCAGCGCAGGTTACTAAATTCCTCTTCGGGGATGACCTGGGAAAGCGAGTTAAAGACCTCAAGGAAGAACAGAAAGCTGCAAGCGGGGTAGTGAAGTCTGATCAGGGCAGGAGTCGGGCTCGAACCGGCTCTACTTATCACCCATACAAGTCAAATGAGACTTTTCGTTCACGACAGTACAAATCAGCCGGCTGGTCATCAGCGTCTGGCAGCCGACCACACCCCGGGGCATCTCGTCGGCCTTTTTTAGACAAGACAGGCCCCTCCAGGGGACGCAGGCCAGTACAAGCACAGAGACTGCCAGCAGCGTCACAGGGACGTTACCAGCCTCCACCACAGAGAAAATAGCTGCCAACATACCCCAAGCGGTAGGTAGCCTTTCAAACTTAGCATTCCTTTCTAATTTCACACCTCTAAACATTGATATAACTGTTGATGCGTCGCCTGTTGGAGGTCGAGTGAGGCAGCATTCCCAAGAATGGGAAAAAATTACCTCTGATCAAGTTATTCTTGAAGCAGTAAAAGGGTACAAGATAGAATTTGACCCAAACTTACCCCGCCCTACTAGGTCTAGGGCAGGTCGACAGTACAAACGAAATGCTTCAGAATCCATAAAAATTCAGGCAGAAATTGAAAACCTTTTGCACAAGGATGTAATAGAACTTGTACCATCATCATACACCGATGGTTTTGTGTCAAACATTTTCACAACACCTAAGAAAAATGGGGGTGTCAGACTTATCCTTGACCTGTCTGACCTAAACCAAAGTGTTGTTAAACAACATTTTAAGATGGACAACATCCATACAGTGGCATGCCTCTTAACTCCTAATTGTTACATGGCCTCAGTCGACCTCCAAGACGCATATTACTCTATCTGTATACACCCTACATTCCGAAAATACTTGCAATTCACCTGGCAAAATCGGCACTGGCAATTTAAGGCCCTTCCTAACGGACTTAGCTCCGCTCCGCGGTTGTTCACTAAGATGCTTAAACCCATCTTTGCCACCCTTCGGGAGGCAGGTCACATCGTCTTAGGTTATTTGGACGATACAATTATCGTGGGAGAAAGTGAAAGCCAGGTTAAGGCTACAATCAAAGCTACCACGCAAGTATTTTCAGATTTGGGTTTCAAAGTTCACCCCAGTAAGTCTGTTTTGAGACCAGTACAAGAAATCCAATTTTTGGGCTTCATTATCAACACTACAGATATGACAATCAAACTTCCATCAGAAAAAATTCAAAAAATACAAATGGAATGTGAGATTTTGCTCTCCCGACCTCACTCCACAATTAGGCAAGTCGCCCATGTCATAGGCTTATTGATTTCAACCTTCCCAGCAGTTCAATATGGCCCACTGTTTTATAGGAATCTTGAGAAGTGCAAAATCAGAGCACTGAGAATTAACAGTGGACATTTTGACAGAAGTATGATACTTTCGAATAAAGCCAAAGAGGAATTGCAATGGTGGATAAGTCATATCCAAGATGCAGTCTCCCCCATCATCAGAGAGAATCCCTCACATGAAATAAGAACTGATGCCAGTGGCAGTGGATGGGGTGCCACAGATTTGCAAAGCTCCACTGGGGGCAGATGGAATGAAGTGGAGTTAGAGAGGGCAAAAAGCAATGAAATCAACTATTTGGAGACTATGGCCATTAGCTTTGGTCTGAAATCATTCCACACCCACACAAGGAATACACATATCCTTATCAGATCTGACAATTCTACAGCAGTGTCATACATTAACAACATGGGAGGCATCAAATCTCCCTCTTGTAATCAAGCAGCTTCAGACATTTGGAAGTGGTGCATAGAAAGAAGCATTTGGATCAGTGCAGCATACCTCCCCGGCATCCAAAACACAGAAGCTGATCATGAATCTCGTCACTTTAATGACAGAACAGAATGGATGCTCAACAAGAGAGCATTCAGAAAAATAGTCCAAACCTTTGGAACGCCCGAGATAGATATTTTTGCCTCAAGGCTAAATGCACAAGTAGAGAGGTATGTTTCATGGCTCCCTGATCCAGGAGCGGAAGCAGTAGATGCTTTCTCTTTAACTTGGACACACGTTGACTTCTATGCATTCCCTCCCTTCTGTCTGTTGGCAAGATGTATCCAAAAAATAAAGGCTGACAAGGCCACAGGAATTCTGGTTGTGCCTAAGTGGCCAACCCAGGCATGGTTTCCCTGTCTAAATAACATTCTCATCGGGGAACCACTATTACTGACGAGAAATGTCGACCTTCTTACACAGCCCTCCTCACATGTCCCACATCCCCTCCATGACCGTCTTGATTTATTATGTTGCAGGGTATCAGGGGACCCTTCGAGAATCTGGACTTAGATGAAAGGGTCATCGATGTCTTGACGGCATCTTGGCGGAGGACTACGAGAAAGCAATACCAGGTGTATTGGACTAAATGGACAAAGTTTTGCACGAGAGAGAAGACAAACCATCTTCATCCTTCAGTGAATTCTGTGTTAAGTTTCTTATCTGAACTTTTCTTTCAAGAGAACGCTAGCTACAGCACTCTAAATGCGGCAAGAAGCGCATTATCATCGTATGTAACACTTGTAAATAGCGTCCACTCCGTGGGATCACATCCACTAGTCTGCAGATTTCTAAAAGGAACGTTTAATCTCAGACCACCAAGACCGCGTTATAATGATACATGGGATGTGAGCATAGCTCTACAATTTTTACGCAGATGGTCACCAGCTAGAATGTTAAACCTCAAGCAAATCACCCTAAAGTTGTGTTTGTTATTGGCCTTGATTTCTGCCCAGAGGGCTCAGACACTATACTTGTTAAATCTTGATAATATCAAACTGAAGCAAAGCTCAGTGACTTTCAAAGTTGATGATCTCCTGAAGCAAAGCCGGCCAGGCCATTATGGATGCAGCTTCAGCTTTAAGTCGTATCCACCTGATCGAAGACTTTGCGTGGTCCACTACCTCCGAACGTACATCAGGAGAACAAAAGAAATTCGAGGACAAGAGCGAAGACTGTTTATTAGCCACACCAAGCCACACAGCAAGGTGTCCTCGCAAACGATATCCAGGTGGATCAAAGAAACGCTATCAGCAGCTGGAGTAGATACCACCAGATATAAAGCACACTCTACACGGTCTGCTGCAGTTTCTGCTGCCAGCAGGGCTAATGTACCAGTCTCCTGTATTTTAAATCAAGCAGGCTGGTCTAGTGAAAAGACTTTCCAACTTTTCTACCATAAGCCGCTTGCAGGTCATAATGACATTTTCTCACAAGCGGTACTTCAACAATAGATTGTACAGGCATTTGACTTCTAACTTTGAAGGGTTTGTAACAGATGTAGTTCAACTGTTATTGTATTTACATGTACAGCTATGCCCACCTAACTGGGCATATCTGAGTCTTTACTGATACTTATTGCCTGATTGCTACAATTACGATATGTACAAAATGTGTCCTCTGTGCTTCAAATTCTCAATTAGTCTCTTCACGAGACTCACGAAATAAAATTGAAAGCTCAAACGATAACTTACCTGTTTGAAGTTTGAGCATAATTTTATGAGGGAGTGGAGGGAAGAGAATAATTGCCCTCCTCTACCCTCCCAGTAACTAACAAAGTGCTAAGTTGTGACAATTATGGATGAGGTCAAATTCAGGCAAGTTATCTGACCTTTCTTGGTCATCGTACACATTTTGTGGCTCTGAAGAATGAGTGCGCATGCGCGGGGCGGGTTCTCAATTATTCTCTTCCCTCCACTCCCTCATAAAATTATGCTCAAACTTCAAACAGGTAAGTTATCGTTTGAGCTTTCAATTATACTTGTTCCTTTCACATCTGGTGCAGTTGTCCTGCAGAAGTAACAGACTGCTTAACGGGTACATCCAAACACTGTGTGGACAGAGAAGGCATTCATGCTACGAGACTATGTACTCACAAAGAAGACGTAGATCAACTCAACAATGTCCACCTCAACAAACTCATAGGTCAGTAAGCTACATCCTCAAAGACCTCTTGAAGGCCCTTTCAGACGTGATTTGTTGAACCACTTTTTAAAAAAAAAATGTTGTAAATACGTAGTGGCCATTGCTTTTCAATATCTTATAACACACAGATCTCAGGGAGTATGCATAGGGGTTGTCGCATGTAACAATGTATTTTTTCCTGCACAACATTGCCCATTGCTATTTATTTTAAGGCAAAGTTTTGCTACTGCAGTTTTTTTCAGGCAGTTACAAGTATCATGTTAATGTCTGAACAAGGCTAAAGAATAATTATGATGAATAGTGATAATTAGATACTTAGAGTGAAGTATAGGCTTCATGCATTTTCCCATGATACACAAAGGACTCATGATTTCCCTGGCTTTAGCCAACTGCCTTTAGATATTCCACTATCAAGGTACAGTGGTTTATTTACTTGACTGGCAATCGAGAAGTTTAGAATATGAATTCCAGCCTTGTACTTTCGACCTTTGACGAGATATTAATCAACATTTGCCACTCTTCACCCGGGCGTAAGCGGACAAACATAATTTATTTGATAATTAATGTTCTGCAAATTCAACATTTTCCGTAGCCCTCCAATAAGATTCTAACAATATTGGAGATGTTAAAAGTTAAGTATGACCATGTATTGTTCTTGTAAACCTTTAGGTGATGTAAGAGTGTTTGAAGCAGTGGACAGTGACCCTTCACTGGTCAAACAGCTGAATAACCAATGTCCAGTAAGACAGAGGATTGACCTGAAGATTGGTGCTCAGGTAAATCAATTTTTCCTACAAATTTGTATATTTACTAAGAACATCTAGACTGTTTCTTTCATATTTATTTTATTATTGTTCATTCAGTTTAGTTGACACTTTCACCAATCAATTTCTGTAATTTTTGTTACATTGGGGCTTTACCAAAGTCATACCCTGGATAGCCTGTTGTTATATGTCTTTAAAAAATAAAACTAAACAAAAACAAAACCAAAACCACCCCCCCCCCCCAAAAAAGCAAAAAAACAACATCAAACAGCACAAAACAAACTAACAAAACAAAATAAAACAAAACAAAACTAAACTAAACAAAATTAACTTCTATTTTTTTTTTTTTTTTTTAATTATGTTTTAAGCAAACTTCTGCTTACCTTCTTGCTTGCGATTTGTAGTTATAAACTTACCTTTTTCCATCTGAACTTTAATTACCAAAATTCATAGTTTCCTGTAAGGGATCGGGCTAGACTGGCATATGTGCTATTATCTGGCCAATTTTACCAACCAACGTTTTCTCTTTTATATGTCAATATCATTGTATGAAAGTATATTGCACGCATTTGCTATTGGTGAATAAATCAAATCAAAATCAAATCAAAATCAAATCAGTATCGTATGTCTCGTCATTTAAAGCAGAATTGAAATTTTGCAGTGTCCTTCTCAAACAGGTTATGCTTGCCAAGAATCTGGATATACATAGAGGTCTTGTGAATGGAGCTAGAGGGGTGGTGACTGGCTTCGAGTCAGGGATGCAAGGTAATTTAAGTGAAAGTGTAGTGTGTTTGAAGAGAAGGGAAAGATGACAAATAATTTATGAGCTTTCTCATTCTTTTTATGTCAGTTTAGAAGAACATCATAGTAGAACTGTCCCCTGTAAAGGATTGCTCCTCAAATGCCCTCATATGCCCTCATATTCAAAATATGGCGAGAAATAGCTTAATTAGTATTAATTAATATGAAGGAAAATATACATGTACATGTACATGTACTTTCAATGTTAATTATGTCTGTTATTCCATTCTTGGTATATACGTATGGCACAAAATGACCAGGTGTTTTGAACTTGCCCTTTGAGCTATAAGCATTAGCTTTAGCAGATTTTCAGATTTTTATAAAAATGAAATAGCTTTGTGCTGTTGTAATGAGATAATGAGAATTTGTTTGAATACATGTGGTTTGAAAATTTGAATTTTCTCCTTTCTCTTTTGGGAGTTTATGTATTTTGCACGTACGAAAAATGAAAAAAAAAATTGGTAGTTTTGTTTGTGTAGGACTATCAGCAAGAAATAGCAGTGATTTATTGACAGAATAACAGCAAGAAGTGGCAAATTTATTATTCATGTGTGGCTGTTGCACCATTTTGTGCATTGATCTTCACGTTTGCATCTCATTTCATCAGCAAATACATTCCTACATATATTCATTTTAATATGATCTTTATTTTTTTTTTAACTTAACTTCTCCCATCTTTTCTCTCATCTCCTTGTCCAATTGTCAATCTCACGATATCTCTCTCTCTCTTTCTCTCCTATTTCTCTGTTTCTCTCTCCCTCTCTTTTGTTCCTCTGATCTTTCTGTTTTTAATATTATCCCTCTCTTTATACTTATTCCATGTTCCCATCTCTCTTTTTACCCTCTTTATCTCCATCTCTCTTTTTCTCTCCCTTTCTTTCTTTTTCTTTCACTCTCTCTGTCTTTCTCTCTTTATCTATCTGCCTTTTTTGTCCCTTCTACTCCCCATCTCTCTTTCTTCTCTCTCTCTCTCCCTCTCTTTCTTCTCTCTCTCTCCCTCTCTTTCTTCTCTTCTCTCCCCCCCCCCCCCCACTCTATTCACTCTCTCTCCCCACGCCTTCCTTACCGCACCCCTAGGTAACCCCAAAGTGCGGTTCATGTCCGGTCTAGAGGAGGTGATAAGACCTGAGCGCTGGTCTATATGCGTTGGTCCTTCTCTTATTCTCACCAGAAGGCAGCTCCCTCTGAAACTAGCCTGGGCCATCTCCATCCATAAGAGTCAGGTAGGTGGCCATCAAGATCATGGCTGAATTGCCCATTTCATCCAGTGCCAATTGTCCGATGTGCAGTTCATCAATAGGCTATAGGAGTTGATGTCCAACGTCTGCTTAGGCCATTAGAGTATGATAGGCCATCAAGGTTCATGGGTAAATTGCCTATTGATCCAGTGCCAACTGTCTAAGCCCCCAACGTATCTTATCGCATCACCTGCATCAATTCTTTTAGGGAGTCTCGTCATTTAGATCCTTTTCCTCTTGTCCATCTACATGTAGCAATTCGATTAAAATGAAGTCTCATCCTTAGTTGGTCTAATGGACGATTCCATGCAATGTGTCCCATACAACATATATCTTTCGTCCAAAAATGAAAAATCTATTGATGTGACCATTGAACAATGAAACTTTCTGTCATCATCACCTACAATCATAGTCATACCAAGAGATTTTTCATGTATGGATGAAACATATGGATAAATATCATATGTCATACACACAGAATCGCCCTAATTCATGTTTGTTCTGTTCTCTTTGAACTACATGTAGGTCTAATGCAACTCCCGCTTTCATTTTTATATGGCAGAGGACTTTCCTTCATTGTTTTTCTTTTAT
Organism: Heliocidaris tuberculata; assembly: GCA_025618425.1. Lineage (NCBI taxonomy): Eukaryota > Metazoa > Echinodermata > Echinoidea > Camarodonta > Echinometridae > Heliocidaris > Heliocidaris tuberculata. The sequence continues at coordinate 45,583,140 of CM046838.1, forward strand.
GAATTGTTTTCTATTAGTTTAAGAAAATGTTTTAAGTGTGTTGAACCATGCAATAGAATTCAATAACTTTCTTGATATTTGCCCACACTCAATGTCTGCTCAAGATATTTTACAGGTTAGCAGTCACAGTGATTTAAACCCCTTGCAATTCCTTTCGAATCATTCTTTCAGGGTATGTCTCTGGACTGTGTCGAGATCTCCCTCTCTCGTGTCTTTGAGTGCGGTCAGGCGTACGTCGCCCTCTCAAGGGCTACCAGCTTACAGGGGCTTCGGGTCCTGGACTTTGAAGGAAGCTGTGTCAGGGCGCATCCAGATGTGATTCGGTTCTATGTCCAGCTACGGAAAGAGCAGAGGCACTTGCAGCAGACATCAATCCGACGCTACGGCACAGAGGACAAAGAAAACTATGTACCAGGCTACTGACCCTACTACATCTCCGTCTACATTTCTAATAGGCAGTGGGTGTGCTAGATTTTTAGATGTTGCAGACCTCAATCTGACGCTGAGGCACTCTGCAGGATAGAGTAAAACTAAGCACCGGACTAATGAAGCCTTAACTGGCAGTGTGCTTGCTAGAGTTTCACTTGCTACAGACCTCGATGCTATGCTAAGGCAATCAGGACAAAGAAAATTATGCACTGGAATACCGAAGTTACTGCCTGACCAATAATTTGCATCGGGCCTGATACGTGTACAATGTCTCTAATGCTGTTTGTCAAAAAAGTTTGAGCAGTGTCATTTGGATACTGCTAATGAGGAGAAGTTTTAAATTGATCAGCTTTCCCTTCCCAAATTAGCACCAATTATTATTACATGTATTTCCCGGGGGGGCACTCAGATTTTTTTCAGACGGGAGTGTGCCGCAGCCGCCCTCGAAACGGTGGTCTAAGGAACGGACTAGAAGCGAAAAACACGGTCTTTGGAACGGTGTATCCATACCCAGCTGAGCGAAAAAAACATGGTCTAAGGAACTACAGCACTTAGTGTGGGGATTCTATAGTGCATGCATATAATTATGCAATTGCACACGCAAGTGAATGGACGTACGTACGTGAGAGCAAGGGAACGGGGCACGCCGGGGGAAACGGAGAGAGACGAGCGCTTTTTGATTGATCCGATCAGCTATCTTGAGAACGCATTAGAAGGGTGAGAACGGCAGTTTATGGAATCAGCCGTTGAAAAGGGGGTCGTCAAAGCGGCACATACCCGTCTGTCCAATATGTTAAGTGCCCCCCCCCCCTCCCCCCGGGATATTTTCCACTTTTAAAAAGTTTGAAATAAAGAAAGATGTATATTAAATGAACCAATGTGAATGGAAATCGCAAAATTTAAAAGAAAAATTGCCAATTTGTACACAAAAGTTGTACATGTGATTATATATTTTACACTGCGTTGCAAATTTGAGAGACTTTACTTTAATGATAAGCTACAATTAAATTGCTCTTATTCGTAAACGGCACATTGGACTTTATTAGAAATCGACTTTTCTGTGATTTTTGCTCTTTCTGCCCATGTATAATGTGTAATTCCTAGCAATCTGGATTCCAAGATAATACAAAAATGTCAGTGAAAGGATACACATACTGTACTACTATGGGTTAACTTGTGAAACAGTTGGGATAAATTCCAACAGGATACTTCAGCAAGGACATGAAAAACTATGGACGGGTGTATTGAAGTTCCTACAGAAGGCCTGCTACAGTGTCACTGTGTCGATGCACATCATCAAAAAACTTGTGAAACAATCTTAGCGAAGCTCAATCTGCTGTTATGTAAATTCAGATCAGCAAGGACTACATGTACTTATGCACATGGTTGTTGCAGCTCTAAATCAGATTAGAAGGTTTTGGGAGGAGCGGAATGCAAACTTAAGAGATTTTACAGACAGCGCAACTGATGAGTATCCCAGAATTCAACTCGTAAATGAAAAACGGCAACTTTATATCAAATTTTTGAAGAACATGCCAGAATTAACTTCAATTTCATTGTTTTTTAATAATGGTTTGAAGTCAAACTTTTTGTCTTTCAATGACTGCAATTAAAAGTTTTAGAAAATAAACAAAAGTCACATTCTGAACTTATTTTAATGATATTAATAATTCTATTGATCACTGCAATCAATTTTCCCCTTAGGAAATTATGTGATAAGATTCATCTTATCTTTGGAAAATCACAATTCACAAATTAGTTCAATTTTTTTTTTCTTATCAGTACATTTTTTGACAGGTATTGAATCCATTCATGGGTATAAAAAAAGGCCATGAAACAAATCTTTCTCTTTGAAAAAGCTTTTTAATTTTTTCCCGCTCTTAACTTTTGCTTTTCTCAGTTGAACTTTCTATGGTGCTACATGTATTTGAAGAGTAAATGACCTGTTAAGAAATAAGTGACATTGATATCAAATTCACACCAAGATGTATTCATGTCCATCCATTTTTTTATGAAAGTTATGTGTGTGGTGCTACATGTATTTATATGCTGAATGAATGTGCCAGTAATTGTGCTGTAATGTGTATTTCTGTGGTATTGATCATGTTTTTATAATATGTATTTTTGAAATGCAAAATAAAGTTCTTATTTTCAAGAATGAAAACTGGGTTTCATTTTTAGTTTTTTTTACAGAATCAAGAGAGCAGGGTTATAGCCAGCCTGATCAGAGTGGTGGAAAATACCAGTTCTAGGGGCTTTTCGGGGTGAGATCCCGACTGCACCGTTGGATTATACATGGGCCCCGTTGCTTGGATGGAGCACACAGTGTGCTGCATAGTCTGGCTTTTGACATGGTTTTGTTGTTGGTTGAGTCAGTCAATTTTAAAAAAATATAACAAACTATCCTTACAAATCACCGACAAGCATTTATAATTAATTTTGGAGCCTAACAAAGTCATTTTCAGGAGATAAGGTGTATATTCGTGTATTCTATATTACTCATTTATGATAATGACACAACAATTACAACAAGGTAATTTTCTTGGTCCCACTCCTTTGTATTTTATTGCTTTTTAGTCCTGGTATAACACGGTTTCAATATAAAAGGAAATTCCCTTGGTCCAAAGGAGTTGGTTATAATGAGGTTCCACTGTCTGCAAACATATCAAAATGAGGGGAGGAGTCTATGGGTGTACAATGACTCCTTTTTTCTTTTTTCTTTTTTTGAGTAAAGATATCTCTCTTCTCTTCATTTTTTATCGATAGAAACCCTGATTTTCCTTAAAAGTGGCAAAATTTGAATCCATTTAAAAAAAAAAATCTTAGAGAAATTGGAGTTTTGGTAAAGGTTAGAAATAGCTTGTGAGCTTTCTCTCTCTCTCTCTCAGACTTTAGTCCTGCATGGAGGAATGGTGTTCAGTAACAATGGCCCATAAAGGATTGCTCTCGAAGTGCTTTTTGTGATTGGGGACTAATAAAATCATAATAATGTAAACAATATTAAGAATACAGAATGAGTTAGAATAGATGAATGGAACCTGCAGGGCTGCACCTATATCTTCCTAAGTACATGTACATGTATTACAGAGAAGCCGTCCTGCACATGATCATGTTGAATACATGTACATTCATATTGATGGGAAAAGTAGCTACATGTACATCCAATGGATGAAATATTAATTACAGGTACAGTGGAACCTTGTTATAACAAACTCCTTGGGACCAAGTAAATTACATGTACCTTATTATATTGAAACCTTGTTATATCAGGGTTAGAAAACAATAGAATATAAAGAGGTAGGACTGGAAAAATCGCCTTGTTATAGTGAGAGATTGTTAGAACCATAGACGTATTGGTTAGAACAGTGTTCTTTATCACAAGGTTTCACTGTACAGTTAACTTTGCACAAGTCGAATCTGTTGGGACCACAAAAAATAGTTTGACTTATGCAAAATTTGAATTAGGAAATGTAGATTACACATGCTTTGCATAGTTTGGTCAAAAAAATGTATTCGACTTGGGTAAAGTTCGACTTATGCGACTTCGAATTATGCAAGGTTAACTGTGCTTATCTTGTCGCGGAAATATTAGATTCAGAGTGGTAAGAAAGAGAAAAGCAATAGAGAAAAAGGATGTGTGTATGGTGTGAGTGTGTGGGGCACACCTGAGAAAGAGATCAGAGATTTTCAGAAAATTGTGCCCCCCCCCCCCCAAATCTTGGATCTGCCCCTGGCAAAAACTTATTGGCCTGTATTCTGAACTCTGGTTTAACTTAAACTCTAGTCTAAGTTAAACCAGAGCTTTAATTAAAACTGACTTAAAGCATAAGTCCCGTCTAAATTTCTGTAGAAAGTTAAGCCATACTAGAGTTTAAAGTTAAACCGGATTTCAGAATGTGATTTTCTAAAACTCTGGTTCAAAGAGCAGTTTTAGACTGGGTTTAAACTACACTTAGACCGCGGTTTAAGTTAAACCGGAGTTCAGAATACGGGCCATGTTGTCTCAGTCATTGATCTAGTAGAAGTCGGTGGTTTCAGTCCTAGCTACACATGTCTTCTCCTTACCTTGCTTCAGAAATAGAATGCAAACAAAAAGAAGAAACATAGACAACCATTTATCGTTTAAAAAAATATATTTATATATTTATATTTATTCAGGGAGAATCAAGGTGATGGAAATCAACGATGACAAACTTTAATGGAGACCTGCACTCAACACATGTTATACAATAGGTTGCCTCATTCTCATATTTAGTAATCTAGTAATATGCAAATAAGAGGTGAAAATATACTAAAATTAGTCACCCATACATGTACATGTATATCATGTTTTATCTTTAAAAGTACATCTACATAGGCCAGTGGCAGATTTTGTGAGGGATGGGGCCTATTATTCACAAAATTTTCTGACAAGCCAAAAAAAAAAAAAAGAAGAAAAAAAGAGGTCATCACCATTTTGGGGGTGTCTTTTTTTTTCCCAAGGGGAGGAAGCCCGGGCCCCCCTGGATCCGCCCCTGACATAGGCCTTTGTACACAACTTCTGTAGGCTATAAATGTATATCCAGAAGATAAACATAACCACATCATGTATAGTTGTTTTTATTAAAACTCATTGACATACATGTAATTGCTAAAAATATACAGGCATTCCAAAGAACCCTCCTCTAGTACAGTGTGTTCCAAAAGGTAAGTGTATCCAAACATAAGATAAATGAGAAAATCTGTTGTTTTTTTTTAAACCTCCTTGCCATACATGTAATTGCTAAAAATATACAGGCATTCCGAAGAACCCTCCTCTAGGGTGTGTTCCAAAAGGTACATGTATCCAAACATTAGATAAATGAGGAAATATGTTTTTTTCTTTTTCTTTTTTTAAACCTCACTGACATATACATGTAATTGCTGAAATTATATAGGCATTCCAAAGAACCCTCCTCTAGGGTTTGTTCCAAAAGCTAAGTGTATCCAAACAATATATAAATGAGGAAATCTGTTTTTTGTTGTTCTTTCTTTTTCATACTCCTTGACATTTATATATCACCTTTATATTCTTGGCAGAATCATTTCATGATCCCTTGATACCAGTATCTAAAGTGAAGTATTTGAAGACAGCATTCAGTCTTTTACCTTCCTAAACTTAGAAAAAAATTGAGTTTTCAAGAAATACTATTGCAAGTAATGCCACTGTGTAATCATTATTTCCATTTATCATCTATTTTCCCTACATAGTGGGATTGGCTGTAGGTCCTTTTCCCTTATGGCACCTGCAGGCAATTCTCCAGCATTCACATTATGGCAGTCTAATTAGATCTTCTACAAGAGTCTCATTCTCAGTGTTCTCTCGTCTGCCTCGTGGTCTCAGCCCAATTGCTTTGAAATGAGGCACTCTATTTCCCAAGAATATTTATAGATATTGAAATAAACACCTTTGTAAGGATCAAGTTGAGCGAAAGTGAAGTTAGCTTTGATTTTTAAGGACACCATAGATTTTTGGGAACTTATGTAGGTAGACTAGTCACATGGAAGTTGGAATGGATAACGTGGGCATGGCATGGATATTGAGCTGTGAGGAAAACTTTGTTTTACCTGCTGATGCATTTTGTATGTATCGAGTGTTAATAAACAAAGTCCTTACAAATTACCACGTTGTCTTCAATGATCTTGATGTATATCTACATTTCATAAAACAAAGTGATTCCATCACAACGGTTAAAGGAATTTCATTGACACAGTCATAGACAGTGCCGTGATCATGGAACTTGTGTGCATGGATATGGAGCCATGGACTCGTACACCCTGCTGGCCTGGTTGCACACAACAGTACACAAGCACATTGTGATACAGTGAGTAACGTAAATTGAAATGAACGCTATGCTGTTTTGAATGGATTAACAACTAAAGAAGTTAAAATTATGGATAAATAAGACATTTCAATGCCCCAATTGATGAGGAAAGTAACTCAAATATGGAAGTAAACGATGATAATGAAAGTGGTGCAAGAAAAGAACTAGAAGCAGAGCCTGAACATGAAGTAGTTGATTCACAAATGATGGATAAAGGGATTTAAAAATCAGGAAAATTTTTCAAGATGAGAGAGAATCCATGTTGTCATGTGGATCATCAGCATTTTCTGTTGCAAGGAAGAAAGAAAGAGAGGCAGAGACAGAGAGAAAGAGAGCTTAAAGCAAAGTTAATAGCCTTGCAGCAAATTAGTGAACTTGAGAAGAAACTAAGAACACTGAAAGGACAACGTGAGATAAAACAAGCAGAACAAGAAATACGTAGAGCTAGAGAAAAAGCTGAGAATTTGAGAAAGAATCGGATACCCAAGGAGGAAGAGGCAGAGGTCGAAAGACAAAAGTCTGCCATACTCTTACAGGCAGAACTGAAGCTTCTACAAGAAGAAGAACTGTATAGGCAGGAAGATAAATATGATTCTTTATGTGACCATGGACAAGAACATGAAGAAACCCAAAGGCAATACCATGAGTCACCTGCCTCCAAGGATCCTCCACGCATATCAGCTGAGCAGCAGTACCTATCAACTGGACATTTAAAGATAGAGATAATGCTAAAAACATCCAGTCACTTCTATCAACAAGGGAAATGCCCAGGGTAGTCTCACCTGCATCACGCAATTTTTGGGGCAAAATTTTCGCGTGGTGAAAAATCAAAGGTTGGAACACTTAAGGGGTGCTGCCCCTGAGCCTCCCCCCCCCCCCCATCTTGTGGGCCAGCTACCCCATCTGTATAAATTAAATCCCTTCAAGTAAGATTTATTGGATGGTGAAGTTCATTTGAAATCAAGCTGTGTGTTTTAAAGCAGCAGAATATGTGCACATGAAATAATTGCCATTGGGACACTTTTGGGGTGCCGGTGGTGCCCCTCCATCCGACCCCTTGAAGATAATGGTCTACAATACTTGAACAACTTGAAGTCTCCTTCCCCTAACAATGATTCCTACCTAGTTTGCTTACAATCTACATGTACATGTGGCAATACGTTTTTACAGAAGAAAGAAAAATGTCACTTTGGTGTCACAGGCCCTTTGAGGGGGGGGGGGGGGCTTTTGACCCCCCCCCCCCCACCACTCCATCCCTCCTTAAGGGATAGGTACCCTATTTACATTCATTTAGATCCTCTTTGCCTAAGGATGATTCTTACCTAGTTTGGTTAGAACTCAGCCAAGCATTTAACAAATATCTCATTTTCACAACAGGGGCACTTTAAGGGCTGCTGCCCCTGAGCCCCCTTGGAGGCAAGGTACCCTGTTTCAGAAATTGAGGTCTCCTTCCTTTAAGGATGATACCTACCAACTTTGCTAACAATCTTTCATCAGGGCTTAAAGAAGAAGCAAATATGAATCTAATTACTGTCATTATTGGTGCTCTTGGGGGTGGTGCCCCCAAGACCCCCCCCCCCCGGTAGGTACCCCCATCTATATTAACTTTGATCGTCCTTGCCTAAGGATGATCCCTGCCAATTTTGGTTGAAATCCACTACCAGCAAAGAAGTCAAATGCATGTGTACAATACATGCACATACTACCTGTACATGTACATACATGTACTGTATGTTCTAGACAAAACTGAAATTTACCCCAAACTTAACCAAGTTAAACTGTCAGTAGGTGACCTTTAATGCGATGAAAATGTAAGATTTGGGTATTCATTTGAAAGAGGGTGACATGAAGACAATCCCTACCAAGAATGATGCCAAGTTTCAAAGAATTTGAACAAATACTTTTGAAACAAAGTAAAAATTCAAAAACTTAACCTCAAGTTTTTTGGAACACAATTTTACTCAATGGACCTTAATTGACCTTTGACCTTGACTTTTGACCTGAAATTTGTTCCACATTATCTGTGATACTCTACAACACTTATGTTCAAGTTTCATTGAAATCGGACATATACTTTTGAAATGAGAGCATTTCCAAAATTGTTGACGCCGTCGCCACCATCGCCGCCGCCGCCGCCGTCGGAAATTTCATTTCATTTCATTTCATTTATTTCCACTTCCAACAAATTAAATGCACAGCTTTACATCGTAATAGCAAATCAATGAAACTTTACAATTATTGGTTACAGTGTAAAACAGACATAGAAAAACATACACTATAGGTTGGTCGCGGAGGGGACTGCTAAAAAGCTGGGCTTGTAGATTGCAGCCCCCTATAACTTATAATTGCAAAAATAGTGTATCTTTGAAAAGGGAACGTATTTGTACATAAACCGGGTAAACAAAAGAGTGAAAGAGACAGGAAAGGAAGGGAGACAAGGAACGAGAGAGGTAGGACTCTTACCTATACACACACACAACAAAACACGGACCGACCAGAATACGGACGTCAGTATAAAATGAATGGGAACGTAATCGTGTACACTGTTGAGTGAAATAAATTGAAGAAGGTTGAGGGATGATGAGTTTTAAAGAGCCGACGTTTGAGAATAATTACTAAGAAGAAATGTTTTAAATTTAAATTTAAAAGAGTTTAAACTAGGGGCATTCTTGATGCTATTATCAAGAATGGTCCAGAGCTTCGGGCCTGTGAAAGTGAATATGGATTTAGAGAGTATAGTTCTAGTTAATGGCAGATGAAATTCGTCAGATTGTCGTGTGGGGTATTGATGTATAGTTTTGTTTTTATTGAATATTATATTGAAGATTGAGGGTAGAGCATTATTATTCAACTGGTACATAAACTGACCAAGGTTATAGCGATATAAATCAGTTATCTTCAAGATTTTATTTTCTATAAACAAGGCATCAGTATGGGATCTCCATGAAGTGTTACAAATAACACGCATGGCTTTCTTTTGTAGAAGTAGTATTCTATGAAGATAAGAATTGTGTGTATTCCCCCAGACAATAATACCATAATTTAGATAGGGTAAAATTAATGTCGAGTACAGCATTAGCAGGGAAGAAGTTGGCAGAAAAAATTTAACCTTATTTATAGTTCCTATATTACGGGAAATTGTTCGACAAATAGTATCAACGTGTACTTTCCATGAGAGTCTATTGTCTATTGTCAAACCTAAAAATTTCATTGAAGAGACGACTTCAATATCAGCATTATCTAGTTTAATATTGTGTGGTAAGTTATCTATAGAATTGCTAAAGAGCATACATTTTGTTTTTTGTAGATTTACTGACAACTTATTGGCTCTTATCCATTGTAACAATTTGTCTAGTTCAATATTTAAGGTATTAATCAAAATATCAGGATTTGGATGTGAGAGGAGTACATTCGAGTCATCTGCAAATAAGAGAAAAGAGAGGATATTAGATGATTTGTGAATATCACTGATATAGATTATAAATAAAAGGGGGCCCAGTAAACTACCCTGGGGAACACCACAGTTTACATCCTGCATAGAAGAACATTGGTCATTTATACATACAAATTGCTTTCGGTTTGTTAGATAGTTTCTGAACCACTCCAAGGCCTTGCCACGAATTCCATAATTGTTCAATTTGTAGAGAAGTATTTTATGATCTATAGTATCGAAGGCCTTGGAGAGGTCCAGGAAAACACCCACAGTATGATTTAATTTGTCAATAGCTTTTGTAATTTTGTCGACAAAGGTAAGTATAGCATGGGATGTACTATGCTTTTGGCGAAAGCCAAACTGAAAATCAGAAATTATGTTGTTTTTATTAAGGAAATTTAGAAGTCTTATGTATATTATTCTTTCCAGGATTTTTGAAAGAGCGGGTAGAAGAGAAATTGGTCTGAAATTACAAATATTATCCTTTTCTCCTTTTTTATAAACCGGTATAACCTTGGAAATCTTCATAGAATCAGGAACAACACCGCTAGTCAAAGACAAATTGAATATATGCACCAACGGATCGACTATGTAGTTTATGACGTTTTTCAATAAAATGTTATCAATACCATCGTGTCCAGCACTCTTTTTATTTTTCAAGTTGTGAACTATATCTATTAATTCATTTCTATGTACAGGGACAAAAAATAGCGAATTGGGATTTAGCTGGTGAATGAAGTCTGAAAATTTCTTTTGCGTTGGAGGAATATTTTTTGCAAGATTATGTCCTATCTGAGAGAAATATTGATTGAATACATTAGCTATTTGTACTGAATCATGGATTTCTACGTTGTTATGTTTAATATTTGTTATACGTGATTTATCGTTATTCTTATTAATGACATTATTTATGATTTTCCATGTTTTACTAATATCATGTTTAAAGAGAATCAACTGATTTTGAAAATATTTTCGTTTTTCAATTCGTAATATTTTGGTGAGAATATTTTTGTAAGTAGTATATTTACGGTGAGACTTTTCAGAACGCTGTATTTTGTTGGTGTAATATAAGTTGTTTTTTCGATTTATTGATCTTAAAATTGATTTAGTTATCCAAGGAAGTCTTGGACTCTTTTTATAATTAGAGGATTTTTTCACTAATGGAATATGCCTTTCTAAATGGGACATGAAACTCGTCATAAAAGTATTATAAGCTGTATTTGTATCATGCGAACTAAAAACATCAGCCCAATCAGCACCTTCAAGACTTTCTTTCAATTGCGCTATTTTATTAGGTGTTACTCTTCTAAATCTTTCAGACGGGATATCTTTTTTATTAAAACTACAAGGACTTCGTGAAAAAATTGGGTAGTGATCTGATATATCAGATAAAATAATTCCTGATTCAGGTAAGGGAATAATATTACAAAAGATATTATCTATGAGGGTTGCTGTTTGGTTGGTAACCCGAGTTGGTTTAGTAATTAGAGGTAAGAAGGATGCAGAAAACATGATATCCAAAAATTCTTGTGAAGTATTAGTGGAAGCTTTAGATATATCTATGTTAAAGTCTCCTACAATATAGCAGTCTTTTTTTGTAAATACAGGATTTTGTAATAAATCTTGCAGATATTCTAAAAAGTCAGGAATATTTGAATTAGGAGGTCTATAACATACCATAATCAAAATGTTCTTGGAATTTGGTACTCTAATTTCAATGACAATTGATTCAGCAATTTCAGTCATACTGTTGAGATCACTATGAATAAAATAGTCAAAATGTTGATTAATATAGAGAGCTACCCCACCTCCCCTTCTGTTAATTCTATTATTCTCTACAAAGGCATAACCGGGGAGTGAGTATGAACTAGCAGATTCTTGAGTTAGCCATGTTTCGGTCAAGGCGATTACAGAAAATTTTATGTGAGAGGGAGTATCCAGTAGAAGGCGCAAGTTATCAAAGTTGCAATTCAAACTTCTAATATTCAAGTGCATTATGGAAAATGTATCATGTGTTTTTTCAAGAGATTTAAACTGATTCATAGTAAAGTAGTTTGAACTTAGATAGTGGTTATCATGATCTTCATTTAAGTCAGTAGCTAGAGTATTTATTCTTTGAGATGCAAGATTATCAAAATGAGAAGAATTAAAATTATTATTTGGAGTATTAATATTAGGTCTAAACAAGTCGTAGAGCTCATCATCGCTCAGTATATTGAAGGGAATGCTATCAGCCATAAGGAATCAAAGTAAAACATGGAATGAAGTAGACCGTTTCGTGTACGGACAATGATCGTATGCGTGTGGGCAAGGCAGAGACCTGTGAAGAGATAGAAGTCGAAAGTGAAAAGAAGTTAGAGCAGTCACAATACAAGGAAGAGGCTACACATAGAGAAACATTGATACATAGATACAACTGGTAAACAATAGGGCACACACACAATTTTGTGTGCATAAATGAACTACAAAGCATACTTCAGTGAAGCATGCACGGACATGGATGAGCTCCCATGCATATAATGAAACACCTTAGGAGGTCCACCCTGACAAGGGATATGTTCCCATAGAGCAACCAGTCCCAAATCAGGGTGGGCCTCCCAAATGCAGGTGAAAATACGGAACGTAAAAAACCAAAAAATTTTATTATAGCAAGAAACCAAATCCAAATCCATAGGACTGAGCTACCGTCCAGTAATCTATTTATAGACACTTTCCATTTGTTAAAAGTATAGTATTTAAGAAAAAATGACCTTAAAGCTTTGCAAAAATACCGAGGAACATTTTACTATATAGTCGTTTTCTAGTTTTGTGAGATAAAGAATCTATTTATATTGCAACATTAGATTTAGAAGAGCAATGTTGAATACTTCAAAAAATATTAATACTCATAATAATCATATACCAGTGGTGGTATTAAAAATAATAACTATCACTGTATCCATGAATGCATGTGTTTTCAAGAGAGAGACATCATTGCATACTTGTATTTTTATACAGAAATTAATACTGGCAGTGATATATTGTCAAAATAAATCAAGGATTATGAAGAATCAGGGAACTTCAAGCAATCAATCAAGTATGCTCGACTTCATTCACAAAAGTAATATTGGAATTTCGCATCATTGTATGATTATTATAAGCCATTACAGACTGATACTTATATATTTTAAGTGGTTTATGATGAACATCCTTCAATATTCAGCAATTTAGTTGCCGAAACCCACAGATACCAAATGTCCTGTATACAGGCAAATAGAAATATTTCTTGGATTTGAGAAGGGTAAAAAAAATGCATCACAATAATTGATCAGGATTGGTTTGCAAATTTAACCCCTTGTCAAAACCATAGAAAATATATGCAATGAACAAACAAGATGCTTGTATTAGGCGGATAATTGCATCATCTGATCATAGAGAATAGAGAAAAGAGTATATCTGAAGTGGTTAATACCCAATAGGCAATAGTACAAAACATGGATATTCTTAAGCATTTAACAGTCTACATGGCCTATAGTATTGAAGCTAAATCTGAGTATACATGGAAATGTGGTACTGCAAAAACACTTCCCCTAGTCTTGGAAAGGGTAGAAGAATGCATCACAGAAATAATCAGAATTTAATTGCAAGATTAATCACTTTCCAAGACCAAGGAAAGTGTACAGTGAATAAACATGAAGCTTTTGAGCGAAGGAGTTTGCATCATTATATCATAGTGTACAAAGTATAGAATACATAAGTATATTTTAAGTGGTTTTAGTCCCAACAGTATAAAACATGATTATTCTTCAGCATTCAGCAATCTGTTGCAGAACCTGCTTAATAATACATCCTAGTTTTGAAGAGGGCAAAAAAAAAAAGAGATGCATCACAGAAGTTAATCAGAGTTGGATTGCAAATTTAAGCCCTTGTCAAAACCATAGGAGGGATATATTATGAGTAAACATGAAGTTCATATGAGGCGAAGAGTTTTGCATCATTATATCATTATACATGGAATATTGAATACAGGTATATTGTTAAATGTACAACAGTACAAACATGAACATCCTTAAACATTCGGCAATCTAGTTGACGAAACCTGCAAATTACTATTATTATGTCCAGATATAGGGGAAAGGAAAGAATATATATATTTTCTGGTTTAAAAAGAGAAAAAAAGTCGCGTCACAAAAATTAATCAGAATTGGACTTTAAACTTTATCCCATGTCAAAACCATCATGACCATAGAATATAGATTTGATTTACAACGCAATGAACAATCATGAACCCCATATGGGGGGAAGAGTTTATGCATCATATACACAGAGAATAAAGATACAAGTACAATATGATATGTATGCGTAAAATGTGGTTTTGCAGAGTACGAATTGTCCATTGAATAAATACAGAAAAAGTATACATAAATATATATTTCCCAGCATAGTCCCGGAAAGGGCAGAAAGATGCATCATAACTAGTCATTAGAAATGGATTGCAAATTTAATCCCTCTCCAGCACCAGAGGAAAATACACACAATGAACAGTATAAAGCTAAAAAAGGAGGCCTACAACATTATATCATTATAGAGAATTTAGGATACAGGCATAATACACATACAAACATACACACATATACACACACATATACATATACATACATTTTTTTTTTTTCAGCAGCACAATATATGAATGTTCTTGAGCATTCAGCAATCAGTGGTTGAGCACTGCAAAATACTGTTTATCCTGAGAAGATATACGGGAACAAAATATTTCATAGTTCTGAAAAGGGACAAAAAGTGCATTACATAAATTAATCAGTAATTGGATCGCAAATTTTATCCCCTGTCAATAGAAGGGTACGCAAGTGACAAACGTGAAGCTCATACCATGCGAAAAGTTTTGTATCATTTTATCATTATATGGAGAATAAATACAGGTATATTTTGAAGTGGCATTAGTTCCAACAAACAACAGTGCAAAACATGGGATATCACTTCAGTATTCAACATTCTATAATGCTGAAGCTAAATCACTGTATGCATGGAATGTGGTTTTGCAACAAATGTTGATTGTCCTTTGGAGATATACAGAAGGAGACATTTCCTAGTATTGGAAACGGTCGAAAAGTGTATCACAAAAATAATCAGAATTGGATTGCAAATTTAATCCCTTTTTAAAATCAAGAAGTATGTAGCGCGGAGAAATATTTGATTTAGAGAATCATAGTTACAGATATATTTTAACTGATTTTTGCACAGAAGCGTGAATGTCATTCAGCCTGCAGCCCTCAGCAATCAAGTTGCTGAACCCTGCATTGTTCTGAGAAGATTGAGAATATGTAATTATTTTCAAGTCTTGGAAGTTGTAAAGAAGGTAAAAATAATACAATGAACATGACATGAAGCTACAATCGATGATGCATAACCGAGTTGATTGTATCTCAGTAAATAAATAAACCTCTATATATAACATAGAACCCTTTTTTTTTTTCGTTGTATGGATTATCTTGGAGTTACAGAACCTACTAGGCAAAGAGTAATTTGCCTGCAATAGTAGATTTACATTAACATCATCTTGAAACTAGATTTAAAAAAAAACCTGTATAGTTTTAGAAAAACTATATGAGGCGATGATAACTCTGCAGTCAGTAGTTGGTATACATCAGAATTTACTGTGAGACCTAGTGATAAAGAAGAGTAATTAAGTTCAGGGCTGAAAAGGTCAACCCATGCAAGGCTGTCAGTTTCCTCACCATGCAGGAAGGAAGAAATTAATCGCTAACAATTAGCTTGATTCATCTTGAAAAGAGTTCGCACAAAATCAGAATTTCATGTAATAATATGATAAATATTTAAAAGTGATAATAACAAAAGACTTCAGAGGGGAGCATCACCAGGCTCTTATGATGAAATACACCAGTGAAATAAATATTGAGGGTCTCATGGATTACTTGAATGTGTGGATAACCTCATTACCCTTCTCCGTTAGCGGGCTCGGACCATGAAGACCAATTTTCTGGTGCAGCTCCAGCTCCATTCCGTGTGATTTTGCGCGTTTGCAGAATTACCTTCGATCCCACAATTTTTATTCTCGTTGCTAGGTGATCCTTTTTCCGTAACGAGTAGGCGATCGAAGCCAACCTCCCCCTCTCTCTCTTCAATTTCGGGGGCAGATCAGTGCGGATAGTGACTTTACTGAAGGGGAACGAATCCGGGGGCGGTGGGGGCGGCTGGGCACTACCAGCGCTGGTCAATGGGTGAGAACTTTGCTGACGTGGGCGTCGTTCGAAGCCATACAGCAAGCGATCACGATCAATCATCCTAACGAACCTGGCGATGATTGCGGGGGGCTGGGGACGAGATCCTGATGATCCTGCAGCTCCACGAGTGGGAGGGGGCAGCCTGTGGGCATTAGCAAGCGGGATCCGAAAAGCTTCTTCCTTAGAAACGCCCATGAAGTGAATAAACACTTCTTGAACTACCTCGTAGATATTTTCTTTCTCATCTCTCTGTTGCACGCCATAAATTAGCAAGTTTTGCTTTCTATCATGAATCTCACTCAATGTTATTTTTTCATCCAGTTCTTCAATTTTTTTGTCTATTAAAGAACGTAGCTGAGGTAGATCTTTTTTTTCAATGTTAGATACCTTATCGGAAGTGTTAGTTAGACCTGCTTCTAGATCTGATACAATTTTCTTTGTATTTCCAAGCTCTATTTTCATATTGGCCATATCATCCATAATTTTGTCAAGCTTACCGTTTAGTTGAGTGAACGAGGCTCTTGACTCCAGCATAAAAGAAACTAGTTCCTGGGGTATCATGGCCGCTCCCGGTGCGCTGCTATCCTCGTGCAATGACGATGACGTGTCACTAGTAATGGCGACTCCCGTAGCGGGTTGCTCACGTTCGTCTGCTGATTTATCACTGCTTTTGCTCTTATTTGGAGCATTCAGTTGTGATTTCCCTTTCTGCTGTGTCCTTAGGTTGTAGTCTCGTATTCCTTTTTGCATTTTTAAAGATAAGAGTTCATTTGACGGATATTTTCACCAATTTTGCGTTGGTATGTCGGGAGCTCTCACAAGACACGTGCGTTTACCAGGAAGCCATTACGTAAAAATGTAGCGCCTATGTCTCGCTTTTTGCTTACGCAGGCGAGACAAAAATGAAGTTACACTGCAACAGGAGTCAAATCCAAGTCAGGAAAATGAGACTCCTGTACCACAACAACAAAGTCCTGAGATTAAGAATGCTGAAGAAGGAACAACAATACCACAAGTGCTCAAGGAAATAATGAAATTTACAGCACAAAACAGTCTACCAGCACCAGAACTGGAACCATTCAATGGAGATCCACTAGATCATCTCATCTTTATAAGGAATTTTGAATATGTTGTGGAAACAAGAATGGATGACCCTGCAAGGAAATTAGAGCTGCTGTTAAAGTACACAAAAGGGGAAGCACATGAGCTGATACAGGAATGTCCCCACATTCAACCAAGCTAGAGTGCCTTTGAAAGAGTGAAATATGCTCCAAAGAGATTATGGGCAGCAGAGTAGCATTATCAATGCTTACATATAGAGAAGGCAAAGGCATGGGAACAAATACGAAGTGGAGATGGCCCAAGGATTGTGAAGATTTGCAATATATCTGAACAATTGCTCCTATGTGAGTGCTGCAGGTGGCACAGGAGCCATAGACACTTCATGTTTCTTGTGAATTGATGGGGAAGAACATTACAGAATAACAGAGAAGGATTTTTTCATTTGTGACAAGCAATGTTGATCATTCGCACTGCATGACTGCCTTTTTTGTGTACATAAACTGGCAGTTGCAGAACAAAAAGGCAGCAGATTTCATGTGCAAGATTAATGCCAAGAAGCGATCTTCATCTGTGAATCTAGTCAACACAATACTCTAAAGGCAGTGTTCTGAAAGTGGGAAGAAGAATAGTCAGAAGAGAAGAGGTACCAACAATACAGTTTCAAAGGGAATATCTACTGTTATTCCTCAGCCAAGACCAGCACAACCTTTCATTGTGGCACACAAAGTTGGTGTGATCAAGAAATGTTATGGCTGTAAACAGGAATTCTCAAATGCAATGAATTTCCCACCACAGGATCTAGTTTTGAAGAAAATGGATGTCCGAGAATGGTTCAACAAGACATCAGGAGAAATGAAACTCATGGACTTGGACTTGGACTTGGACTAGGACTCATGGACTTGTTCCCACTTGCTATCACCTGAAACTCAACTGTATTCGTAGCAGGTACCAATACACAGAATTGAAGGACATCCATGTGTATCAAGAAATCCTGCAGCAACTGACAGCTGAACACATAGCCATCCTCAGAGACTTTGGTATTGATATCGCATAATCATTCAGAGACAACAACTTCAAGAAATGCATACATGTAGTTATTGTGTAAGAGACAATATACAGGTACCTAAAAATAAGAAGTGAACTGAAACTGAAAGTTTTCATTGACATTTTGGGGCACAGCTGATTTTTTCTCTTTTTCATTCCTCTTTATTTTGTGTGTGTGCCAAGTATACAGGACAAAAATGAACAAACAAAATATATTCTATGCATGTACTGTTTTGTAATGAACATTTGAAACTTACAAACATAACACAGAAATGGCTTTTCCCCTGCATGGGTCCTGAGATGATTCATTAGAAGACGCTTCAGAGAAAAAGTTTGCCACAAACAGAACACTGATATGGTTTTTCTCCTGTGTGGGTTCTAAGATGTTCGGTTAGATTATGATTTGTAGCAAATCGTTTGCTACAAACAGAACACTGCTACGGTGTTTCTCCTGTATGGGTTCTGACATGAACCATTACAGCACGCTTAAGAGCAAATTCTTTGCCACAAACAGAACACTGATATGGTCTTTCCCCCGGGTGAGATCTAAGATGGTGAGTTAGATGACCCTTCATAGAAAATCCTTTGCTACAAAAAGAACACTTGTATGGCTTTTCTCCTGAGTGGGTGATAAGATGGTAAGTTAGAGTATGTTTTAAAGCAAACCCTTTCTATCTTTTTCCTGATAATACGTATCTTCTAATAATCGGGATCATATATTCCAAGATGCCCATCACCAAACTACGATTGTTCAACTTCAACAAAAATTATAGCATGGATATCGAGATCCTTCCCAGTATTTTAGCATAGAGGAAACATCCAATATATTGACAAAGTATTGACAAATGATAAACGTATATGCCTTTTACCACAATGTCTACAGCTTTTTATCAAATCATAAGTTTGATTACTTTCATGTTTAAAAAAAACCCAACAAATCTGATTCAGAGTTTTGTCAAGATTTGTTTTTTCTTTTTTAGACTAATCTGAAAAAAATTTCTGACCCTATATCTATGATATAAGAAAAGCCTGCCTAGAGTAAATTCAAATTGTTCACGTTGTGTGGAAGACAAACATGTGAAAAAGATTCATGACAATCACAAAAAGTTTTGTGTATTCAGGGTCCTCTTGCATAAAAAGTTGCCTTTAAATGCAAGTCCAACAAAAATTAAAAGTAACTTCACTTTCAACCAATAAGGATCGCATATTTGGGACTTGCGTTTAATTTTGTGAGTTACGTTTAAACGCAACTTTTTATGCATTCTTACAAACAGGACATTTACAATTTATATGGCTATGCTCCTGTATGAGTTGTCAAATGTTGTGTTAGACTACTCATTTGGGCATTCAGAACTGCTGACTAACTTCAGTCCACTGATTAACAGAGCACCAATTGTCAGCCTACTCATCCCATAAATATATTTTTTCAATAACTAAATTAATAAACAAAAATCATGAAAACATGGAATCAATTTCTCATTTCAATTTCATGGCTTTATTTTTTTGGTTTTTTATTTCTTTACAAAATTATAGTAATTTGGACAAACTTGAAGAGTTCTACACTTAGCATTCCATAGAGCAGTGGACCAAGTTAAACAAGGTTTTAACCAAGTCCTCCTTTACGAGTCTTTGTCGCTGAGTGAACCGCGATGTCTTTCTTTTCTTTGTGGGTTCTCATATGTACTGAGAGGTTGCTGCGTCGAGAAAATTTTTTGTTGCAAACAGAACACTGATACGGCTGTTCTCCTGTGTGGGTTTGAAGATGTTGTGTAAGATGGCCTTTTTGAAGAAATCCTTTATCACAAAAAGAACACAAATACGGTTTCAATCCTGTGTGGATTCGCATGTGTGCAGACAGATTACTTCTTTTAGAAAAGCATTTGTTACATATAGAACATTTATGCAGTTCTTTTAAGACATGGGTTCTCATATGGAATGATAGAGAATTCTCTTGAGTGAATTGTTTGTTGCAAGGAGGATATGGCTTTTGTCCTTTGTGGGTTTCAGTGTGGTGCAAAAGATGGCTTTTTGTGGAAAATCCATTGTCACAAGCCCCCAAAATATCAGGCTTTTCTTCCGTGTGACTTTTCATGTGTAGTGAGGAACCCTGATATGTTTCTTTTTGTTTGTGGATCTTCATATGAGCTGAAAAGTTACTGGGTCTAGAAAATTGTTTGTTGCAAACAGCACACTGATAAGGCTTTTCCCCAGTGTGAGTTCGTATGTGTTGTACGAGATGAATTTTTTGAAGAAATCCCTTGGTACAAAAGGAACATATATAAGGCCTTTCTCCAGAGTGAATTCGCATGTGTACTGATAGACTACTCCGACGAGATAAGCCTTTGTAGCAAACAGGACACTGATGTACATGTAGCTTTTCTCCTGAATGGGTTTTTGAGAGGTTCGAATGATTTCTTCCAGGGGAAAGTCCTTTGTCACAGGCCATGTGGGTTCTTGTGTGCAGTGAAAGACTACATCCTTGAAGAAATTCTTTGTTAGACAAATTTTGTCTGGTGTGGGTTTCTGTGTGGTGCAAAAGATGATTTTGGGAAAATCCTTCATTAGGAGTAAAAAACCTTTCTGGATTCTTATTTGGATGGGTTCCTGTGTGGTGTACAAGACTACTCTCCTGGATAGATCCTTTGCCACTAGGAGAACACCAAGAGTCTTCTTTTCCTTTATGGATCTTCATGTGTACTGATAGATTACTCCGTCTTGAAAACTCTTTGTTGCAGACATCACACTTGAAAGGCCTGTCTCCTGTGTGAGTTTTCAGATGCTGTGTAAGATTACTTTTAGTATAAAATCTCTTACTACAAAGAGAACATGTATGTGACTTTTGTCCTGTGTGGGTTTTCATATGGTAAAACAGATTACTCCTATGGGCAAATCTTTTGTCACAAGTGGAACATCTGTATGGTTTTTCACCTGAATGGATTCTCATGTGTGTTCTAAGAGTACTTTTAAGGGTAAATTCTTTGTGACAGACTGAACACTGATACGGCTGTTCTCCTGTATGGGTTCTCTTATGCTGTATAAGCTTACTTCTTTTAAGAAACCCTTTGTCACAAAAAGAACATGTATAAGGCTTTCCTGAGGTGTGTGCTTTCACGCATTCTGAATGGTTAAACTTAGTAGGAAATTCCATGCTACAAGCAGAATCCTGATTAAAAATTTGTCTTGTGTGTGTTTCTGTGTAATTCAAAGGATGGTTTGGGGGGAATCCTTCGTCAGGAGTGGAACAACTTTCTAGAATTCCATTTGGTTTGGTTTTTGTTTGGTGCATTAGACTACTTTTCTTGAGATATGATTTGTCACTCAGAAAACAGCCATAAGCTTCTTTTCTTGTGTGGGTTTTCATGTGTTCTATCAGATTAAGCTTAGTATGAAATCCCAAGTCACAAGTAGCACACTGATATGAATTTTGCCTTGTGTGGATTTCTGTGAGGCTTGAAACATGATTTTTGGAGAGTCCTTGATCTGGAGTGGAAAACCTTTCTGGATTTCCATTTGGTTGAGTTCCTGTGTTGCGTGTAAGATTACTCTTCTGGATAGATCCTTTGTCACTAAGAGAACACCAAGAGACTTCTTTTCCTTTATGGATCTTCATGTGTACTGACAAATTATTCCGTCGAGAAAAGTCTTTAGTGCAAAAGGAACACTTGAAAGGCTTTTCTCCTGTGTGGGTTCTCATGTGCAGTGTAAGATTACCTTTAGCATAAAAGCTCTTATTACAAACTGCACACCTATGTGACTTTTGTCCTGTGTGAGTTTCCATATGGTAAGACAGATTACTCCTATGGGCAAATCGTTTGTCACAAGTGGAACATCTGTAGGGTTTTTCGCCTGAATGGATTCTCATATGTATTCTAAGGGTACTTTTTAGGGTAAATTCTCTGTGACAAACTGGACACTGATATGGCCGTTCTCCTGTGTGGGTTCTCTTATGCTGTATAAGCTTGCTCTTTTGATGAAACCCTCTGTCACAAAAAGAACATGTATATGGCTTTCCTCCTGTATGGGTTTTCACGTGTTCTGTAAGATTACACTTAGAATTAAATCCCATGTTACGAGTATAACCCTGATCCAGAGGATGATTTTTGGAAAATCCTTTGTCATGAGGGGAACACCTTTCTTGAATTCCATTTGTTTCAAGTCTTGTGTGGTGTGTAAGGCTACTTTTCTTGATACATCCTTTGTCACTCCTGGAACACCCATTGGCTTCTTTTCCTCTGTGGGTTGTCATGTGAAGTGAAAGATTGCTCTCGCGTGAAAATCCTTTATTGCAAATACCACACAGATAGGGCTTTTCTCCTGTGTGGGTTTTCACGTGTTGTGTAAGATTACCCTTCATGCGAAACCCCATATTACAAACAGAACACTCATAAGGCTTTCCTTCTGTATGGGTTCTCATATGATTATTAAGAGTACACTTAAGAGTAAATCCTTTTTTACAAACAGAACATTTATAAGGTCGTTCTGCTGTGTGTATTTTCATATGCCTTACAAGAGAACTATTTAAGGTAAATTCTTTGCCACAAAGAGAACACTTATAAGGTTTTCCACCTTCGTGGTTTCTGATGTGTTTAGCAAGAAAACTTTTTCCTGTAAATCCTTTGTTACAAACAGAACACTGATATGGCATTCCTCCTATGTGACATCCAACAAGTTTAGTATTGGTCTCTGCAATAGACATAGAACACTGCCTGATACATTCCACTCCAAGAGCATTCCTTTGTCCATTCTTGTAATGAAAACTTGAAGTATTTACTGAATTCCTCTCCTCAGAGCCTTGTTCTTGAACTCGAGTCTGATTTGGTACGAAGCTCTCTCTTTCAGCTGAAACAGACCAGGGTGTGGACTCCGCTGCAGCAGGAATACTAGATAATCTGTTTTCCAACACTTGACCAATTCCCTCAACTCCATGTCTCTTAAAACCCTGTGATGGTCTATCTCCAGGAATCTGCAGGGTTGAGCTCACGCTTACATTGGCTGTCTCCAGGTTTGAATTTCTATCTGAAAATTTAAACATACATGGTTTATTACATTGTGTCGATAATAAAAAAACAAAAAACATAAATATTAATACTAACAAAAGGGAACAGTGCTCAAATTCTACAACATGGTTATCACAACAGCTACAGGTAACTTCATCATAAAACCTTTGAGCTGCTCTAAATCTTTAAAGGAATATAACTTTTCAAGAATATAATGCTCCGGCTGCATTTAGTCTCAGCAGTTTTCTTGAAAGAGCTCCTTGATTTATTTCATTCCTTACCACACATCCTCTTTATACACATATCCTTCCGCTTTAAACTAATCCAATATGCAGCATAAAAGAAACTTAAAATTCAAAAAATGAAAGGATAGAGTATTGTGAACAGCAACTTTTTATCCGTGTAAAAGTTTACCATTCTCTTTTAAAATGCCAATAGCCTTCAAATATTTAGATGTAAATGTGCACCTCTTATATATTTTCATTATTATTATTACTTCTATTATTATCATTACTTTTATCATTATTATCATTACTATTATCGTTGTTATAATGATTATTTTATCATCATTATTCATCATCCAAATTCTAGACAATGACAAATGGTTCCTTTACCTTGACGTAATGATGACTGCATGTATAAAGCTATCTCATCCCCTCTCCAGTCATCCTCCAAGTTTTCTTCCTTTAGGTAGTCAGTTTGGAATCTTTCTCTTTCTGGAGGTTGTAGATTTTCGCACGTCTCTTTCCTAATTTGTCCCTTGGTGGAATTATTGCTTGAATGTCTTATCTATAAAAGGTAATACAAATTTGGAAATAACACAAAATTGTTCAATAAAACAAGAATTCACACTGCATCTATAATGTTTAACAGTATGTAAAAATGTACGAAAAATTGAAGGTTTTAAATCATGACTTAGATCATGGGTTAAGTTAAACGTCTTATGTGAATTTGGGCCATAGTGTATAATTAGCTGCATTATTAAAGAGGAAGTCAACCCTGACATAATGGTGGTTTTAAAAGAAGCAGAAAATTTTAAGAAACAGATCGATGAAAGTTTGGGCAAAATCCAATGAGAAATAAGAAAGTTAAGAATTTCTGTAGTTGTAATTAATAAAACACAAATTGGCAACTAGGTGATGTATCTTGCAAGCTCCCCTCCCATTTGCCCTTTCCCCAAAAATCATTTATTTTCATTTTCTCAAAAGAAAATATTAAATAATTCATGCACCTATGATGTAATCAATGCTCTTATGTTTTAGCACAAAACCTGTATGAAACAAATGTATTCCTTCAACAAAACTAAGAAAGTTAAAATTTATGAAATTTTCTGGAAAGGAGCTCACAAGATACATCACATGCTGTGAAGAATCTAATCATTATAAGAGGAATAATGAAGGATCATCCTTAAAATCATTAATATCCCATTCCTGCAGCATGACATACTGGCTGGGACGGCATGATGTGACTGAATCACGAGGATTTAATATTTCAAGAATTTATCTTATCATAAGTCACTTGAAATGCATCTTCTGACAGAAAAGAGGATGACGTGAGAGGTTGTAATAAAAGGGTTAGGCGTAGGTATGTTAAATGGCAAGGGTTGAATATCAATATTCCCTTTTACACATTATAAATGAAGCATTAAAATCTTCAAACAGGCAAATGCACAGTGGATTTTGAGGTCACCATTTTCAAATACGTATTGGTCATTTCAGTGAATTTATTCTGTAATTTTATTCATACAAGTTCATTCAATAATGTTTGTCTTGAGAATATAAAAGTGAAATAGAAATACAATTGGTGCCAGTTTGTGAAGGGAAAGTTAATTCATTCAGACCTTTGGAACAATTCTGGTCATCCATGGGTTTAGCTGATATGTTATCATAAGCACCACTTCAAAATTTATTCATGCATGCAATAACACAAATAATCTTTTGCCCCTTCTCTGTTTTGTCCCCCTCTCCCTCCACCCCCCCCCTTTCTCTCTCCCTCTCTCTCTCAGAAAATAATAATTTCCAACCTTTCCTCTTGCTCTATCTCTCTCTCCCTTTCACATAAAATGAGAAAGTGAATGAGCAAAAAAAGAAAGGAGAGAAAGAGAGGGAGAGAGAAACTCCAATCTACATGTAACCCAAAACTTTTTTTTTTTCATTTATGATATATGTTTACCCTCATTAAAGAATTAATTCAATAAAATGAAAAGAGTGAAGAGACTGGCATAGCTGAATACCCCATTTTTTTTTTTTTTTCTGCTAGAAAACTTCTATTGTCACAGGCTCTTCAACGAAAATCAAAATCATCTCAAAGTACTAATACAAATTACAGTTAACTTTGCATAAGTCGAAACTGTCGGGACCACAGAAAATAATAATTTGACTTAGGAGATGTAAATAACACGTTTTGGTCAAAAAATTTATTCGACTTAAACTCCAATGGCAAGAAATAAGACTTGATTTTTAACAATGTTTGTCACAATATATACCTCAAGAACGTTAGTTGGTTGGGGCTACATTGAAGACACGATGGATACATTGGGCAATATGTTCAGTATGCTAGCTTCAGTCGATGAATAGCGTTGCCGATTTAATACAGGGGAAACTCAATTTAATGAGGCTGTCGGGACCGAAGGATTTTCCTCGCTATAGCCGTCATCTCATTATATCAGAACACACATAAAAATGCACATATGGGACTACATGTACACTAACTTAGATTCTACCTAGTTCTTCTGCCGCCGCTTACATGTATATACTCATTTGAAAGCTATGAAGGCATTAACAATATGTTAATTTTTGATCTGAATGAGCTAATAAAATATCGGATCATGTCGGAAATGTGTTAAAAGCATTATTTTAAGACACTAAGTTACCGACTAAGAGTCAAGTCCATCACACACTTCCGCATTGAATATATGTGTATGTATCAGGACGTATATTGCGCCTGTAATGTCAGCATAGCGCATACTCATGGTATGAAAAAAAATTCTCATTCATACTTTGGGGGCCAGTCTCCCTACGTTGTGATATGAATAAAAAGATGCTCCTTGCGCTGTGGTATGAATAAAAAGACACTCCCTGTGCCGTGTACATGTATGTGATAAGAATAAAAAGACCCCACATCGCATCATGATGCCTCACTTTTTCTCTACTATATGCTCGTGTGTGTGCAGATTCTCCAGCTAAACGACTTTTGTCCATTTGAGGCACAGTGAAGTTTGCTCGCTCGTTATAACGGGAATGATTACCAATCTTTTTCTTTGTTTTAGAGGCATGAGATTGAACTTGTTATAGCTGATACCTCATTATAGCCAACCTCACTATAAAGGTTTGTACCGCCATAGACTTACAAGTAAATTTAGGGACCGTGACAATTTTCTTGTTCTAGCCGTTATCACGTTATAATCAACCTCGATATGTCGAGTTTTTCCTGTATATAATTATCATTCACGAATACAAATAAAATTATAGTTAAAAAACGCTTAATATCATATCGAAAAAATGCAATTATACTACAAGGAACGTAGTTTCCCCCAAGGACAGTTTCCCCCATATTTAAATGCGATTTCATCAAAGTCAAGTTGTACTTTCTTTTTGAAAGTGCATTTACCCTGCTGGTTGAGGGAAGTCTTTTTGGATAATAGCATAGTCAATCGTGAAGAGCTCTTCCAGGCCCCATGCTGGGCAAGGAAATGTTCGTTATGAATACGGACACGGCAGGTAAAGAATGTTATCACTGATTCGAAGTAAAAAAAAAAAAATGTCTCTTTTCCTAAAAGTCTTCGCAATCACTGTACTTCATACCCATGATGTGATCAAACGTTTTAATGGCCTAAAACATTGTAACCGGCTTATTCAATTGGTTTCTAATGTATCAATAACTGTTATAAGCTACTGAAATCCTTGAATCTGATTGGCTGAGAGCAAATTTGTCAGTAAAAATCACCGACAAGACACTTGATGAAACGCCTTTGGATTTGCATGTGTTTTACCAGAGACATATTGTCAACAAATCCTTTCTTATAAACCGAATACTGATATGATGTTTTCTCCCGTGTGGGTTTTCATGTGTCTCACAAGAGAAATATTGTCAATATATCATTTCTTACAAACAGAACATTGATACCATTTTTTTCTCCTCTGTGGGATTTCATGTGTTGTATAAGATTAGTTTGTTGGTGAAATCCTTTAGTACAAACAAAACACTGATATAATTTTTGTCCCGAGTGGGTTCTCACATGAACAAACAAATTAGCGCTTTGGGAAAATTCTTTCTTACAAACAGAACACTGATAAAGTTTTTCACCTGTATGGGTTCTCTTGTGTTTCACAAGAAGACAATTTTGAGTGAATCCTTTGTTACAAACAGAACACTTGTAAGGTTTTTCGCCTGTGTGGGTTTTCATGTGTCTCACAAGAGAAATATTGTCAATATATCCTTTCTTACAACCAGAACATTAATACGATTTTTCTCCTCAGTGGGATTTCATGTGTCATATAAGATTAGTTTGTTGGTGAAAACCTTTAGTACAACAGAACACTGATATGACTTTCCTTCTATGTCAGTTCCCACATGTCTGATATTGGTCTCTACAGAAGACTCATTCCATAGTGTTGGGGCAATTTTTGTGACATGGAAGCTCAAAAATAAAAGTCTTTCAAATGAGATGAAATACTCATTGAAAGTTACCTACATTACCACTTCAATAAATTCCATTTGCATTTTGTAAATAGACCTCTTCATTGTAGAGTAATCAGAGTTACTAGATGTGATAAAATACCACCGTTACAGTGGACATTTTTTTCATCCTTTGCTTCATTTCTCTCTCCCAGCATCAATTTCAAGTCCCAAGTCTTCATCATCTCACACAAGCATAATCCATACAATATTTCTACTAACTTTAATGGTCATTTTTGATAATTCAAAGATGATTATGAAAGCGAAGTGTATGTTATTGGATTCAAAAATTGTTTCTGTCCCTCCATGTTGTGACCTCCCATTTTTACTTTTTCCCTGAATTCTTGAAAATGAGTTTACTGAGATGATTGCAACTGGGAAAGGAAGGGAAAGGATGTCTTTTCATATTAAAATTGATTTTAGTTGGAATCTTCAACCATTTCTGTTGAAGGTAGCCCCTTCTTAAAAGAGTACCTCCGTTACTGTAACGGAGGTAAAGTATGATAGTATGATCTAATGTACCATTTAACTCTGAAACCATTATAATTTGTTGAAAATATTGTATAAGTTTGTGAAAACCTGTCTTCTTTAATAAATTGTATGAAAGCAGATACATGTTTCCCAAGTGTATATTGCTTTTTGCAGGTAAAAGGTGTATGTAAATGGTTCAAGAATTGTTTGTTTCCTCTTATTGCGATTTATCCTATTGTTATAATTTCCCTGAATTCTTCACAGTAAGTTTATTGAGCTGATTGCAACAGGAAAAAGAAGAGGTTTTTTTTTTTTTTTTTCAGGTGGAAGTTGATTTCAATTGTAATCTTCAACAATACCTGTTGGACATAGCCCCCTTCTTAAAATAATACCTCCGTTACTAGGACATCATGTCCCTGTAACAGAGGTACTGTTTGATCTATACATGTACCTTTTAACGTAAAAGTCATCCTAATTCTGGAGAAATATTGTTTTGTGAAAATGTTTTATGCAGATACCATCTACATGCATTCAATAAAGGCATGGTTTCTTAGCACATTTCCTTTTCTACACTTGACATCTCTTATGGACAAATTTTAAGGAGCCAGTTTTGTATTTTTTAAAATCACATGTGATACAAGATAACCAGTTAAAATACTCAGATGTTTACTGTAGAGTAAGTCTTTATTTAACTATAACCTGACTCACATCTCCAACTGAAATCGGTCATACAGTGCATATCAATAAAAACGTTACACTTTTGACATATCTGTCACAAATACATTTCAAAGGATACAGAAGATTTTTTCATGTTAATAGATCTTCTATATACTTAGAAATGTAATTCTGACAGATTTTTCAAAAGTGTACCGTTTTTTGTTTTTGTTTTTTTTATACGCACTGTGTATAATCTACAGCAACACTTGGGAACCTGAAACTTGAATTCATGCCACAAAAATAACTACATGTACATGTACATGTGTATACCAGTCTAAAAGTTTTCCAGAGTAGATACATATAGGCAAAGAAGTTGATAATTCTGTTTTAAATCTTTCCATTATATGGAAATTAAAGTCATTGAATACACAAATACAAGTGTTTAACTTAGTTGTTTAACTTATGTACATTTTTACATAAAAGACAAAAAGCTGTATTTGAAATCATGCAGCAATACAAGAAGAAATTCCTGGGGGGATTTCAACCCTCACAAACCTCAAAGTCAGTTGTACTAAAAGCACACATAATGAATATTCAACTTGAATTCATGTCACCCATTACAAAAAAATGTCAAAGGTATGAATTACCTTCCATAGTAAACACCTGGGCAAAGAGAATTTTTTTCATAAATGATTATTAAAAATGTAATACATGTGTAAGTCAATAATTTCATTAAAATACCAGTAAATGTACTTCCAAATATGTAATAAAATCAGTTCTATAAATGGTACAGTAGTGTAAAAATGCATAACTTATGAACATGTATTATGTATGATTCAAAAAAGGTAACAATTTATACATGCAATTATACCAGATTTTAGGGTAAAAATAAATAAAGGCAGAATATAGAGGATGAATCAATTTGAGGTATTACACACAAGTAATTGCTGAATGTCAATATCATTTTTAGCGCATTCTACTATGGCACTTTAAATACTAAAGCAATATGTGATGTAGGCAAACAGTCCTCAGTAAAAACACACTTTGTAGTATGGCAAGACTAAGCAATTGAAAAAAGGGGTAAAAATAGCACTTACTGCTATTCAAACCATTAAGGCATCATCAATCACAACATGTGATGGAGGCAAAGAGTCCTGAGTAAAAATACACCCTGCACTTTGGGAAGACCAAGCAACTTAGAAAGACCAATAGCACACACTGCTAATCAAACAACTTTTGCATCATCTTACAACATGTAGTCGAACAATCCTGAGTATAACTACAATATGTACTTTGGCAGGACTAAGGCATTGAAAAAAGGCAAATGCAATACATGTAGAGTTCAACATTGTAATTTCATAACAGACAGAAGCCACAGGGGGTCAACCTAGCAAAAAAAGTTAAATTGTCATGTACATACATGTAGCAATGATCTATGGACAAGACAATGCTAGGAAATGCTAGTTTTGTCCAAAGATCATTGCTACATGTACATGAAAAGAACATAGTACTTCTTTGCTAGGTTGACCCCCTCTAGCTCTCGAGCTTGGAATAATAATTAAAAAAAAAAAAACTAGAATGAAAATTTCAAGTGGACTCGAGATCCGATGAAGACCATCTCTGGTTCCTGTAGAGTGCAGATGATGTCTGAAGTTGGGTGGAGGAAGTACTGATTCTCACAGCTATTAGGCCAGAAGTATAACTCTCCCTGGTTCTGCATGTACTGAAGACGTAACCCATCTCCATTGTAAGAAGCCACCTGCAAATATGTGGGATGACAAAAATTCATATAGCTTCAAATTACAATATTTGTAATCATTCAAGGTATGAGATTCATTATCATCATTTTAGAACATTAATAGACTGAAGCCTGGAATGACTTTTAAAATATGCCGTAGTATTAAAAGAGAAAATAGATTTATAGAGACATACTTATGAAAGATTTCTTTGGGATTAGTTGTAATTACCTGAGCAACGAACTCCTTATCTGATCTGCTTCTTCTGCCATGTACAGGAACCCTCACTTTCAAGAAGTCATGGATTTTGGGTCTGGGCAGTTCGACTCCTGTAAATGAAATTAGTTTACCATGTTACCTTTTGTTACAATAAGAAATACAGGTACATGTATAATAACTAAGATAAAATTGTGGCACAGTTGAGAAGCAGTTTATAGGGTTAAGAAAAGAAATACAGTTAGTTTGGAAAAAAAAATGTTTTGTCCTAAATTTAATTCTATAATGCAATGTTCCATTAAATCAATAACAAACATGTTTGTATTTCTCATGCATGAATACATACCATGAACCTTATCTGTTTCTTCATCTGGTTTGTCTACAGATGTGGAGTTTGAAGAACCAGGTGAAGGGTGAGGTTTGTCAACCGGGGAGGAGGCTTCCAGGACATCAGATGCTAGGTCCCCTTCATCTGCAGAAGATGCATCTACTGGAGCAACCTTCAGAAGTTGAAGTCGAGTTGAGATCCATGGTGTGACATAATCATTGTTGACCATTCTCCTTCACTGGTCATACAGGGTTGACAGAAACAAGACAATGTCCTGTGAAACAAAATCTCAGGGCCACCTCCATTTTTGACACAGGCTATCTTACGGGTGTCCTTAACTGCTTTCAGTGGAACTGGTCTTGCATGATTGATATCAGAGGTGTGAATGAAGAAGAATTCCCTCTTGAAAGACTGACAAGATCCTGAACGGGTCAGCTTTTCCTTGGCAAAACTGAAGAAAGAATGTGGGGTCGGTATTATTGCTTGTGAACTTTTGACAGCAAGAGAAGCTTTCTGTTTCACAACAGCGCTTTCCCCATCCGCTGGCCCCTTGCCATGCCTGGGCCCCAAAAAATGGTGTTCAGTTGGCAGTGTTGACTGAGAAATGTCAAAGAATGCACCGCGCGATTTATATTGAGCGGCGCATCCATCACTAAAACGGATTACTCTCCGAGCTTCAAGGTTATGGGCATCCCTCAAATGAGCTACACAGTGATTAAAAAAGTGATTGACACTATGATAATCGTGCTTCAAATCATCCGTGATGTAGATCAGAGAGTGGGTAACCACTAAATCACAGTTTGGAGTACCACATGTACATCTGTATGTGCAAACTATGGGATGAATTGTAGTTTGCTGATGGCACCAGTGGGCAGCTTGGACTTCATCTTGAATCAGATTGCTGTAGTTCTCAGCGAAGTCGAGGACACCCACAAGAGTATTTGCTGGAGGATCATTAAGTAGTTGAGTGTACTTCTCATGTTGCCAAAACCACTGAAACAGGGGAGCAGAATAGCCTTTCAACTCATCACACAGCTCATCAACAAGGTTGCAGAGAGAGCCATCTTTGCCACTGAGGCTAATTTTGCTGACTGAACCAGTTTTCTTGAGTTCCCATCGACTCCACTGGGTAAGAAAATCAGGTCCTGCTTTGTTTAGAAGTGGCTGCAAGTGTCCACGTACGAACTTTACACCACAGCATTCACATTCCCGTTTGATACATGTCAGCTTGTTATGTCTCTGGTCATCAGGCTTCTAGCAGAGAGTAAGTTTTGATGCATGAAACTCATCTTTGATGCGGCAGGTTGAAGATCCAAATTTCACACAAAGAGCATTGATCGCATCTACTTTGAGTGTTATATTTCGGCATACTTCACAAAGGCATCCCCTCAGCTTGTTGGACCCCATTGGTTGGATGTGTTTTGGGCAGAGCATGAAGAATGTGGATTTCTTGATCTTTACATCTGGATGAGCCTGCTGAAATTCCATGAATAGGGATGAAATTGGCCTCTGCAAAATAGCACGATTTTGCAAAGTCTTCCTGCTAACGTTCTTCTTACAGGGCATTTGGACTGCCTCTTCTTCGTAGAAGGATTGAATCATTCTCTTGACTTCTGGAGGTGTCCTGAATCTATTTCTGTAACTGTCCTTCTTTGCTAAGCTATTCAGAAGCTTTGGTGCGGTACCAAAATCCCTTTTGGCCAGTTTCTGTTTCTTCAGGGTTTTCAGGATTTCAAGAGATGATACCAGACCGCGCCTGACAATTCTTGATTTCTTATCACGCTTGAGACGATTTTTCTGCAATTCCTTCGCGACGTTTTCTGTTATGTGAGTGCTTACATCCATTTTGCTGACCCTGATGCCCAAGTGTCTTAGGGCCTTTTTCCTTCTTGGTGTTGATTTCTGGATCAAATCATGTAAGGTTTCAGCAAAAACTTTAGGATCTGGAGAGAGGTGGGACCGAGCTCTGGACAGTGCTTTCCTCTTCGCATCAGACGTCCTCTCAGTAGGTTGAGGAGTTTGGGGAATGATTGAGGCTACTTCTTCCTCTTCTATCAGCACCTTTTCAGCATTTTCTACTTCTTTCCTCTTTTCCTCTTCTTGTTTTTCTTTATATTGGGCCTCTTCTAGTTTCTTCTTTCCTTCATCCTTTTTCAATCTCTCCTCCTCCAGCTTTCTTCTGCGAAACTCCTGCAATTCTTCTTTGTCTTTAAGGTTCTTCATCCTTTGCTTCATATTGTATTCCTGTCTTTTCTCTTCAGACCAATTTGCTCTTTGCTTTTGCTTCATAAGTCTCCACTTCTCTTGTTGCTTTTTCTTCTCTATGACACTCACTGGCTTTAATTTCTTCTTTCCTTTTGCCTCAGTACCATCGGCTTTCTTCTTCATTCTAAACCTCCTCACTCGTTCCCTCGTTACTTCTCTTTCATGTTCCTTCTTAGCTCCTGTCAAATTAGCTGCACGATGACGCTTGTACTCAACTTCTTTTGCCTTGATCTCTTTATATTTTTTAGGGTTATTCTTCTGCATGTTGATACGCCAGTGTGGTCTGACATTGCCCTCGTGTCCTGAACTGGAATCTAGATCAAGAGATGACTCCCCAGCTTTGGTAGCCCTTGTCCTGAGTTTGATCCTTAATGGTGGCAAGGGAGCCATGGTTATCTGTAATGACTGGAAAAGGAAAAGGAAAGGAAAAGGGGAAAAAAAGAGGGGAATAGCTAATTTATTCTATAGAAATGTATCTCACAAAAATCAGAAAACAAATTTAAATTGTCAGACATCAGCATGCAACCAACTTGAAAGCTACAAAAGGATATGAAAAGTGGAAATAAATTCATAATGCATTTTCAAAAATTATTGCAATCAAGTTTCTCTGAAAAAATGAAAAATTAAATGTCTAAATAACAGCTTGCAACCACCTTGAAGGCACAGAAGCAATATGAAAAATGGAAATAAATATTTATATGTACATGTTTATATGTTATTTATGTTGTGAAATAAAATCTCTGAAAGTGTGATTGTCTTTTATTTCTTTTGTGTATGTGAGAAACGTGTGAAAGCAGTTCAAAAGACCCGATCATCCATTAATAATTTAAGAATAATTTTTTCATCAAAAAAAGATGGATTGATTTTATTTGACCCCAACCCCCCCCCCAAAAAAAGAAATAGACATCACTGAAGCATGGGCGCAAATCCAGGAGGGGACAGGGGGACATGTTCCGCCCCCCCCCTTTTATAGGCGAATGTCCCCCCACCTTTTTGAATAACCTTCTTCTTTTTTTGCTTGTCAGAGAATTTTGGAGGAAAATTAGACCCAAAAAAATGTGATAACCTTTTTTTTTTTTTTTTTTTTTTTTTTTTGGGGGGGGGGGGGTTCTCAGAAAAATTTTTCAGACATTTCGGACAGGTACAAAAGTTAAATCATGTGGTGACCCCCCCCCCCCGAATTTCAAAATGGATTTGCGCCACTGCACTGAAGATATATCTTTACTATGGAAAAACATCTTTTAATAAAGTTAAAAAACTTTTACTCCTAAATCCTCATTAGTTTCAAGACTGATTGTAAAGTGGATCTAGCTAGCCAGTAAGCAAGGGGGTAGATCAATAAAATGTAATGACTCATGTAACCCTGTTTTAGCCCCTACCCTCTATTCAATTCATCCCCACCAACCACCATGTAGCTGAATTATCTGCTGTCAAGTTTTTTTTTTTTTAAAGTGAGGGACAGTAACCAGAGGTACACCCCGGAAGTATTAAGGCATGAAACCTGCATGAATCCAGTTAGATACTCATTCAAGTCATTGAAAGCAGTTTATTGTAGGACACGACTTCACATCTAAAATTACAGAATTCGGATCGTACATGTAGAACTGTTTAAAAACGGGACAGAGATGACTCGGAAGTGTTTCCGCTGGTACTGGATATTAAATATAATTTTGATATTGACGAGGGCCCCGTAGGAGAAATGAAAACCGTTATCACCGATCATGAAATGTCATTCCAACATGAAAATGAGTATATGGGACCGTAGTGTGAATTAAATGCCCCATTCGCCATTACTTTGAACAATAAATTCAATCAAAATCGATATTGTATCACAGCGAGTCAATAGGGTAATCACACGGACTTTATTTCTTTAAAATATGAATAAATCATGGTACTCACGCTATAAAAGAGGAGGAAATCGTGTCAAACTGTCATTATTTTTTCCACCGTTACCGCGGACAGCGCCGGTAAAACTGCTCCTAGATCGTCTGCGAAGAGTGCCGACTCAAATTTGTGTGGTTCACCGCGAAGATGTTTCACACACGTAACTTTCGCTCCCCCCGAAGGGCTGCTGATTTCTTTAATTTTCGAGATCAGCGAAGGAGTTACAACCACCGTTACAAAATGCGCAGGGACATCGCGATCAAATTTCAGGAGTGAAACGTATTTTTCTTGTCCTTGTTACTTATATCAAACCAAGATTTTCTATGAAAATATTTCTATCACCAATCCCTTTATTTCCCCTACTGCAGCATGAGATTAGTGCATTCTATTTTTGAACAAAATGTAACTTTACCACCGTTACAATAAATCTGGATAGTGGACAATTCTTGTAACGGTGGTATGGCCTAACTTCGGATTTAATTTTTACAACTACTGTTAGCTTTTGCCAAAAAACATTCTACACTTTTAGACATCATATATTGCTTAGTAAAAAACAACTACAGATTTGTGGCTAAGTCATTCAGTTTTGCTGATAATTATATCTGAAAAAGACATGTTTTCATGTCACACTTGGTACCCCCAAAAAATGGGTGGACATCGGCAAACAAAGATACACCAGCACTTTTTTTTTAACATTGAATTTATTCATCATAAGATCAAATAACCACTTGCCTTCAAATAAAACCTCATCACATAAAATTCATCAAACAACAAATTCAGGATAATATAAGATATGTGGGATGTACACAAAAATATGCTGTTGCCCCAACCCGGTGGAATGACCCTGCTGTCTGATACATTCGACTCCAAGAGCATTCACTCTTCCCTCTGCAAGGTGAGAATTTGAAGAATCCACTGAACCTCTCTCCGCCAAGCCTTCAACTTGACTCTAATTTGGTATGCAAATCTCTCTTTCAACTGACTTAGATGCTGATTCAGCTGTACAAGAAATACAAATCTTCTTTTTCAACACTTGATCATTTACCTTAGACTCAACTCGAAGTCTCTCAAGATCCTGTGATGCTCTATCTCCAGGAATCTGCTGGGTTGAGCTCGTACATTCATTGGTATTTTCCAGGACTGAGTTTCCATCTAAAAAATTGAACAAAAAACAGGTTTTATCACACATTTATTGATATTAGGGCAATTACAAGATAAATTGCCCTATGTTACCTACTACATCAAATATTCTCAGATGCCTACTGATTGTATTAAATTGACAGCCCCAATAAAGCAAGGATCAGGCTAATATCAAGGAAAATGATATTACCACATTCCCAAAATTAATTATGGTCCCTCCTCCTCCTTATTATACATGGTAATGTATGCAACATCAAAATACCCCCCCCCCAAAAAAAAAAGAAAAAAAAAAAAGAAAAAAGATAAATAAATAAAATAAATAAATTTAAAAAAATAAATAATAAATAAATAAAACATAAAAAAATAAATAAAACAAACCAAATAATAATAATAAAAATAATAAATAAATAATTACAAAAAAATAAAAATAAACAAATTTTATTAATAAGTAAATAATAAAAAACAAAACAAAATTGGACTTTATTTGTCCAGTTGGAAAGGAAAGAACAAAATAAAGCTTTACAACTTATATATATATATATATATATATATATACTTGTATATATATATATATATAGTTGAAATATTTGATATTTTGAAGTTGTTAGATGGTTTGCACATTGCATTTTGTAAGTTGTAAATCCACACTTCAGGACTGATGATTTAGTACACAGGGGGGGATCAGCAGATGACATGATTTATTGTTTTATCAACCAGATTGTCAAACAACATGCATATATATTGATTAATTGATGCGAGTCTGTCTAGTACAAGATAAATTTTCACATTCTGGAACTTGATCTTTTGGAGCCAAGAAAGTACTGATAATTTCTCTTTATAGTGTTAGCTTACAGCCACATCAAACTATTTTCATGAGAATACATTAAAAGGAAATTTCACAGGTGTAAAATGTAAAATTCTAGCGAAAGGAGATTGACAAAAACTTTTGAACTGTTAAACATTTTACAAAATGATAAACGGTTTTGATTCAAACAGTCATTTAAAGGTCGGTCAGATGATTTGACTTAGCCCTAATTTACCCTTAAAAGGCCCCTGCAACCCAAACACAACCCAAATGCACGTTTATTGCTGTTGATGTGCAGGGATGCATACAACTAATATTCTGTTATTCAAAATCTAGATATGTTTCATCCTAAAAAGAAAAGCTCCAGATCTCATTCCTGTAATGACATCATCTGTCAATCATCAGTCAGCTACCCTAACATTCTACAATAGACAGTGGAATGTAACTTCCCCAGCTCAGCACATGCTCACAATAGAATTGCATGCTTTCAAACAATACATGTACCTCCTCATTACCATTCTTTTCCTGGTGATGCTACAGCATGTCTGACAGTGCAACTCCTATGTAGGCATTGTATGGTCTATTAGAACAGATGGTCATCTCTGGCATGGCTACATACCACTGTCTCTCCTTACATGTAGCTCACTAATGATTGACAGATGATGTCATTGCAGGAATGAGATCTGGGACATTTTTTTAGGGTGGAGCTTAGCATGTTTGAGAAAATGATTTTAAAATATTTCAAAAATTGATGAAACATAAGGAGATGTTTGATTAACAAAATATAAGTTGTATGCATCCCTTCACATCAACAGGAATCAACTTGCATTTGGGTTGCAGGGGACTTTTAATTGAAAATGTCATTATCGTTATCATTGGTGAGGTCTGACCAGCCCTTATCAAGCAAAATTACTTTATTACCTCCTTGTGATTCTGATGATTGTCCTATAATCTCGACACTGGCCATACCATCTTCCCTCCATCCATCGTCTTCCAGTTTTACCTTCTTTATGAAGTAGGTCTGAAAGCCTTCTCTTATTGGTAGTTGCATATCTTCCTGTATCTCTTTGGCTATATCATCATCTCTGGACCCGTCTTCCAAGTTTTCTTCCTTTATGTAAAGGACTTGGTATTCTTCTCTTTCTGATGGAAGTAACTCTTCACTCGACTCAATCTTGATCCCTGCCATGTTGGTTGCGACAGTCTTATGTGCATCTAAATAAAATACATATTAGAGAGAGGAAACATAAGAAAATTGGCGAGCAGACAATTGTAAGAACTAAGAAGTAACATTGTGCATGCATTGTTCTGTTGGAAAATGTCAAAAAGAAATATTTACGCCAGAATACGACATAAGTTATGAGGATTAAGTTAACACTCTTATTTGCTAGTATAGCCCTAGACCGAAAATTCCGTCTCTCGTTCGTTAGCCTCTTATTTAGGTAGGCATGGTAGGGTCTAAACCGAAAATTCTGTCTCTCGTTCGTTAGCTCTTCACTTAGAGACAGAAACGGTCGTATCACTCTGCTGTGCAAACTGAATACACATTGACTTACACACTGATAACAGTTTGAATACGGCTGCAAGATTTTCAAACGGAGAATACCTTGGACCCTGAATTACCTGAAAAAGGAGCTTTAAACGGATTATTCAGTCAAATTGGTAAGTTGAGCCGATTCCTTAAATAGTAGAGCCTAGGCCTAACCAATTCAATAATAATATGTAGATCTAGATATTGACTGATATGAGGAAAAATCAAATTACTGCGATTTTTCCAGCTACTCATCGGCGCGTAGTCGGTTTGCACAGCTCAGCAGAGTGATACTGATACGACCGTTTCTGTCTCTAAGTGAAGAGCTAACGAATGAGAGACAGAATTTTCGGTCTAGGTAGGGTCAGCTCCTAGTCCTTGTAGGGATCAAAACCCTGGCCTAGGGTCTAGTCCTTACATTAATACAAATTTCTAGTCCAACTTAGACTGCCACAAGCCCACATTTTAAAAGTAGGCCTTACAAAGTCAGAACTTAGATCTAGAAATAGAATCTTTTCAGAATTTGATAATTATAACTCGTTAGCCTATGAAAGCAAAGTGCCCTCCTCTAACAAGTTAGCAATGAATGTATCATGAACAGAGCTCCATATCATATATGGTGGTGTGACCTAATTTCGCGCACTGACACTAAATATGCTATAACAGGAGAAGGATACGCGATGCATATGTGGGACTGAGACACCGAAATCTTCGTACACCATTGACAATCCTAAAGTCAAAAATGCGACAAAAAAACGTAAGTAAGCTACTTATTTTCCATTTTTTATCTGAAAATGAGTTTATTTAGAGGAAATAACCTCCATAAATAATGATAAAATTACAATTTCTTACACAAAATCGAGACTCGGCTTCCACCGCTACTTAACGTGTAGTGCAATGACTCTTAATGGTTTCCGTAAAAAAATTAAAAAATATAAATTTAAAAAGGGAAAGTTGGAGAGACATAGACAGAGAATGAATGATAGCTGATATGACAGAGAGAGAAAGAGAAAGAGAAACGGCATATAGAGGGCGAGATTGATATGAGAGAGATATATGTTAAATTAACTTTTTGCATATCATCAACACTAAACGATAGTATAATTTTAGTTTTTT